>JAWNNV010001042.1:172500-270000 GCA_035044485.1 Scaptomyza reducta
TATTTTTTGTTAATTATTTTTGTATATTATTTTTATAGGTTTTTTATTTTATATAATATAATATAATATAATTATTTATTGCCCACAAATTTGTATAAATATTTTTTTTCTTTTTTTTTATTCCTTTTTTAAATAAACTTCGATTTTTTCTATGATCTAAAAACATTTTAGCTTTAAGATGATTTATTTTTGGATTTTTGTATATTATTTTTATAGGTTTTTTATTTTATATAATATAATATAATTATTTATTGCCCACAAATTTGTATAAATATTTTTTTTCTTTTTTTTTTTTTATTCCTTTTGTGTGTTTTTTCGTTAAATGTTTCTTGACATCTGCGCTGCATACTTAACAACAAAATGGCCGTGTCCTTTCGCAAGGAACCCATTGAACCGCACCACACTGCATCGCACCACAGTCATAATATGCGAGTTGAAGTGGATATTGTTGCTTTGGCTTTGAAGCACATACTCTTAAAGAGTTGTGTGTCGCTTAGCTAAGCAGCACACTTGTGTGGGTGTGTGTGTGTGTGTGTGTGTAAATTGTAGCCAATCATGATTTAATAGATAGAAAAAAAAACGGAAAAGAGTTCAAGTGGATAAGGCATAAAGCGTTATGCACAAAAGGTGAACCACTGCAGCCAGCGAAGGGTGCAAAATGGTTATGGATAGGAGCTAAAGGAGGAGCAGAACCGCCTTAAGGACTCCCACAGGATTGATCTGTGCGCAAAGCCAAGGCTAATAGTGGCCAGCTGCTTATGGCCATGGTTCACCCAAAAAGGCCAAAAGGAGCAAAACCAACCCAAACAATAAGAAAATATGAACCCGAACAAGAAAAAGTTGCAGCAGACACAATATATATATAGATATATATATAAATGATGAAAAGCAATGGGAGAACTCTTGAGAGTTACAGCTAGAGTGTGCACTTGACCACACAGATACCCTGCAATCTCAGCTCAAGTGTAGTGTATCATGCTCGAGTATATAAGTATTTTACTGCATTGTGAAGAGTTAAGGAGTTCCTTACTTACTTACTTACTTACTTACTTACTTACTTACTTACTTACTTACTTACTTACTTACTTACTTACTTACTTACTTACTTACTTACTTACTTACTTACTTACTTACTTACTATGATACTATGATACTATGATACTATGATACTATGATACTATGATACTATGATACTATGATACTATGATACTATGATACTATGATACTATGATACTATGATACTATGATACTATGATACTATGATACTATGATACTATGATACTATGATACTATGATACTATGATACTATGATACTATGATACTATGATACTATGATACTATGATACTATGATACTATGATACTATGATACTATGATACTATGATACTATGATACTATGATACTATGATACTATGATACTATGATACTATGATACTATGATACTATGATACTATGATACTATGATACTATGATACTATGATACTATGATACTATGATACTATGATACTATGATACTATGATACTATGATACTATGATACTATGATACTATGATACTATGATACTATGATACTATGATACTATGATACTATGATACTATGATACTATGATACTATGATACTATGATACTATGATACTATGATACTATGATACTATGATACTATGATACTATGATACTATGATACTATGATACTATGATACTATGATACTATGATACTATGATACTATGATACTATGATACTATGATACTATGATACTATGATACTATGATACTATAATATTTTCTAAGTCGTTATCGTTATCGTTGAACCTCCAGAAGCAAGAAACATTTAACCCATGGCATCCCTGACTCCACGTATTCCAGGGTATGTTTGTTGTGTTGGCTAGCCACAGATAGGATGGGAGGACATCGGCAGGACGTGCGATGTACAAGGATACTTGAGGCTCGCCGCCGACCCGAAGGCAAAGGGATAAACGGACCCCAAGACAAGCCGGACAAATGATAGACAGACGAGACAAGACAAGAGAGACCCATCATCATTTTGTTGCAGCCTCGAAATGAGGCAAACCAATTGCGGACTTCAACAACAACAACTACAGCAACAACAACAACAACAGCAACAGCAACAATTTGATGCCATCATCGTCATCGTCATCGTTGCTTGTGCTTCTGCGGCTGATAGCGGAAATTGATAAACGCGCAAAGGGGAAATTTCGATGTTGCCACGCGCAATCAGAGACACACGAAGGGGGCAGGATGGATTTCGTGGCGGGGGGGTTGGGGTTGTAAGGGACAACTCGCACAATAAGCGAAATCAAAATCAAAATCAAAAATTGAGCAGCTTTTGATGACAGCTCAAGTAGCAAGCAGCGAGCAGAGATTTTGAAACACCACCAGCACCAGTTATCGATTACAATCTAGCAGGAGGGAAGGGTTGGGAAGGGGTTGGAGGGGTGGGTGAAGAGGTATGGTGGTTGGATAATAGATGTTTTGCTGGCTTGGCGTTTAATTGGCACTGCAGGCGATGGGGCCTCAACTTTTAACCCCAAACAGCAGCAGCAGCAGCAGCAGCTCGAGCAACGTGCAACGTGCAACATGAATTAATCAAATTGCAAAATGTGGCAAGCAACAGAAAAAATAGAAAAAAAAACAGAAAACAAGGACAGCAACAAATGTCTAGCGAGTATTGCGATTAACAGCAGCAGCAGGAGAATGCGAAGAGCTTGACAGAATGAGGAGAAGAAAGCTGGAGAAGGAGAAGGAGAAGGAACACTAATGAGCAAAGCAAAAGCAAAATCGAAACACAACAGAAAAATTAAATAAAAATGTTGCAACAATAAAGAAAACTTGAACAGAATTAAAACGAGTAGACGAAGCAAAGAAGAGAGAAAAGAAAAGGCGACAGCAAATAAATTGTTGACTTCAGCTTAACCCATTGCCAAACAGGGAGAGAGGGGGAGAGTCGGAGGGAGAAGCTAAGAAACGGGAGCAGATTGCAATGATGCCACTTAATGAGAGTTGGTTATTATGATTAATTGGTGGTCGGTAAGGGAAGAGAATTGAAACAGACCCAAGCGAGAACAAAGTTGCAAGAATGGGTTGGGGTGGATGATGGAGTTGATGACGGGCTGGGTGAAAGGTAATGAGTAATAATAAACTGCCTTTCAAATGAATTAAATGGAGTGCGCCTCGACGCAAAGTTATGAGTAATCAAATGAAATTATCATTGGCAGCACCTCAATGTTGTCAATTAACAATGTGTAAACAAGTAAGAAGGCTCTAGTCGAGAAATCCCGACTAGACTATACCCTTAACCCTATACTTTACGCATACAGTCAGTGCTTGCAAGTATGTGTGAGTGTGTGTATGTATACGCGTATTTCAATACACCATATCTCCGGTGTTTCTCAACCGATTTAACTAAAATTTTCACAAATTGTCATTATTTAGTCAAATATTTCAAACTGCATCAAAAAGTTTTCAAAATTCAAGATTTTGTTGTTATCGATAACATATGTATATCGAAAAGGGAAAAAGTTATCGAAAATTCATGTATACAGACGGACGGGCTATAACGACTCAGCTGTTGATGCTGATCAAGAATATATATACTTTATGTTGTTATCGATAACATGTGTATATCGAAAACGGGAAAAGTTATCGAAACTATTTCGACTCGGCTGTTGATGCTGATCAAGAATATATATACTTTATGGGTTCGGAGATGCTTCCTTCTGCCTGTTACATACTTTTGCACAAATCCATTATACCCTTTTTACCCATTTTCAATGGGTTAAGGGTATAATAATGAAAATCATTTGGTCAACCCATAATTAAATCCAAATGATGCGCCAGCTGGTTACATGTAATTAGATCCAGTCTAATCGTTTGGCAAGGCATCATTTTATAGCTGAGTGCCGCATATATATATATATGCTTTGAGGTTTTAAATAACCTCCGAAGGATATTTTTGTGTGCCCTCAGGACATTGAAAATGTTTGCTATTCCATTTAAGAAATAAATATTCGGGTAAAGAAAGAGTTAACCAAGTGAAGGGGAAGTTTTCGAATACAAGTTTAAAAGACGCGAAGCTAGCAAAAAAGCTTATCTAACAAAGCATTATTCATCTGATTTACTGAACGGATAAAAAGGGTAAAATGGTTGTGTGCAAAAGTATGTAAAGTAGCCTCTCAGATCCCATAAAGTATATATATTCTTGATCAGCATCAGCAGTCGAGAGACTATAAGAACTAGACTCGATTTTAAACATAAGCTCGCCTAATCCCTTGGCAGACAAGTTTGTTTCAAATTTTCGATAACTTTTCCCGTTTCCGATATACACATGTTATCGATAACAACGTAAAGGTCTATATATTGATTAGCATCAACAGATGAGTAGATACAGTCATGTCCGTCTGTATGTATGAATTTTCGATAACTTTTCCCGTTTCCGATATACACATGTTATCGATAACAACATAAAGTATATATATTTTCGTGATCAGCACCAACAGTCGAGACATGTCCGTTTGTATGTATGAATTTTCGATAACTCGTCCCGTTTCCGATATACACATGTTATCGATAACAACAAAATCTTGAATTTAGAAAACTTTGAGATGGCATTTGAAACATTAATCGAAATAATGAAAATCTGTTTAATTTTTATTGAAATCGGTTGAGAAACACCGGAGATATAGATCATTGAAGTTAACTCAAGAATGCAGCCTACACACACACACACACACATGCTTGCAATCACTGACTGTAGGAGTAAGGTATAGCGTTCAGGGTTTCATCTAGCCGGGATTTCTCGACTAGAACCTTCTTACTTGACTTTTTTGTGATAGACACATATGAACCTATGTACGTATGTGTGTGATGTATCATCATTGTACATCATCATGTGTGTGTGTGTGTGTGTGTGTGTGTACTTTTCACACCAAGTAAGCAAGCATAAAGAAGCAAGCAAAACGCAAAAATGTCATCGACTAATTGCACACGGTGTGCGTTGTTTTGGGGTTAAGCAATGCTAGATCCGACTTAGGAAACGACAAAAGCGTACGTAAGGGGGTGGACGGAAGGAAGGGGTTGGGCGGAGCGACAGCTGACAGTAAGACAAATAAGCGTGGCGCGAGCGTCAGCTTGTAAGATGGCGGCAGATTTCATGCCTGTTAAACACAGTGTGTGTGAGAGAAACGAAAAAGCCGCAAGCGGAAATACCAGAGGGTTGCGGTAGGGTTGCCATAGGGCTGAAGAGTAAGGAGGTTGCTGCTGCTGCTGTTGAAACTTAATAGTCGGAAGGGGCAAATGGCACACGCGTGTCCAGCTCGACAACACGTTGCCTCCATCTTTCCATCTTCTCTTTTTATACCCTTAACCCATTGAAAATGGGTAAAAAGGGTATAATGGTTTTGTGCAAATGTATGTAACAGGCAGAAGGAAGCATCTCCGACCCCATAAAGTATATATATTCTTGATCAGCATCAACAGCCGAGTCGATATAGTTTCGATAACTTTTCCCGTTTTCGATATACACATGTTATCGATAACAACATAAAGTATATATATTCTTGATCAGCATCAACAGCTGAGTCGTTATAGCCCGTCCGTCTGTATACATGCATTTTCGATAACTTTTTCCCTTTTCGATATACATATGTTATCGATAACAACAAAATCTTGAATTTGGATAACTTTGGGATAGCTTTTGAATGCCTGAACCCAAGACAGTACAAGATTGTTTCAACTTATCGATAACTCTTCCCGTTTCCGATATACATATGTTATCGATAACAACAAAATCTTGAATTTTGAAAACTTTTTGATGCAGTTTGAAATATTTGACTAAATAATGACAATTTGTGAAAATTTTAGTTAAATCGGTTGAGAAACACCGGAGATATGGTGTATTGAAATACGCGTATACATACACACACTCACACATACTTGCAAGCATTGACTGTATGCGTAAAGTATCGGGTTAAGGGTATAGTCTAGTCGGCATTTCTCGACTAGAGCCTTCTTCCTTGTTTTTTTTTGCTGGTTGCTGAAAAAATGAAAACATTTGTATGCAAAACTTGCAAAACTGGGCAACTCTTGTTTTTTTGTTGACATTCATTTAGCTTTCTAGTTTCTATTTTTGTCCTCCTCACGCCGCCAACTTGTTGTTGTTGCTGTTGTTGTTGTTGTTGTTGGTGATGTTGCTGTTGTTGTTGGTTTTGTTGTGATTTGTGTGGCTTTCAAATTGCGAAGCTCGCGGAAGCTGACATTTATGCAAGCAGCCGAGGAGACGCAGGATGTGAAGCGAGGGGAGAGAGGGAGAGGAGAGTGAGGGGGTTGGGGGGCGGCGAATGTACAGCAAAGAACTCTATTGTTTGGGGCTTGGCCTACATAGCCGGGGCACAATTTCGGCACACATCCACACAACATATCCGCATTCAAAGCTAGACTAGACCAAAACAGCATCAACTCTACACTGTAAGAAAAATATATAGTAAAAATAATAAAAACAAATCATATGTTGGGAGTAATATATATATATATATATATAATATATGATCAAGAATATTGGGAATAATATATGATCAAGAATATTGGGAATAATATATGGTCAAGAATATTGGGAATATTATATGATCAAGAATATTGGGAATAATATATGGTCAAGAATATTGGGAATATTATATGATCAAGAATATTGGGAATAATATATGATCAAGAATATTGGGAATAATATATGATCAAGAATATTGGGAATAATATATGATGAAGAATATTGGGAATAATATATGATGAAGAATATTGTGAATAATATATGATCAAGAATATTGGGAATAATATATGATCAAGAATATTGGGAATAATATATGTATGATCAAGAATATTGGGAATAATATATGATCAAGAATATTGGGAATAATATATGATCAAGAATATTGGGAATAATATATGATCAAGAATATTGGGAAAAATATATGATCAAGAATATTGGGAATAATATATGATCAAGAATATTGGGAATAATATATGATGAAGAATATTGGGAATAATATATGATGAAGAATATTGTGAATAATATATGATCAAGAATATTGGGAATAATATATGATCAAGAATATTGGGAATAATATATGTATGATCAAGAATATTGGGAATAATATATGATCAAGAATATTGGGAATAATATATGATCAAGAATATTGGGAGTAATATATAATCAAGAATATTGGGAATAATATATGATCAAGAATATTGGGAGTAATATATGATGAAGAATATTGGGAATAATATATGATGAAGAATATTGGGAATAATATATGATCAACTATATTGGGAATAATATAACTATATTGGGAATAATATATGATCAAGAATATTGGGAATAATATATGATGAAGAATATTGGGAAAAATATATGATCAAGAATATTGGGAATAATATATGATCAAGAATATTGGGAATAATATATGATCAAGAATATTGGGAATAATATATGATCAAGAATATTGAAAATAATATATGATCAAGAATATTGGGAATAATATATGATCAACTATATTGGGAATAATATATGATCAAGAATATTGGGAATAATATATGATCAAGAATATTGGGAGTAATATATGATGAAGAATATTGGGAATAATATATGATCAAGAATATTGGGAATAATATATGATGAAGAATATTGGGAATAATATATGATCAAGAATATTGGGAATAATATATGATCAAGAATATTGGGAATAATATATAATGAAGAATATTGGGAATAATATATGATGAAGAATATTGGGAATAATATATGATGAAGAATATTGGGAATAATATATGATCGAGAATATTGGGAATTATAATATGCTTCATTTATTTCATATTTTGTCTTGTAAACAAAATTAAAAAAATTATTTTACTTGATTAATTTGATTGGAAGGAAACTTATGACAAAAATTTCAATGAACTTTATTTCTAATTGGGAATCTCAAGGCAGGACTGCAAAAGTATGGGAAGTAATGTTTTTTGCTACTTTTGGTAGTATTATTTAATTATTTATATATATTATTATTAATTAATAATGTTATTTCTGCTTTCTACAAAGATTTCAAAGCTTGAAAAACTTTTTCTACATATTTTTTTGGGGCTAAAAAAAAATCAAAAAAAAAAAAAAAATTCTTTTATTTTTTTTTGCTTTATCGAATGAAAATTAGAAAGCTTAGCAAAATTATTTATTATGAAAAGCAGAAAGAGTACAAATATTCTTAATTATTTTTGGAGATTTTTCCCAAGTGTAAATCCCTCCCTAAACCACCCCACCCCCGCACTGCCTCCAGCAGCGGACAAAATCATTTGCATCTGGATGCAGTTTGCGTGCTTCATGCTGCGTGCTATGCTGCAGGCGCGTTTTTGCCCGATTGCGCGATGGAGCTTGCTTAGATTGTTGTGACATGGAAGCGTTCGGTGGGGTGGGGGTGTGGTGGGGGTGGGGTTGGGTTTGGGGGTAGCTGTGATGATGGCATTGACACCTACGACTCGAGGCTTCGTAGTTGTTGTTGTTGTCGATCGAGCGCTGAAATTGCGATTTGTTGCCAGTTGTTGTTGTTGCCGCATAATTTAAATTATGCAGCTGTTGAATATGAAGAATGAACATGTGCTAGTGTGCATGTGCATGTGTGTGTGTGTGTGTGTGTGTTTCTATCTATACGGTGATTGGCATAAAGCAAGCGCATATGCTGGCAATTGTTTGTGCGTGATGGAATATGCAACGATAGACAGATATATAGGGTTACTAGGGGGTGGAGCGGGGGATTGCTAGCTAGATATTATGTGCATGTATGTGTGTGTGTGTATGTGTGTGTATACGTATGTGTGTATACGTATGTGTGCGTGTGTGTGTTCATCGTTTGTTGTGTGCTAAGAATGCGATCGAAAGCACGTAGAAGGCCATCTTAAATGTGGCTTTGGGTGAGCATAGTTGTTGTTGCTGCATGTTGCATGCTGCATGTTGCATGTGCATGGAGCTGAATAGTTGAATGTCTATTAAATCATCCTTTTGAGCAGTTAACAATTTTGCTGAACGAATAGAGAGAACTTGGATAGTTAGCCAAGATGTTTAATGCATGGCATTTTGTCTAACCCCTTAGCTTGCAGAATTGTTAAGTACATTCGATTAAGTGCACTTGAATATTTAGTAGACCAGAAAGTTAACTGTGCTTTAACCCCTTGAGAACCCATTTATTTGATTTCTTTCTAAATCAACTTAAACAAAATAAAGTTTTAGTCACAAGTAAAACTGAATTCAAGTTTGTTTAAGATAAACGAAACACAACATTAATTTCTCTTTACTTTTCTCACTCGTCAAAAGCAACCAAAAAGTGTTGAACAACACTCAATTTGATGTGCCATTTACCAACACTACAAATCTCAATCTTAACTTAGGTTTATTCAATGATAACAAACTAGAATACTTAAAGGGGAAAAACTTATAAAGAAACTTATAAAATAATATTTAATATTTACAAATATATCAACTATTACTCGAGGCATTTGTGCAACACCCACACACACACACACACACACACGTGCATGCAGCTTATCTTGAACATACATTCAACATTTATATCTTTTAGTATTTTATTTCATTTTTATTTTTTCGGTATTTTTTTTTTGTATATTTTTTTTTTTGTATATTTTTTTTTTAGCAAATTAAATTTTCTGGCATTTTGCAATGCACCACAGCAACTCGGCCCCCTCCCCTCCCCCCATTTACTACCATTCAGCACCCAGTCTGCCTTTGCCACCCTTCACCCCCCTTCTTCACACACACACACACATTGCTGGCAATACCCGAAAAACCGAATCCGCATTCACAAATCCAAATGCAAATTGGCCGCAGGCATTCAACCAACCATTCTAGCTGTGTACGTCTGTGTGTGTGTGTGTGTGTCTTTGTGTGTGTGCACTCTCCAAAAATATAAAGATATTTTATTTTGGATGCAAGTGTTATTAAAAATTGAACAACTTGGCCAAGGTCGCAAACATACGAATATGATGCGATCTGAACGATGTTAGTAATGTTAACTGATGATCCAACAGTACCATAAAGAAGTCCTCGATATCCCAAAAACTTAGGAACTATAGGTATATCAAACCAGTTCGCTTCCTTCTAGGCTTCATTATAGGTTGCATTCTAGGTTGCATTCTAGGTTGCCTTCTAGGCTTCCTTCGAGACTTTCTTCTAGACTTCCCTCTAGACTTCCTTCAAGGCTTCCTTCTAGACTTCCTTCTAGACTTTCTTTTAGACTTCCTTCTCGGCCTCCTTCTAGACATTTCCTTCTAGGCTTCCTTCTAGGATTTATTCTAGGCTTCCTTCTAGGCTTCCTTCTAGACTTCCTTCTAGAATTTCTTTTAGACTTCCTTCTAGACTTCCTTCTAGACTTTCTTTTAGACTTCCTTCTAGACTTCCTTCTAGACTTCCTTCTAGACATTTCCTTCTTAGGCTTCCTTCTAGGATTCATTCTAGGCTTCCTTCTAGACTTCCTTCTAGACTTCCTTCTAGACTTCCTTCTAGACTTCCTTTTATACTACCTTCTAGACTTCCTTCTACACTTCCTTCTAGACTTCCTTCTAGACTTCCTTCTAGACTTTCTTCTAGACTTCCTTCTAGGCTTCCTTCTAGACTTCCTTCTATACTTCCTTCTAGACTTTCTTTTAGACTTCCTTCTAGACTTCCTTCTAGACTTCCTTCTAGACTTCCTTCTAGACTTCCTTCTAGACTTCCTTCTAGCCTTCCTTCTAGCCTTCCTTCTAGACATTTCCTTTAAGGTTGCCTTCTAGGCTTTCTTCTAGGCTTCCTTCTAGACTTTCTTTTAGACTTCCATCTAGACTTCCTTCTAGGCTTTCTTTTAGACTTCCTTCTAGACTTCCTTCTAGGCTTCCTTCTAGACTTCCTTCTAGACTTCCTTCTAGACATTTCCTTCTAGGCTTCCTTCTACGATTCATTCTAGGCTTCATTCTAGACTTCCTTCTGGACTTCCTTCTAGACTTTCTTTTAGACTTCCTTCTACACTTCCTTCTAGACTTCCTTCTAGACTTCCTTCTAGACTTTCTTCTAGACTTCCTTCTAGACTTCCTTTTAGACTTCCTTCTAGACTTCCTTCTAGGCTTCCTTCTAGACTTCCTTCTAGACTTCCTTCTAGACATTTCCTTCTAGGCTTCCTTCTACGATTCATTCTAGGCTTCATTCTAGTCTTTCTTCTAGGCCTCCTTCTAGACATTTCCTTCTAGGTTGCCTTCTAGACTTCCTTCTCGGCTTCCCTCTAGGCTTCCTGTTAGGCTTCCTTCTAGGCATTTCCTTCTAGGCATTTCCTTCTAGACATTTCCTTCTAACACATTTCAAAAACAAAATTTCATTTACACTTTTCGCGTGTATAAAAAGCGTCTCAACTTCAATTTTATGCAGTGGATTGAAGTTGAGTTGATTTTACTAATGCTCCATAACTAAGGATTCTCTATTTCCTTATGCCATATTTACAAATCGAATATTTTGAACGCTGTACACTTTTGTTGAAGAGATTCGAATACTTTCACCCAGTTGAACTTGCATTTTATTTTGCCTGTGTGTGTGTATGTGTGTATGCGTCTGTGTGTGTGTGTATGAAGAATTCATGAAAGACATATTTGCCCAGATTTGCTCCGAAGCCCAGCGGCCTTATTTCTTGTGCTCAGGTTTTTTTTTATTCCTCATTTGTGTCTTCTATACCCTGACTCCAAAACTAAATAAGCATTTGCAACTTAATTGAAAGTAACGAAAGTGAGAGAGAGGGAGGGAGAGATTGCGAAAGAGAGAGAGAAAGGAGGAGGGAGGGAGGTAGAAATGGAGAGAGAGATAAGGACACAGGAATAAGGAACACTTTCACAAAGTTTGGATGATTGAAAAGAGCAAGAATGATATTCTCTTGACTTCACTGATCGACCAATAATCACATAAGATATATTTAGTATATTCTTGCATCAATACGAAAAGGGTATCTTCAAGTCGTAAAGTCTTCCTCTTTTGGTGTTTCTCTTGTGGTTGCTGGGCAAATCCTTGCAATTACCGTAATGCTAGCGTCCTTGAAAAAAGCTGCAACATAAATGTTGCACTGGACAAAGTGCGAGGGGTGAGGAAGGGGGTTAAGAGTTATGTGTGTGTGGATTTGGGATTTGATGTCTGTGTGTGTGTAGATATGAATTTTGATGATGTTGTTGCTGCTGTTGCATGATGGTCAGTTTAAGTTTCGGGTTGCAACTGGCGTTGTTGTTGTTAGTTGTTGGCTGTAACTTTTTGCACTTGCCACACACAACTTGCCGCAAGTGGCACAGCAGCTATGCTGTCCTGTTGCTGTTGCCAGTTGCTGTTGCCAGTTGCCAGTTGCCAGTTTCCATGTCCTGCTGCTTTGTGTCCCGGTTTCCATTTCGAGTCATGTTAATAAATTGCTGTGTAGTTAACTTCAGTTCACTCTGTCGTTGCCTCACTTCATTCACCCCCTCCCTGCCCTCGCTGCCCCTCGCTGCCTCTTTCTTTCGGTCGCTCAGTGTGTGAATGAATGGTGACACACTTAATTTTGGATACCACATGGCGCTCATCCGACGACGACTCATGAATTTACTTCATCAGGACCCAGAGAGACGCAACCGAATCCCAGGACTGTGACTCTTGCGGCTCCTGCTATGCTTGTTTCAGTGGTTAGGGGGGTTGGGTGGTGTGGTGGTTGGGTGGTTCTGGTGGTGGGGTGGTGCTGTGGTATGCTATGTTGTTGTTGTTGCGTGTTTTGTTAACTTTGAGTATTTATGCTTGGAGTGCAAGTGCAACTTTTCGTTGCACATTCCCTTGCATCGAGATGGAAGGCACTTGCGTATAGAAATCGTGACACGAAACACTCACGAGTTGTTGTGTTGTACTCACGAAATGTTTATATGATTCCAATTTGGAGATAAAAGTTTATGATTTTACATATATAATGTAGATAAAGTGGAAGTGGAGACACGAGAAATGCCCACGAAAATCCTTAGTCCTTGGCAATCGTGACACGAAACACTCACGAGTTGCTTTCTTGTACAATTACTCACGAAATGTTTATTTGATTCCTATTTAGAGTGAACAGCTTATGATTTTACATATATAATGTACATAAAGTGGAAGAAATGCCCACGAAAATCCTTAGTCCTTGGAAATCGTGACACGAATCACTCACGAGTTGTTGTGTTGTACTCACGAAATGTGTATTTGATTCGAATTTAGAGTTAAAAGTTTATGATTTTACATATATAATGTAGATAAAGTAAAAGTGGAGACACGAGAAATGCCCACGAAAATCCTTAATCGTGACACGAATCACTCACGAGTTGTGTTGTTGTACGTTAACGAGTGCAGTGAACCTGAGACAATTACTCGATTCGAATTTAGAGTAAACATTACATGATTTTACATATATAAAGTTGATTAAGTTCAAGACGTGACACGAGAAATGACCACGAAAATCCTTAGTCCTTGGAAATCGTGACACGAAACACTCACGAGTTGTTGTGTTGTCACGAAATGTGTATTTGATTCCTATTAAAAGTGATTATACATATATAAAGTTGATAAGGTGCAAGTCGTGACACGTGAAACGACCACGAAACTTCTTAATCCTTGGATATCGTGACACGAATCACTCACGAGTTGCTTTCTTGTACAATTACTCACGAAATGTGTTTAGTTTATGATTTTACATATATAATGTAGATAAAGTAAAAGTGGAGACACGAGAAATGCCCTCGAAAATCTTTAATCCTTGGATATCGTGACACGAATCACTCACGAGTTGTGTTGCTGGTCAACGACATCAGCTATTTAGTAAGTAAACCCACGACATATATTTCGATTCCAATTTAGAGTAAACATTATCTGATTTTACATATATTATAAATATTTATTAAGTGCAAGTCGTGACACGAGAAAAGCACATTAAGCACGAAAGTCCTTAAAAATGTTGGAAAATGAATTGATTCAACAATGTTGGGAATAATTTCTCATCAAGAGCTCATCACCAAAACACACAGCTTGAGACCAGAGAGAGAAGGAAAGAAGAGAAGAAGAGAGAGGGAGCGAGAGAGAGAGAGTATGGAAGTGAGTCATAGAAATGGAAAGAGTTGAAAGTTTCCTAAGGGGGGAGGGTGGGTTCATGTGTCAAATGTTGTTATTGCACTTCAACTGTTCGCTACTGTTGTTGCTGTTGTTGCTGCTGTTGCTGGTGTTGTTGCTGTTGTTGCTGTTGCTGCTGTTGTTACTGTTGCTGCTGTTGATTTGTGTTGCTTGTCAAGATGAATTTCAGTTTGCCAGCAACAGCTACTGTCCCCGGCCGTCTCCCCGTCTGTCGAGAGTGAAAGGCCATTAATGCAGGACCCTTACATTTGACATTTCGCATAGACAGCGAGCGAGAGAGAGAGACACAGAGAGAGAGAGAGAGAGAGAGAGAGAGTAACTAGTTTTAGGTCTACCAAATGAATATAAAGTGCAGCAATGCGAACAAATGAGAATTGCGCCAAAAAAAACTGGAGGAACTGAGGAAACGGGTCACGTTAATAAAATGAATGCCGCCAGGCCAACTTCCCTTCCTCACCCCTTACTCACCCCTTCCTCACCCCTACTCTCCCCCTTCTGTAAGCTGCAATCGCTTGTGGCAAGGCGGCGAACAAACGAATGGATAGCATCTGGCTCCGGGATGAAGCCCATTTTCATTTTCATTTCTACCAGATGTCCTTTCCTAACGGTTCCTTTTTCCTCTCTTTTTGTCTATTTGTTGTCTGTCCTTTTTTCTGTTTTTTGGCGGTTCGCACTTTCTTTTTGTTGTTATTGTTGGTCGGTGAGCCCCAAATGATGATGAATGAGTCACGAAATGGAACTGCAGCTGCAATTGTTGTTGGCCTCATAATAACAACAACAGCAACAACAACAATTTATGATTATTTGCGTTAGCGTTCTATTTGTCCTTTACTATATATATATATATATATATATATATATATTTGTATTTGTAACAAAAGCCTTAAACACGAAATTCGTCTGGAGAATTTCTGAATTATATTTTGTGTTTAATTCATTTCTATACCCTAAAACCCATTGAAAAAGGGTAATGAGGGTATAATGGTTGTGTGTTTAAGTATGTTACAGGCAGCAGGAAGCATCTTCGATTCCAGAAAGTATATATATTCTTGACCAGCATCAGCTGTCGAGTCGATTCCAGAGACTATAGGGCTTAGAGACTTCAAATTTGGAACTATCGATTTCGATTTTCGATAACTCTTCCCGTTTCCGATATACACATGTTATCGATAACAACATAAAGTATATATATTCCTGATCAGCATTAACAGTCGAGCCATTTCTGTATGTATGAATTTTCGATAACTCTTCCCGTTTCCGATATACACATGTTATCGATAACAACAAAATCTTGAATTTGTATGTTGATTTCGATTTTCGATAACTTTCCCCATTTCCGATATACACATGTTATCGATAACAAAATAAAGTATATATATTCCTGATCAGCATTAACAGTTGAGCCATTTCTCTATGTATGAATTTTCGATAACTTTCCCCGTTTCCGATATACACATGTTATCGATAACAACAAAATCTTGAATTTGGAACACTTTGTGATGCAGTTTGTAACATTAATCGAAATAATGACAAACTGTTTAATTTTTATAGAAATCGTTTGAGAAACACCGGAGATATGGAACATTGAAGTTAAGGCAAGTATAACCGTACACACACTCACACATACTTGGAAGAACTGACTATACGCTTAAAGTATAGGGTTCAGGGTATCTTCCAGTCTAGTAGGATTTCTCAACTAAAGCCTTCTTACTGATTGTTTTTCGTTCAAAAAGTATCTTAACGCAAAGTGAACGAACATCTTTTCGATACTTTTACTTTCGATTTTACTTCTTGGAAATGTTTTTTTTTTTAATGGACTCTGGTTACAAAGCTGCTAAAATCTGGACTTGGAGCAGCTTTAAACTTGATTTAACGCATTGGTTTTGGTTTTGTTGTTGTTGTTGTTGTTGTATGCTTAGTTTGTGGGGCATGGAAGATTCATGGCAAGCGGCAGATGGGAAATTGCAGCTTGCGTTTCATTTCCTTTCGTTCCTTCTTCTTCTTTCTTTTTTTTTGGCCGCAACATTCGTTTTGGCAATTGCAGACGCAGTCACGCAACAGACACAGGTGAGTTGAAAGGTGCTGTTGCCCCCGTTTGTTGCAACACTAACCCCCAACCCACCCTACCTTCATGTTGCACAAAGCTTTCGTGCTGCCATCAAATTGGAAAATATGTCACTGCTACAATCTTTTCATATATTTCCTCAGGTTTTCTCTGTCTCTAAATTTTTCTTTTGCCAGCAATTTTCCCTGTTGCTGCTGCTGTTGTTGTGCTGCTGTTGTTGCTGCTGCGTTTTTTGCAATATTGCTGCAATATTTCTTGCTAGCTGTCGTCTCGGCGGACTCGAGCTCCTCGCTCGTTATATGCCTGCGTTTTGCTTTTAAGGTTAACTAGAAATTGGAAAATTGCACTCAGCAATAATAAAAACAACAACAGCAGCAACAACAGCAACAGCAACAACAGGAACAGCAACAATGTGAGTGACAAGTTGCAGAAAGCTAAACGTGCCAAAGATGCCCAAACACTTCCCTTCTCTCGCTCTTTCTCTCTCTCTTTCTCTCTCTCTCTTCTCTCTCTCACTCACTCTCTCTCTCTCTCTCTCTCTCTCTCTCTCTCTCTCTCTCTTTCTTTTTCTCTCTCTCTTTTCTCCCTTTCTCTGTCTCTCGCTTCAACTCTCCCGTGGCTGGCATTCACACGTCTGTCGTTGATGCTGGCAACAACAGCAACAGTTGCTGACAATTGATAACGAATGTCCAAAATGGCCAGTGACAGTTGGTACCAGCAACAGCAACAGCAACAACAGCAACAGTAGCAAGAACAACAGGAGGAACAATAACAGAAACAAGAGCAACAGTAGCAACAACAACAGCAACATCAATAACAACAGTAACAACAACAACAGCAACAGCTACAACAGCAACAACATCAACAACAGTAACAACAACATCAGCAACAGCTGCTACAACAGCAACAGATACAACAGCAACAACAGCAACAACAACAGTAGCAACAACAGCAACATCATCAACAACACTAACAACAACATCAGCAACAGCTACTACAACAGCAACAGATACAACAGCAACAACAGCAGCAACAGCTGCAACAGCAACAACAGCAACAACAACAGAAACAACAACAGCAACATCATCAACAATAGTAACAACAACATCAGCTACAGCTGCTACAACAGCAGCAACTACAGCAATAACAACAGCAACAACACCAGCAACAACAGCAACATTTGTAACTAAAACCGGTTTTTCTTTAACCATTTTGAACCTTGATGCATTCGAGGTGTGCAAACGACGTTTAGTTGCATTAGAAACACAATTTTCACACTGGTTTTTTGATGTGTTTCGTCTGCAACAACAACATGTTGCTACTTGCCACATAATTGAGTTATTATTTATTATTATGACAGACAATATTTACTGTTGAATGACAAGTGAGAAAACTCGTAAAACTAAATTCTTCGAATGTGTCAAATAAATATTCAAAACCTTGTTTCATTGTTGAAGCTTAGCCAGGAATATGCTTAAAGGCTTGTTGACTCTTTAAGGATGTCAAGATGAAGTATTATTATTGTGAAGGCTTAGCCATATCTCAACAAGGTAGATGCTTAAAGGTATTGAGATTCATTGATGCAAGTATTATTAGTTTGGCAAAGGCGTATGAAGTTTGACCATCAACGAAGTACAGTAATGCCTGGCTAAAGAAGAACTTGCCTACTGCAGCTGTTAACTGTAGCCAGAGACTACTGTACGTTTTTATTGGATGCACAACAGTTAAAAACTTTGAGTTTGAGTTCGATTTGAGTTTCTACCCCCTTCCCCCTCCCCCCGACCGCTTGGCAGCACCGTTTGTTTGTCTTTGCCGGCCGCTTGAACGGTTTCCTTGCTGGCTTTCTGCTCTAAGCCCCCAAAATCGATGGCAAAGTATCTTTGCCTCCATTTTGCTAATACTAATTTGGCAGCCATCGATGTACATAAACATACATACATACATGCATATATATGTATGTATGTGTGTCTATAGCCAGGATTAGGAATGACTTTATTGCAAATGCCTGAGCAGATATATATATATAGGTATATATAGGTATATATAGGTATATATAGGTATATAAATGGTGGTTCGACCTGTGAAAAGTTTCAAAAAAAAGCAAACTTGGCTGCAGAGTTGCACATTGGGGCAGAAGCGGCAAGTTCGAAGGGGTGGGGCAGATTGGCGGCGTGGCACATAAAACAAACAAGGACACACATACCCCTCCATCTAGCTAAAAATATATGAGCAAAGAGGATCAAAGAGCGTTCTGCGTTCCATTTCCCATTCGTTCCTTTTCGCATTGCAAAAATAATTGCTGTCTTCGCTTCCGAATGGAGAACCTGCATAATTTCTACTTCACTTGCTATCTTCGTCTCTCCCCATCTCCCTCTCTCTCTTCCTCTCTCTCTCCCTGTCTCTCTCTCTCCCTCTCTCTCTCTCTGTCTCGTTTTGTGTTCAGTTCTGGCCCTAAGCCTTCTTAATGTCATTTGTCATTTTCTGCCCAAGTCGATTCAACTCTCCTCCTTCTCTCTCTCCCCCTCCCTCTCTCCCCCTCTCTCCCTCCCCCTCTCTCCCTCCCCCTCTCTCTCTGTCTTGCCGCTTGTCTGTTTCCCATTATGCAAATGTTGCTTGGTGCCGTTTATTTATTTCTTTTAAGTTGTTGCTCAAAACAAGAAAATAACTCAAAAATATCCTTAATAATACTGAACTTGTGAATACCCTACGATAGATCCTTTAATGAACGAATAAACTGCCTGATAAAAACCCTAATAATGAACAATTCAACAAATATTAGAAATGTAAAAGTTTCTATGAATATTTTTTAATCCTTTCCCAAAAGGATTTGAACGAAACTTCACAATAAAAAATTGCTTAGACATGAGAATGGCAAATGTGATTTGTGATTAGATGAAGTTGCGAATTTTGAATGCTGCTTGTTGCACAAACAATTTTGTATGCTTTTAAGTGGTTGCAGGAAAGAAGAAGAAGAAAATCTGACAGCAAAGCTGACCGCTGGCCAAAAGGACGAAGCCCAGGGGGAGGGAGAGGGGAACGAAAGTGGGTTGAACTGTTAAACTTATTGAGAAGACGTCGAAAAATACACACACACACACACACACACACACACCAACACACACACACACACACACACACCAACACACACACATACACACACACACCAACACACACACACACACACACACATCAATACACACACACACACACCAATACACACACACACACACCAACACACACACACACACTTTATCGGCTTTTGCAACTGGGTGTTTGTACGGGGGCGGGGTTAAGGTGAAGAATGGTGGTTCTGTGGTGGAAATAAGGGGGGGGGTGGGTTGGGGGGGGGGGGGGTAAGGGTTCACTTGGCAGCTGGAAAGCCTGTCAAAGGCATTGCTGGAGTTGTGTACACTTTAACTGGCGATTGCAAAGCTCAGCCAAACAGCCAAGTCCACGCACACCTCCCCCGCCCCCCCCCCATCCACCCCACACACCTCTCGCCAACACTACCCTTCACAGCTATCGCTGTCTCGCTCTCGCCTGGCAAATCGGTTGAGTGCTTGCCTCAAGTGCAGAAAGCTCAAGAAGAAGAAGCAAATAAAAAACAATCAAGCGAAAACAAACATATTTTTTTCTACCCAACCGTAGATACCCTGCAATGTGTTCACATAGGGTATGCTGCAGTCGAGCCAAAGTCGTTATTCTTTCCCCTTCCAACTCCAAAGAAAGAAATCTTTGAAGAAAAAAACTCATAGAATGCAATTGAACAACTTTTGTTAGCGAAAGGGCATCAACTATTCGTTTAATGTGTGTGTTCAACATTTGGACTTGTTTTTCAATTTCTTCTTCTTCTTCGTTTGCACTTGCTTTAAGACTATGCAGGCGAGTATATCAAATTGCCCACTCGGCATTCAGCCAGATGAATATCTCTTATCTCTTTCACTCCCTCTCCCTCTCCCTCTCTCTTGGTTTTACTGATTATGCTTAGTTTGGCACAGACACAGAGAGCAAAAAAATACTTGAAATAATATTCAATTGATTGGATTTATAAGATGCCGAAACGAATTCAATTGATTTGGCGCTCGTTAGTGTTGGAAAACGTTCAAGATTACGATTACGCCCCTTCAACAATAATCAGTTCAGTTTTTCGATGTGTTTTTGGGGCACTATCATGTTAATTGTACAATTTCCTTTCACTGTATGCTTAGTCCATGTGTTTTTTGCTCAGTGTATGCGCCTTGTGCCCTTACCTCATTCATGTGTGTGTTTGTGGCAACCGCAGCATTCGCATCCGCATTCTCAACTTTTCCAACTGACAGTCACACAGCCAGAGCTTGTGTTGTATGTGTGTGTTTGTGTGTGTGTTAGTGTGCGTGTGTGTGTGTGTGTGTGTCTTGCCACTCACTGTTTTGCAGACAATTAGTTTCGTAAGCAGTTTTCCTATTCTTTTGAACTTTAAGTTTTGTCAGCTGCGTTTTCATTTCAGCTTTGCCTTTTGTTCATCTCGTATGTGTGTATGTGTGTGTGTGTGTGTTGACTTATCAACTTGTATTGTCTACACACACACACACACACCCATCTCCTGGAACAATGAAAAAGGAAATTGATTCGCAGCTTTTGCTTCGAATCGAAAATTGAATGGAACGTGACCGAATTTAGCCACATGTCAATATGCTAATGATCTGGCAGCTGCCACACACACACACCCTTTTACACCCCCCTCACTCCCTTCACCCTGCCCTTTTGATTGTTTTTTGTGTGTTGTTGTTGTATGAAAGTTCTTTTTGGCTTTAAAGAGGAAGTTGCTCAACGAAATTGTCGAGCCCGCAGCCAGCCGGCCAGGGTTGCCATGTTGGTGTAATTGGCGGCCGAAACAAATTGAAACGGGAAATGGCAAAATGGCAAATAAATTGCATGAAACGTTTCACAGTCTCGCAGTTTTGAGTTGGTCATCTAAATGTTTCCGTTTCCGCATCCGGTAAACCGTCTCTGCCTCGCACTTTGCTCAGGTGAAAGCTGTGCAAAAACCTTTCAAAACGTTCGCAAAGCGTTGAGAAATCGAAATTCGAATAATTCGTATATATTTGTTTTTTGCTGCGGAATATTTAGAGTTATTTAGTTGTTGTGGTTGCTGCACGGAGGCGCAACCAAGCTGCAGCTGTTTGCGTTTCACATTTTGAGATTCACTTAAAGATATTACGTATACGTTGTAACAGGCAGAAGGAAGCATCTCCGACCCCATAAAGTATATATATTCTTGATCTGCATCAACAGTCGAGTCGATATAGTTTCGATAACTTTTCCCATTTTCGATATACACATGTTATCGATAACAACATAAAGTATATATATTTGTGATCACCATCAATAGTCGAGTCGATCTCACAGACTATAATATATCGATAACTATCGATAACTTTTCCCGTTTCCGATATACACATGTTATCGATAACAACATAAAGCATATATATTCTTGATCAGCATCAACAGTCGAGAAGATATAGTTTCGATAACTTTTCCCATTTCCGATATACACATGTTATCGATAACAAAATAAAGTATATATATATATTGCAGATCAGCATCAACAGCAGAGTCGATCTCACAGACTATAATATATCGATAACTATCGATAACATTTACCGTTTCCGATTTACACATATTATCGATAACAAAATAAAGTACATATATATTGCAGATCAGCATCAACAGCAGGGTCGATCTCACAGACTATAATATATCGATAACTATCGATAACTTTGCCCGTTTCCGATATACACATGTTATCGATAACAAAATAAATATATATATATTGCAGATCAGCATCAACAGTCGAGTCGATATAGCCATGTCCGCCTGTATGTATGAGTTTTCGATAACTTTGCCCATTTTCGATATACACATGTTATCGATAACAACATAAAGTATATATATTTGTGATCACCATCAACAGCAGGGTCGATCTCACAGAGTATTATATATCGATAACTATCGATAACTTTGCCCATTTCCGATATACACATGTTATCGATAACAACAAAATCTTGAATTTTGAAAACTTCGAAACAACGTTGGAAACATTTAACGAAATATTGACAAACTGTGAAGTTTTTATTGAAATCGGTTGAGAAACACCGGAGATATGGAACTTTGAAGTTAGGTCAAGTATGCAGTATACACACACACACACATACTTGCAAGCAGAGGCAGAGACTGCACTGAGAAGGTCGAAAGCATTATCATGCATCTGAAATAATGGGCAAATCTACTAGTTAGCCATATATGTAAGTACTTAAAGATCTTGAACTCTTTGTTCATGGCTTAAATACTAAGAACTTGGACAAGCAAACTGTTTGTTTGATTTGTTTTTGTAATTTCAGTGGAACCCTTTTGTGGGTTTTTATCGTTAATAGTTTTCTTCATTCTTTTGCAGCTGCGACCGCTGCCTTCGCTTCCCCCTCCCCTTCCATCTTATCATCCTGCTGCTCCTCTTTCATAGAAATGTGCAAACAAAGTGCAGTGTCCGACAGACAGACACACAGACACACACACACACACACACACAAGACAGATGGAGAAAATACCTACCGCCGAGGTTTTTTTTTTATATATTTTTTTAAATGACTTCCTAGTGTTGTTTGTTTTTTGCTTTTCTTTACATTCATTGTTTGCCGTGAATGAACAGCTGCTAGCGCCAAAGAGTGACAATGCAAAAAGGGCGGAGAGTGGGTGGGGGGGGGTGGTAGGTGGCGCCAAACAATACGCTAAAATTAAATCTCACAAATGCGTTTACAATTGCGTAATAGTCGAGCATTTACAGGGAGGGTGGGGGGGGGCTTGGTGGGGGTAAAGGAGTGTAGTGGAGTTGAGGGGGGGAAAGGGGTTAGTGCCTGTTGCCAACTTGCCACTTGCCATTAAAGCACAAGCTGCAACAAAATGACATACGAGAAAACCGTTTTCTATTCGCCCAAAAAAGTATGCTATGATTTTTTTCATTTGTGTAGTGGAGTTGAGGGGGGAAAGGGGTTAGTGCCTGTTGCCAACTTGCCACTTGCCACTTGCCATTAAAGCATAAGCTGCAACAAAATGACATACGAGAAAACCGTTTTCTATTCGCCCAAAAAAGTATGCTATGATTTTTTTGCTTTGCTTCATTTTGCCTCAATTTTTGTTGTTTATGTAATAAACGAAGGCAGCTGATGGAAAACATTTACTAAGTTAGCTTATATTTAATATATTTAATATACGAATAATCGCCATGACCTTTTTTTTTATTTGTTTTCCCTATTAATGATATATATTTAATTTATTTTTTATGAAAAACTTTTCAATATTTCCCATTTTATCGTCCTTTGTGTGTCTGTTTGCATTGTTGTTGGCCTCCCAAGTACACACACACACACACACATACACAGAGAAAAACCAACGCACATCTCTTCAACCACTCTTCACCCCCTTCGTCCCGCCCCTTGTTGAGTCCCCGCTGTGCGGTTAACCTAATTTGCTTTAATTAACATTGCTGCATATTTAATTAATCAAACATTGCGGCACTCAAACACACCCGCACGCACACACACACACTCACACACACGCAAACACACACACACACACACGCACACTCACACACACACTCGACACACACTCGCACACACACACACACTCGCACCAACCCACAAAGGTATTTAGTTCGCTTTTCAATTAAGCAGCGTATATTTTTTTTTTGCCCGTCCCCCCTCTCTCTTTCCCTCTCCATCTCCACCTCACTCTCCCCCTCTCTCTTTCTCTCGTTACTCTCGTTATTTATTTTTTTTGTATTTGTTTTTGTTGCTGTTGCTCATCGCTTGTCAAATGGTTTCTAATTACGCACAGCTCTGCCACGCCCCCTCCCTCCCCCTCCGCGTGGACGCCCACTTGACTTGGGCTTGACTGACTTAATTACAAATTGCATTATTTATCGTGCAACAAAGTTCGTCAAACTGCAACGCGAGGCGAGGCAAGCTCTCGGAAGGCTCACAAGGATAATCATCAGCATTTCGAATGTGTTAATGTAATTTCAAGTGTGTGTGCGTGTGTGTGTGTGCGAGTGTGTGTGTGTGTGTGCTAATGGAACAGACGTTTTCCTGAGAGAGGGTTGGACAGGGGGTAGGATTGGTAGGGGCAGATATCATTGGGTCGCATCATCAAATATTCTTTTATGGTTTACGAGGGTGCCACAGTGAAGCCTGGCCAATGTGCGAAAGTGCATGATAACTTAAGTGATTTCATAAAGCTATCAAAGCATTCAGCTGCTTGTGTGTGTGTGCCTTGAGTAGTTTTAGTTGTGCTGGCGCCACCTACCGGCTGTTTACTGAGCCACAATAAATATTTGCACACATTTGAATGGGTTGCGTTGTCTATGTGAGTGTGTATATGTGTGTACGTGTGTGTGTGTGTGTGTTGGTGATGTCGTGAAACTTTTGGGCCACAAACTCAAAGCTAAAGGTAACAGTTACGCGAACACACACACACACACACACATATGCAAATACGATGATGATATGAACATCGTGTAGTATGTGTGCATGTGCATGTGCATGTGTGTGTGTGTGTGTGTGTGATACTGCCCAAGTTGATTAAAATCTGCACCACACCACTCCCTGCCCCACCTATAACTTGTCAGTCAGTCAGACAGATAGAAACGAAGTCAGATAGATATATATATATATATAGCTTTTATTCATGCGAGGATAACACGCAATCTGCGACTGCTCTCTTGGTGACCCAAAGCCAAAGCCAAAGCCGGATGCCAACTGAAAGGAACAAAAACAAGATCTGATTTGTTAGCTTTTCGTGTTATTTTCTTCTTACTAAATCATAATCATATCATGATATATCAAACCAAATAAGATATATAAAAGGTTCGAGAAACGTTTCTTGAAAATTCTTCATAAAGTTTAATACAAAATTGCGATATAGTATAGCGATATAGTACCTACAGAGGGTGTTATAAACAGGGGCACTATAGTTAGTTGACCATCACGCCACTCTTTAGTCATTGCTTAACTATCTAAATTAAACTCATTGTTCTTAGTTCAGTAGCCAGGAGAGTTAGAATATCCTGAACCCATTGAAACTGGATAAAAAGGGTATAATGGCTATGGCTATACGTACGTAGCAGGCAGAAGGAAGCATCTCCGACACCATAAAGTATATATAGTCTTGGTCAGCATCAACAGCGAAGTCGATATAGTTTCGATAACTTTTCCAGTTTTCGATATACACATGTTATCGATAACAACATAAAGCATATATATTCCTGATCAACATCAACAGTCGAGTTGATATAGCCATGTCCTTCTGTATGTATGCATCTTCGATAACTTTCCGATATACACATGTTATCGATAACAACATAAAGTATATATATATATATATATATTCCTGATCAGCATCAACAGGTGAGTCGATATCTGTATGTATGAATTTTCGATAACTTTTCCCGTTTCCGATATACACATGTTATCGATAACAACATAAAGTATATATATATTCCTGATCAGCATCAGCAGTCGAGTCGATATAGCCATGTCCTTCTGTATGTATGCATCTTCGATAACTTTCCGATATACACATGTTATCGATAACAACATAAAGTATATATATATATATATATTCCTGATCAGCATCAACAGGTGAGTCGATATCTGTATGTATGAATTTTCGATAACTTTTCCCTGTTTTCGATATACACATGTTATCGATAACAACATAATGTATATATTTTCGTGATCAGCATCAACAGTCGAGCCATGTTCGTCTGTATGTATGAATTTTCGATAACTTTCCCCGTTTCCGATATACACATGTTATCGATAACAACAAAATCTTGGATTTGAAAACTCCAGTTTTGGTACATAAGCTCGCCTAATCCCTAGGCAGTACAAGTTTGTTTTAAATTTTCGATAACTTTTCCCGTTTCCGATATACATATGTTATCGATAACAACAAAATCTTGAATTTCGAAAAACATGAAAAGGCGTTTTAAAATATAGATGAAATAATGACAATGTGTACAATTTTTATTAAAATCGGTTCAGAACCATCGGACATATGGAACATTGAAGTTAAGTCAAGTACACACACATACTTTCAGCTTGGCGTAATACTAGATACGAGCTTCTAGGGCTAACTATTGTATGGTCTAGTCGGGATTTCTTGACTTACTCAAAGTAAATCCTTAATCAACATCTTTCGATTTTGTAGTATAATCAAAAAGGAAACTATTCTTTATCAAACTTAAACTTTAACAGAGATACGAGAAGAATGCCTTAACACATCATTTGTGAATCGAAATCGAAATCGAAATGAATAACAAGCAAGCACTTAAATGGCGATAAGCTCGAACTGTTGGTAATTGGGCTCGAATACTTTGGGAAATTTGTCAATTCGCATTTCTGGGCGACTAATACATATTGTGTATATGTGTACAATGGCGCCCGGAAAGCTGACCAAGCTGAAACTCTGTGGCACAAGCGATATAATTCAAATGAAGCTCGTCAACAACATGTTATGTGTGTGTGCGAGTGTGTGTGTGTGTGTGTGTATGTGTGAGTGTGTGCTTGTTGGAGGTCACCTTAATTATGGTCACAATTAACAGTTTGAAATTTCGTTGGGGCACTAGCTGCAGTTGGCATACTTAACCATCCCCACAACCAACAACCCCCCCAAACCCCCCCCCCCCCCCCCCGCAACCCCTATCATCACTCAGCCAGCTGAAAACCGCAAGCTGCCCGCAGACCCCTCCCTACCATTGGGTATCAAGTTTCTCCTCCCCATCAGAGACATACAGCGACACATTTCATTTCATTTGGCATGACCCAACATTGCTCCCCGTCCCCCTCCCTGTGTGTGTGTGTGTGTGTGTGTGTGTGTGTCTGTAATCTCATTACAAATTCAAATGTGACGCGCCGGCTGTGGCTGTGCGTATACGTCAACGTTGCCCACTCGAGCCTCACCTCCATTCAACCCCACTCTATCTCCCTCTCCCTCTCTCTCGCTCTCTCTCTCTCTCTCTCGTTGTGTGTGTTCTTTCTTGGTGTCCATTCATCTCGTGTGGACATGGCAAATGCTGCAACCGCGTTGTCACTCAATTATGTGCCATGTGTGCGCGACAACACTGTCCAAGGATCCCACACACACAAATGCGACCCTGTGTGTGAGAGTGAGAGAGAGAGGGAGAGATATAGGTATGTTGACATCGGACAACATCAGTTCATTGGATTTGCATACGAGCAGAGATTAGTGATATCTGCGTTAGCTTAACTCAACTTGTTTGGTCAAACAAATCGGACAACTCGAAAACGAAAGTAATCAACAAACAATTCGAAACAATTTCAATCTTTCTGCCAAGCAGATCGAGAAAAGCTTCTTAGGCTTAGTTTTATAATAGTTTTCAGTTCATTTCAAATACTTTTTAACCTTTAAGTAGCTTAATCAATATTATAATCAAGTTTTCCAATCAACAAAAATCAAAAATATACTTCACAACTTTTCGAACTTTCATAACTTCCTCAAAACTCAACCGATTTTGAAATGCAATACCTTTAAAGTCATGGCTTGGCATGTAGATCAATACTGATATGTTTGAAACATAATTTTCACTCGAAATTTATTCATTTATAATATTTACTCGAAATTCATAAAAAAAAATTTTTCAAAAAACTTTCCAACGTAATAACTCCCTCAAAACTCAACCGATTTTCAAATGCAATACCTTTAAAGTCATGGCTCAACATATAGATTAATACTGCTTTTCCAGTTCGAAACATAATTTTCACTCGAAATTTACTCTAAATTCTTCCCAAAAAAAATCAACTTGAAGATAGGTCAGAACTTTCGGAAATCATAACTTCGTCAAAACTCAACCGATTTTGAAATGCAATACCTTAAAAGTCATGGCTTGAGACCTAAATCAACACTGCATTTCTAGTTTAAAACATAATTTTTTCTCGAAATTTATGAAAAAATGATTCCAAAAAAACTTTCCGAAGTCATAACTCACTCAAAACTCAACAGATTTTGAAAAGCAATACCTTTAAAGTCATGGCTTAACATTTAAATGAATACTACATTTCCAGTTTGAAACATAATTTTCACTCGAAATTTACTCGAAATTCTTCCCAAAAAAAATCAACTTGAAGATAGGTCAGAACTTTCGGATATCAGAACTTCCTCAAAACTCAACCGATTTTCAAATGCAATACCTTTTAAGTCAAGGCTTGGCATCTAGATTCATACTGCATTTCCAGTTCGAAACATAATTTTCACTCGAAATTTATTCGAAATTCCTCCTATAAACAAATCAACTTGTCTGCTTTTTGTATATTAACAAATTGATAGCTGAAAGTTGATTTCTAAGTTTTTTCAAGTTCATTCAACTGTTATGTTTATTATAACTGAATGCTGAGTTCTCTTCTCTTTAGTTTTGCACACCTCGATTCTAATTCTAATGCAAGAAAAAACCAACTTAACTAAGAAAATGTTCAATCGAGAATCATTGGGGAAAACCAACGAAATCATTTTTCAGTCATATTCAGTTTCGTTAAGACTTTAAAAATGTTGCCACATTAAATGATGTGCTCGAAGTGCGTTTTGGATTTAAGATTCGAATTCGAGAAATGCATAAAAATTGTATTTTTGTTTGGATTTGATTTGCTGACTTCCGGTTGGGTGGTTTCTGGTGCCCATTCGGCATTATTATTCGCCACTTGGCAGCTTTATGTCATTGCCGGTTAAGTGATGAATCTAATTTGCAGCTGTTGTCGCTGCCACCAGGAGACGAGGACGAGGACGAAGCAAGGAGCCAAAAATTTGCATTTGCTGCTTGAAAAAATGTTTGCATTTACTTTTGCGCACCATAAGTAATGGCAAACCTGCTCTCACCACACCAAAACCACTCACCACTCACCCCTCACTACCCCTCCAAGCCAGCATTCTTCCATATCCTTGCTTGTGCATCCTGCCGCCGCTGCTTGTGCTCAGCTCAAGTTGTGCTGCTCGTTAATTTTGCAGCATTTCCGCTAGCAATTTGGCGGCAGCTTCGCATCCAGGCATCTACTCGACTCGACGTCGCACTCATCGCGCGGCTGCTAGTTGTTCGTTGTCTAGTGGAAATATTACGTATACGCGCGAGCGCCAACAGGAAATGCAGGAAGCGGATATTACACGCTCCAGAAAACACACACAGCCAGCGAGAGGAAAGCGCGCCGAGCCGTCGAATAATATGCTCACAGATATGACTTCTGATGACAAGCGAGGGGCGAGGGGTTGGGGCAGAAGCAATGGCGACATTTTCCTTATTGCTGGTAGTTGTTGGTGTTGTTGTTGTTGTTAGACAGCTGGTCAAAGTTTGTTTACTTTGCTATCTTTTCCATATATTTTCGGATAATTCAAATGCGGCGAATACTTAATGCGCTTGCCTCAAGCTATATATACAATGCTATATATATATATAAATGATCCTCTTATAAGTTCTTCGCTTCATTATTATTATTCTTTACTGTTGTCAGAGATTGGGAAAGCAAAAAATACCTAATTGGTACCAAAAATTATGCAAACGAATTTAATCTCGAATTAAAAGCACAACAATTCCAAAGTATACTCAACAAATTGCATAGAAATCGCAGCGCTCAACAGTGCGTATACGTAATGCAAGCTGAAACGATGCTACGAGATCTCAGACTATAACGTAAAGCTGTAGTAAACATTATCTAAGCAATGCAAATCGTATCTCCAATCTATAACTTAAAGCTATAGTAAACATTAACTGATCAATGAATCTCCCATCTATAACTTAAAGCTATAGTAAACATTAACTGATCAATGAAATTCGTATCTCCAATCTCCAATCTATAACTTAAAGCTATAGTAAACATTAACTGATCAATGAAAATCGTATCTGCAATCTATAACGTAAAGCTATAGTAAACATTAACTGATCAATGAAAATCGTATCGCCAATCTCCAATCTATAACTTAAAGCTATAGTAAACATTAACTGATCAATGAAAATCGTATCTGCAATCTATAACTTAAAGCTATAGTAAAAATTAACTGATCAATGAGAATCGTATCTGCAATCTATAACTTAAAGCTATAGTAAACATTAACTGATCAATGAAAATCGTATCTCAAATCTCCAATCTATAACTTAAAGCTATAGTAAACATTAACTGATCAATGAAAATCGTATCTGCAATCTATAACTTAAAGCTATAGTAAACATTAACTGATCAATGAATCTCCCATCTATAACTTAAAGCTATAGTAAACATTAACTGATCAATGAAAATCGTTTCTCCAATCAGTTTTGCTACTCTTGATGCTTCAACAACTTAAGAGCTCATCCGGACAGTAATATACGCTTTAAGTTTGTTTGCTTGAAGCGTTCAAAATGCTGGTGTTGGGTGCTGTAGTAGTTAAAAGTGCTTGTTACATTGAGTTCTATTTGAAATTGTTGCTGAGTTTTGGTTGGAATTCAATTACATCCAAGTGATCAGATCAAAGAGACGAAATACTTTTGAGGGAAAAAAACAAGTAAGAAGAAGTAACAAGAAAGACAAGTAAGACTAGAGATTAAACCTTACTAGACAATACCCCAAACTGAATACATTAAGCGTACAGTTAGTGATTGCAAGTATGTGTGTGTGCATACTTAACTTTACTTCAATGTTCCATATCTCCGATGTTTCTCAACCGATTTCACTAAAAACTACACAGATTTACATTTGTTCGTCTCTAGTCTCAAACTGCATCACAAAGTTTTCCAAATTCAAGATTTTATTGTTATCGATAACATATGTATATCGAAAACGGGAAATTTATCGAAAATGCATACATACAGACGGACATGGCTATATCGGCTCGACTATTGATGCTGATCAAAAATTTATACACCTTATGTTGTTATCGATAACATGTGTATATCGAAAACTGGAAAAGTTATCGAAAATTCATACATACATACTGATATGGTAATATCGACTCGACTGTTGATGCTGATCAAAAATATACACACTTTATTTTGCTATCGATAACATGAGTATATCGGAAACTGGAAAAGTTATCGAAACTATATCTACTCGGCTGTTGATGCTGATCAGGAATATATATACTTCATGGGTTCGGAGATGCTTCCTTCTGCCTGTTACATACCAATGAACCCATTTTGAATGGGTTCAGGGCATAAAAAATGATTATAATACATACCTCTGACCTAAAAGAGAGAGAGAGAGAGAGAGAAGAGGGTTGCTGGGAAAAGAAGAAGAACGCTCAGTTTTTGTTTGTTTTTCGTGTAAGATTTCTTTGTTTTCTTTATTGAACATAATAATTTGTTTGTTGTTGTTTTTGTTATTATTAGTTTTTAATGCTTGCTCACTTGATTGTTTAAATGTCTGTATCTTGTGTGTTTTGTTTTTGTTAGTCTTAATTTAAAATTTAATTTATTTAAATTTAATCATATTTTTTTTTTTTTTTTTTATTTTTTGTTATGTATGCAACTTTTTGACCATTATTTCAATTGTTTAGCTTCAGAATCATAGCTTCGTATCATATGCATAAATTATTTTTATCTTCATTTTTTTTAAAATTTTTTTATTGCAAAAAAAAATTATATAAACAAACTTTTGTTAGCCATAATAATGAACATTAATTTGTCGCTTTATCTCTTAGCTTCATATATATATATATATATATATATATATATTTATGCATATATATTTTGTGTTTATGTATGTGTGAAAGGTTTGGCTGTGTGTGTGTGTGTGTAAGTTGCTTATTAACATTATTGACAAAATATAATTGTTTAAGTACAATATTTATAATTTGGTTTAAACTTTCTTGTAATAATTTTTAATTTTTCCCATATTTTTTTTTTTGTTTTTTGTTTTTATGAAATGATTCAAAAGTTTTTAAAGTATTTTTTTCAGCACTTAAATTAATATTATTATTTTTTTTATTTTTTTCTCATTCATATTTGTTGTTTAGTTGAATAAAAATTGCTGTTGTCTGTGTTTAAGTGAGTTTTGTGTACAAATTAATTAATTTATTGAGTAATTTGCACGTGCATGAATAAATTCTTAAATACATATTTTTGTTTTGTTTTTGTTTTTTCTCTTTTATTTGTATGTTGTATAAATTTAAAATTGTCAGCCATTTTTGTTTGTTTAATAAAAACATTAATTATTATTGTTATTTGTATTATTATTACGTTATTTATTAGTATTATTATTTGTTTAAAGTTTTTTTTTGTTAATTTACTACTTTTTAATGCTGTCTGCGATTTTATTTATTTATTTTAATAGTACTATAAAAACTGCATAAATTTAAAATTGTTGTTGTTGGCGCTCGCCAAATTTATTAATATATTTATTCAGGCCATTTTGCTGTGTTTTGCTGATCATAATCATTATCTTTTTTAATAACTAGATCAAAAACAAAAAAAAAAACACTTTATTTATATATAATTATTTTTTTTTATATATATTTTTATACGTAGTTCCCGCTTAGCTTTTTCAGTTAATAAATATTTATTTATTATTATTTTAAGTTATGCAAGATTTTTATAAGTTAATGAATTCATTGTAAATTCTGCTTTGCTATAGCATTAATTTATTTTCCTTTTCGTTTCTTAACTCTTTTTGTTTGCGTATTTTGGCTTGATTTAGGCTTCAACATTTATTTTACTTTACTTTACTTTAATTTTTCTCTCTCTAGAATTAAGTACATATCGTCGTAAGCTAGCTTTTGTCTTTTGGGTTTATGTACAACATTTAAATTACTAATAGTATTCCTTATTATTTTATTATTATTATTTTTTTTTTACTCAAATGCTAACCGAACCTTTTAACGTTTTGCATATTCAATTAATTGCCATTTCCGTATTTGAATAATTATTAATTTATTTTTTAGAGTTCGGCCTCAAATATCCATGCTACGAATTCTCTTCAATTATGTACATTTATAATTATGTGCGCCAAAATATATTTTATATTCCAATTTCAATTCCAAAAACACATTAAAATAATAATTTAAAACACACACACACACACAAAAAACAAAAACACAAAAAACAAAAACACAAAAAACTGCAGCAGCAAAAATTTGCATAAATATTTATATATATATAGAAATTGTTGCCATATGTGCCTGCTAAATGCGAATAAAGACGAACTAATTAATATAAATTGGAAACACACACACACACGCACACACACACATACAAAAATAATGCATAATTGGTAGGCATAATGACGTTTAAAATATTTATTTTGTTGCCATAATTAAGTCGTTTTATTATATTCCGATTTGCAAGCATTTTGAGCTGCATTAAAGTTCAACTTTAAGTACATTAAATTTGGATGGATACATTAGACATTAGTTGATAAGTTTCTCAAGAACTTAAGATATATTGGGACAAAAAAATAAAAAAAAAAAAACCATAAAAATTTGTTTTTGTTTATGTTTTCTTATTTTCTTTATCAACGCAACACAACAAACATTTAGTATTTATTTTCTTTTTTAGTATTCTTTTTAGTATTTTTTAAAGTATTTTTTTAAGTATTTTTTTTAGTATTTTTTTTAGTATTTTTTTTATTTAAGCTTTGATTGTGGCCATTTAGAGCTTGAGGGGAGGCCATTATTACAACCGAAGGTTCATTTAAGCTGTCAACTACACCGAACTCAAGTGTATTCCATATATATATATATGTATTGTTTATATTATGTTTATACTTGTAGTACTTTGTGTATGTGTTCGTGTGTGTGTGTGTTAGCCATAAGTATATATATGTGTATGTGTAACTACTAAATGTATATACAAATCTAATCTGTTAAGTGCAAATGGCGACTTGGATGGATTTTTTTTGTTTTTTTGGGGGGGAAACAATTAAAATTTGTTTAACAAGAATAATAATTTGTTGATGCAGCAGCAGCCGGAAGTTAAAAGACGGATCGAAAGCCTTAAGTTCGAGTTTCCGTTTCGATTTCATTTCTGCGCTGTGTCTTACAGACAACCATATCATATATATATATAATGAACATTAATATGTGTTTACTTGTATTAATTACAAAAAGGAAATACAAATAATGTTTTTTTCGTTTTGATTTTGTTTTTGTTTTGCTAAATATATATAAAAGTTGGACGAATGTGTTTAGGTTTAAGGAAGGTTAAGGTAAAAGTTCGGTTTCTCTTTTTTCGCAAACTAAATGTGTAGCTTTTGCGTTTTCCACTCGTTTTTGGACGCAATTGAAAGTGTGTTGAACAGAATACAAATCAACTAAATACAATTAACGAATGTATTATATTTTTTTGTGTTTGGGTGCGGTGCTACATGGCGTATGCGTGTTATTTGTTTATTTTATTTTATATTCCTCGCCGCTTTTCAGGCTAAATTGCATATTTTTAGCTTTAATATGTTATCAATTGTTTTTATTTTTATTATTTTTTTTTTTTTTTTGTATTCATAAGTAGCTTTTAGCAGTGTTGATAAATTGTTTAGAGATTTTTAGCTTGCGTTTTGCCATTTTTGCGGAGTTAGTTGCATTTTTAACTAGTTTTTTTCTTTCGTTATTTTTTGTTATTATTTACTTTTTTCTAATAAAATATCGCGTATTCGTTTAGCAAGTGCGCTAATCGCTATTCTCATCGCTTCTCATTGCAATTTACTTTGTGACGTGTGTGTGCCACTTGTGACGTCACAAGCGTAAGCATTACTTTTAAGCATTGTATTTAAGAATATTATATGTATAAGTATTTAAAAAATTGGCTTCTTTTCAACTATTTCTTCCTAAGCTGCACGCTTCTTTCGGTTGTCGTGTTCAGACATTTGGCCACTTGGTTGCATTTTGTTTCATTTCATTTCATTTCATTTCGTTTCGTTTCATTCCGTCTTGCGACGCTGTGTTTCGTTACATTTCGTTTCGTTTCATTCTCATTTTTTGTGTTGCTTTTTCTCTTCATCTATTTTTTGAGAGCTTCTACATTATTTAGTTTATTTTAGGGTTTCTTTTTAACTGCTTATTGCGTTTTATAAACACTATTATTTTATCTTTTTGTTATACTTATTAAAACTACTCAACTTTGCTTTTGTTGTGTTGTGTTGTATTGTGTTCTGTTTTCCGTATCATTGCCATATATAACTTAATACACTACACGCCGTATTATAACTAGTAAAAAAAAATGTGTTTCTCGACCAACATACTAGGTAATATGCTATTTTATTTATTAGTAATACTAGACAAAAAAAAAAGGAATGTTTTTTGTTTTGTTTTTAGCCTAGAGTTGTTGTAAAATGTCTATCGATAGTAATCAATTGAAATAAAAAATGAACATAGAACGAAACAAAGAAACTTCTTCACTCTTTTATTTATTTAAGTAGATCGTTAATGCAGTCGCTCAGCCGTGTTGTTTACTTGCCTCGTTAGTTTTGATTGAGTTGTCTTTGTCTTAGTAACGCTGCTGATACTCATGATGCCAGCGATTGAAATCAATGTGGAACACAATTATGGAACCAGTTGACAAGCCAGCGAGCAAATATCTGAAAGACAGAGAAGCAAAGAGAGGGAAAAAAAGAACAAACGAGAAAGACATTAAGTTAGTAACAAGTAAAAATAAGTAAGAAGGCGAGAAATCCCGACTAGACTATACCCTGAACCCTATACTTTACGCATACAGTCAGTGCTTGAAAGTATGTGTATGTATACGCTTATAGTGCATACTTTCTTAACTTCAATACTCCATATCTCCAGTGTTTCTCAACCGATTTCAATTAAATTCTCACAGATTGTCATTATTTAGTCCAATCTTAGAAACTGCATCAAAAAGTTTTCCAAATTCAAGATTTTGTTGTTATCGATAACATGTGTATAACGGAAACAGGAAGAGTTATCGATAAGTTGAAACAATCTTGTACTGTCTTGGGTTCATGCATTCAAAAGCTATCCCAAAGTTATCCAAATTCAAGATTTTGTTGTTATCGATAACATGTGCATATCGGAAACGGGAAGAGTTATCGATAAGTTGAAACAATCTTGTACTGTCTTGGGTTCATGCATTCAAAAGCTATCCCAAAGTTTTCCAAATTGAAGATTTTGTTGTTATCGATAACATGTGTATATCGGAAACGGGAAATGTTATCGAAACTATATCGACTCGGCTGTTGATCAAGAATATATATACTTTATGGGGTCGGAGAAGCTTCCTTCAGCCTGTTACATACCTTTGCATAAAACCAATATACCTTTTTACCAATTTTTAATGGGTTCAGGGTATAAAAACTCCATGAAATGTCCCCGAGAGGTACTTACTTTTGATCGTGAGTGAGCGCCAGTGAGCGTATGCCCGCATTGCAGGCGGGGAAGGCATAAAGTGGTGCCAGATTGAATGTGCGCCACACCTCGACGATGCCCCGATCCCCGGCAGTCATCAGATACTCGCCATCGCGCGACAGCAGCATGCACTGAAGCGAGAAAAATGAGGAACGATACGAAGTAGTGACGAGTAGCGAGTAAAAAGTAACGAGTAGCGAGTAAAAAGTAACGAGTAACTGCTGTGCTCACCTGCAAATTGTCGTTGTGCGTCTCATGGCGCAACTTCTTGCCATTGATGGTGTAGGCGGCCACATTGCCCTTGTCGTAGTTGATTACGATAAAGCCTTCGCGCGACATCGTTATCAACTCGGGCGAGTTGAAATCAACGGGAGGATCCAGCGAACGGAGCAAGTCGCCGAAGGTGGTGTGTATCAAAACGGGTCCATCTGAACATACAAAGAGCAAAGTAGGAAGGAAAGAAGAGCAGACGATAGAGAATAATAGATTGAGTGGGAAATCCGCGAAAAGATTATTTGAGCAACTTACTCGTTGAACCGGAGACAACAAGTCCCAATTCGGCACTGATGACCACCGAGGTGACGGCCTGCTCGTGTCCCGTTAGAGTTGCACGCGGCGTCGGTACATCACCCTCGCCGACAATGCTCTGGGTACGGGCATTCCAGTGCCACAACAGTACCGTACAGTCCGCCGAACCGGACGCAATATAACAGTCCGAGGTTATATTACACTCAGATCGGGCCATGCAGGTGACGACGCCAAAGTGGCCAAAGACGATTTGTACGATTTTCGCTAAAGTAACAAGGATAAAGAGAAGTTATAGGGTTTAAGGAGTTGTTGGGGGAGGAGGACACTCACCCGTCTCTGTGGCAAACACACGAAAACTGTTGTCCCAAAAGCCGCAGGCGATGAGGAAACGACTATCGACAGTGGTCACAAAGCAATTGGAGCGTATTTTCAGCATCTGACTAAAGTTGTCACCCAAATGACGACGGCTAGCCGCATTGCTATTGTTATTGGTGCCATGCACAGCTATGGACAGGGAGTAAACCAATCGCAAAATATTCAAGACAAGGAAGCAGAGAGATAGGAATTGTTTGGGACTTACCCAGGACTGGATCAATGGTTAGCGGCTGATTGGAGCCCGGCGATTGCGGTGATTCAGCATAGCTGGGACTCTGGACGGATGCGGTGTAGTTGCAGTTCCAGCGATTCACGGCAAACTGATGACCAGCCGTGACAGTGACGACAGATGGCAGCGAGAGCTGCGGATACGTATTGGCCGAGATGTGGATGACCGGTGAGTTCTGATAGAACTTGAGCATCTGACACAGATCCTCCGGCATTGCACTGAACATCATCGGCGAGAGATGCATCGCTGAGCTGCGCGGCGGATGCGGTTCCATTAACAGCTGACTGGGCGTTTGGCCAAAGTTGCGTATCTGATTCTCGACCGCTTCGCGCATTACCGGATCGAGTACACCGTCCAGATCGACGCTGCCCTCGTAGGTGAGATAGTAGAAGACGTTCGTGGCGCGTATGGCTTCGGGGCCGCGCTGCTTGTAGCCGAATATCAGATCGATCCACTGATGCAGCTGGCAGGAGACGAACTCCGATTCGAGGGCCATCCGATTGATGCGGACAAACTCCTCGGGACTCTTGGCCCACGGCGGTAGCTCAATGTCATCGACGAGAGCGCCATCTTCGCGATGGCCCAGCCGATAGCCGGATGCATTGTAGAACATCTCGGGCAGGAAATACCATTCGGGTATCAGTTCCTTCACATCGGACGTATCACGCTGACAGTTCTTCCAGCTCAGCGATACGGATGAGAACAAACGATCCGGATAATCGAATTTGCCGCCCTGCAGTGCCAGAAACATGGTCGTAAACGGCTCTACACGCACCAGCCAGTTCAGGGTGAACGCGGCCGTCGAATAGTGTGTACCATAGTGGAATGGTGGTATTGTATCGCTGTCCCAGCTCTCGTAGCGCTCCTCGAAGTAGGCGCTACGCGACGGATTAAGTGCTCCAATCGGTTTCGATAGATCACGATAGTTGGATGGCAGACTCAGGTCTAGATCTTTGGAATCGTAATTGGTCAGCACCCAGGGAAAGATGGGATACTGATTCAAATCATTGTACGTTCGTCCAGCGATCGTATTCAAAAACATTAGATACTCAAAATTGGAGATCTCGCGACGTTGCCATTTCTGTGTCATGTTCGAGTTGCGCATCAGCTGGCGGGGCGACATCATTGAGGCGCGACGCGTCTGCGGAATACCGTACTTGATGCCGACACCGACGCGTGGCAGTGCCTTGATCACCTTCTTGACGGTGTGCTGATCGGGAAATGCGAATAGGATCGAGGTGCGACTGGCCAAAAAGATCTCGAGGGCAACATTCTGGAGGAGATAGCGGCGCGAGAAGATCGCACGCACCTCGGAGAAATACCATTTGCCATGCAAATGATCGCAGTACTTGAGCACCTCCGCATCGACCTTATGGAACTCCGGATGATCCTCATCGACCTCAAAGAACATCTCAGTGCTGGTAATGGACACAGTGCCGGGTGCCACAAGACCGGGTGCTATCAACCGGGCCTTGGTGCTAATATTCACGGGCCCAGTCAAATCCAAGTCGAGCTCCCGATCCTCAATCAAGAGCTCAGCATCGTCGAGCAGCTCCCCGTTGTGCTGGGCCGACGGATGCGATCTCGATACAGCAATCTGTGTGTGGAACTCATCGCGTGTCTGCAAAATGGCATCCTCGGGCGCACCATTCTCCAGGGCTGCCTTGAGCGTTGCCTGCGGATGTGAGGAACCTCTGGGATTCTGCACCATACGCTTGCGACGTCTAGCATCGTCCTCCCACGCATCCAGCTTCCAGTACGTGCTCTTCGCACCAGCCACCGTTATGGCCGCTGTGGCCATACCGTTGGCATCACCCCAAGCCCCATGACGATTGCACATTATGTTGCGAACCTTCTCCAGCAGCCGGCTGGCAATGACATTGTCCCTGCGACGGGCAGCCGTTATCAGATGATCACACATGCGTTCCTCTTCGCGCCGCTCCAGCAGGGTCTGGGCGCACTGGGACTCGAAGTCAGCATGCTTGAGTACGTCATCGGCACGCATGCGATTCAGTATGAATTCGGCCTCATTCGCCACACGCACAATGTGATCCTTCATGGCGTGGGAGAGCAGCCGACCCTCGTTGATGAGCTCAATGAAGGCGAGACCGGCATGCTTCTGCAGACTGTTCTGCCACTCCTGGGAGCACAGCAGCATTACCAGCTCGACGACCGAGTGGGAGTTCTTGAATGTGGTTAGACCCTTGCCCTCCATCAGCAGCTCCTGGCCGTGGGAGCCGACCAGCGTCTTGGAGAGGAAGGGCGCAAAGTCGACCATGATTTCGCGCAACAGCGGACATACCGGACCCAATGCAATCTCCAGCTTTTGCGTCAAGCTCGCCTCCCTCGACGGCGTTGTCAGCGGCAGTTGGGCCACTAGAGCTGGCGGCTTCATGGGCAACTCATCGGGTCGGGATCTCTGCTGTTGCTGTTGCTGCTGTTGTTGTTGCTGCGCGTTGGCAACTGTGCCGGTATTCCCGGTCGCTCCGCTGCCATAACCATCTGGCACGCGCACAACCGATATCTCCGAGTCTGGCTTATCGCCCCGCTCACTGCCCTGTTGCTGCTGGTGCAGCTGCTGCTGCTGCTGTTGCTGTTGCTGTTGCTGATGTTGCTGTTGTGCATGCTGCGAGTCGTGCTTGTTGCCGTCGCTGTCAGCGACTAGACCCCCAACGATACCAGCACTTGCTGCCGCCAGCACCGCTGCATCCTCATTCAAATTGACATCCGTCCAGCTCTCGTCGTTCGAGTTGCTCGGCTTGTGATCGTCGGCCAGTATATCGCTGGACGATTCGACCTCGGGCACTTCGTTTTCCGTTGAGTTCATGTTCAGGGACACCACATCCGAGTCCCCACTCTGCATTAACGGAGGGTTAGCATTGCAAAAGAGAATAGTTAAGTCAAGGATTCGGTGAAAGTATTCTAAGTTCGTGTATTGTGTGTTTCTAGAGCAAGGTGTTTGGCGTGCGAGAGAGTCAGTATAGGGTGGAGGGAGTCGAGTGTGTGGTGCGACGGGTGATAGTGCTAAGCAGCGGAGTGATGGTCAAAAGTAAGTGTGAAGTCATTATCTTTGATAACCCACACAATGCTTTCTCGATCTTTTGTCGTTTCGACTTACGGAACACTGATGGCTTACATATGTTATGTGATTGCTGTGACTTATATGTGTGCGTGTTTGTGTGTGTGTGTTTGTGTATTCGCTTGGATATCATTTGGGCATTAATTATGCACATTTGAACAATAAATCAAAACTGCAGAGAGCAGAGCTCATCCAGCCAGGAGGGGGGGGCGGACCCCGTCAAAAATCCTCGTCCACTCGGTGTCCCTGTCAACACATGCATTTGTCAACGCCACGCACAAAATGTTATCTACAGATCTATGCGGGGGGTAGCACTATGTCATCCCCCCCCCCCCCACCCACTGGGTGTGTCTGGCAGTGATTTGCATAAAAGGCAAATCAACCCTGCGCTCTCCTCATACTCCGCCTCCTCGTTCTACCTTCAAAAAACAAATTTTGCCATTACGTAACTCAGCTCATCCGAAAGGCATTAGGCCCAAATGGACATAACGGACAAACGGACAAGAGTGAGAGAGAGTGAAGGAGAGTGAGGGAGAGTGAGAGAGAGAGAGAGAGAGGGGTGGGGGACGCTGCAGGAAGGAGGTGGTTTTCAAACGGATGGTCATGTGACAAATTTTGTTAAAGCGTTTGACAAATGTCAACTGTCAAACACAAATACAACAAGATGTGCGAGACACAAGTAGGTGTTAACACAGCTGCCTAACTATCATGCGTGTGTTTGTGTATCCCTGTTTGTGTGTGTGTGACAGCTGTTGCGTATACGCAATATGCTGCTTGTTCTGTGCTGAAATCAATCAAACTTCTGTTTAAACTCAAATTTCAGTTTTGCAGGAACATTCAATTAATCGGAAAATAAACTTGAAAGTCTAAAGAGTTCTAAGCGGATTTCAAGTCATTTAAGAATCCGTTTAATCCTTATATATATATCGTTTCACATCTTCCCGTTTAATCCTTATATATATATCGTTTCAAATCCAAGTTTGTGGAATAAATATTAGGATTAAAATGCGATTGAAACAAACTTAATCCTTGCAAGCTGACTGAAGACAGTTTATGCATACAACTTATGCATATGTACATGTATGTATATATAGATGGAGAGGAGGGGCGAGAAAGGGAGGAGGGGTGGAGTGGGGAAGGGAGGAATAGCGTTGTTGTATTAATAATGCAAGCAGTTCATTAAGACCGGAAGACGTCTCGTTGTCTGCGCTCCGAGATAACAGCCAAGAGCTGTGCGTGTATTTGTGTGTGTGTGTGTGTGTGTGAACGATTGTGCGTGTGTGTATTAGTTCGTAACACTAATTGCATAACATATAGCTAGACATTAACATACATAAATCAAAAACGGACACACATACAAACAAGTCCAAGAGAGACACACGACAAATCACGTGGCACGCAGCGAAATCAAATTGTGTGCATGTGTGTGTGTGTATTATGTGTGTGTGTGTGTATGCGCGGATTTGTGCACAGAGATTTTTGGAAATGATTTATTGATTGAATTTAATTGGCAAAATTCAATTCGCTAAAATAAACCGAAACATATGAAAATCAAACGAAACGAAAACAAAGAAACTTTACTTTCAATAGCATAACAATTCAATTAATCAAAAATAATAGCAAGGATATATATTAAATCAAGTTCCAACAATATACAAAAATTGCAATTAGCTGAAAAGAGAAACTGATGAATCTCGCCCAGAAAAAAAAAGAACATTCAATGTTCATTGACAAGGAAAATTTGTATAAAAACAAGTTGCAAAACGTAGATTAAGGACACGTCTACGTAACGTATACGTAGCGTATACGTATTGCTGGATTACATTGTGAGCTCAAGCGTAAATCGGACAGATAAGTTGCAATTCAATTTAATACCTCACAGCACACAACATTTTCGGGGGGCAAATGTTTTTTGTGTTTGCTAAGTGATTGCATGATGATTCAGGGACATATACATATAGGCAACTATCAACTCTCAATCCATATCAGATCGATTCAGATCGCGAAAGAAAACAAAGAATTAAACTTAAATAAAATTGCAAACAAATCGAATCGAACAAAAAACACAACGAAAATCGGAATTCAAACTAAAGGTAACGACTATTTTATAATGAATGTTGAAAAAATACAAAATGAAATTTATTTTTGTGTACGTGTGTGTGTGTGTGTGTGGTCCATGAGTGTGTGATTAACACACACACGAATGAAATGTCAATAAACGTTATGAATTCTCAAACAGATAAACATAAATATTATACAAAATAAGCTTGCAGAGAACGTGTTATAAACGGAGTGAGCGAGCGGAGTTAGTTACGTAATCGGTTATTCTTGGATGGTAATTCTGTTCTCCCTGAACCCATTGAAAATGGGTAAAAAGGGTATATAGGTTTTGTGCTAAAGTATGTAAGAGGGAGAAGGAAGCATCTCCGAGCCCATAAAGTATATATATATTCCTGATCAGCATCAACAGACGAGTCGATATAGTTTCGATAACTTTTCCCGTTTCCGATATACACATGTTATCGATAACAACATAAAGTACATATATTCTTGATTAGCATCAACAGCCGAGTCGATATAGCTATGTCCGTCTGTATGTATGAATTTTCGATAACACTTCCTGTTTTCGATATACACATGTTATCGATAACAACATAAAGTATATATATATTCCTGATCAGCATAACAGTCGAGCCATGTCCGTCTGTATGTATGAATTTTCGATAACTTCTCCCGTTTCCGATATACACATGTTATCGATAACTTTTCCCGTTTTCAATATACACATGTTATCGATAACAACATAAAGTATATATTCTTTATTAGCATTAACTGCCGAGTCGATATAGTTTCGATAACTTTTCCCTTTTTCGATATACACATGTTATCGATAACAACATAAAGTATATATATATATTGCTGATCAGCACTAACAGTCGAGCCATGTCCGTCTGTATATATGCATTTTCGATAACTTTTCCCGTTTCCGATAGACACATGTTATCGATAACAACAAAATCTTGAATTTGGAAAAATTTGAAATGAACTTTGAAACATTAAATGAAATAATGACAAACTGTGAAGTTTTTATTACAATCGGTTGAGAAACACCGGAGATATGGAACATTGAATTTAGGAGAAGTATGTATGTATAAATTATAGGGTTTAGGGTATCTTCTAGTAGGGATTTCCTTCTAACTTGTTTTTGATTATTCCTTTCGTTCATTATTCTTGCTTTCGTTACAATATATTATTGATTAAACAATTAACTGTTTCTAGTCTTTATAAAGTTAAATTTTTGCTTGTGATTCTTTTCAGTTCATCAACTTTCAACTTCTCTTCGCTAATATTTATAAGTTCCCAGTACTAAAACTTAACGCATTCTGCTCGCAAACTCTGCAAGAGTATTTTCAATTCGGCTTGCCGAAAGCAATTTTTTTGGCGAGTATACAATTATTGAAGGTGCAACAAATTCTTTTTTATGGTATTTTTTTCTTTGTGTGTGTGTGTGTTTTGGTAGCGTTACAAAAGTTGTGGCTGTACGTGTGTGTGTAAGTGTATGTGTGTGTGTGAGTTGATTGCTTGGTAGCTGTTGTTGTTGTTGTTGTCAAATTATTGCAATTTTTTATAGATTTTTTTTGTTTGTAAAAATATTTTTTGGTTCGTTTTACCTTTGGCAACTTTTGTGGCACCATTGGCTTTGGTGGTGACAATGGCTGTTGTTGAATTTTGATTGTATCTTTAGTTGTTTTTGTTGTTGTTGTTGTGGATTTTACAGTTGTTGTTGTTGTTTTTGCTGTTGTTGTCTTAGTGTTGTTGTTGTTGTTATTATGAGCCTGTGACAGTTTTTTTTTAATATTTTTTTTTTTTTTGATTTCGATTGATTTTTGCTTGGTGTTAAAAAACATGCAACATGATTTACACACCCATTACCATTCACACACACACACGCACGCAGTCTCTTTTTCTCAAACATACACTCAAAAAAAAAGAAAACTTTTTTCCAACTACTTATATTCATTCGACTCAAACTGCCATGCAAAACTCTAAAACTCAAATTGTGCTTAGCAGCAATGGGAACTTTAACGAAGAGGGGAGACCCACTCCCCCACTTCATCCCTCTTCACCCATACAAGTTCCAAATGCAATAGCTCGAATTTCACTCAGACAAAACTTTCACACACACACTTTGAGAAGTACTTCCTGTTCGAGAGAGAGAGAGAGCACTTACCTTTATGGATGGCGGTCCACTCGAATGGGAATCGTTGTCTGCCAACACCGACGGATTATTCTCATCGACGACAATGATCTCATAATCGCTGTCCTGTATCTGACGCCCGCCTGTACGGAATGAATGAGAAACACAAGTCGGGCATAAATAACAGATCTCAATATATATGTTGTTGATGATGAACACAAAGAGAGAGAGAGAGACAGTTGTACAAAAGTTTGTAATAAATATATATATAAAATATATATATATAATTATAAAATATAAAATATATATATAAAAAATAATAAGCAAAGATATTTTATATCTTTGTCAACAATTAAAAATAGTTATATATATATACTATATAGTATATATAGTTTGTTTCAAACGAAAAGAGAAATTGAACCGAAAAACTCAAAGCACAATTCACACAAATGCAAATCTAAATACACAAGTGTTGGAACTAGTTAAAAGTGTGAAAAATCTATGGATTCACTTTTGCTGAATGTTTAATAACCTGAAACCGAACCTGAAACCGAACCTGAAACCGAAGCTGAACCCAAACTTGGGCATCAAACACAATTCATTAAACATATACAATTCGTTTTCATTTTCATTCAGCTACCAAGCTTTAATCTACTGCTTATCCTGTACAGTAATAAACTTTGCTTTGCTTCTGCACTCCCTACCCTTCTCATGCCTTCTCTTTCCTGCCCTTTCCTTCACCTGCTCGGGTATCCTGTGCTATTTTAATAGACTTCACTTTCAAAAAGAGTAGGTGTGAAATTTGTTTCGACTTTTGCATTAATTAGTCGAATGGCTTTGATGCTCAACAGCTCTCATTTACATACCTTACACACACACACACACACCTACACACACACAGACACACGCACACAGGGACACAGGTACAAAAAAGTTAGCCAGCTGACCACAAGGAGGAAAAGTTCGGTCCACTTTAGCTTAATAATTTGCAACTAGTACTTTCAACAGCTTTCCTCTCATCCTGCCAACTAATCTCTAGCTTAAACTGTATGTCTCTACCCCTTTCCCTCCCTCTATCCCTCCCTCTCTGTCTCTTTGTCTCCTGCACTCATATTCTAATCTGTGCGACATATGCATGCAGCTGCATTCCCCTCCGCCCCCGAAAACAAGCAATAACTATGCATTTGAAATTCTAATTCTCTGCACACACACAGAGAAACTTTTGCCACCCCCTTCCCTCCCTCTCAATCAGCACCTGCTCTCGAGTCCAGTTTTTACCGTAATTTTCGTAATTTGTAAAGCTTTATGGCTTTTGGTGTCTGGCTTGCTCTTAAGCCTCAAGCCCTTTTGTTCACTCGACACTCGAATGTATGTATCTCATGGATGCATAATTAAATGGCCAGATACAAAAGTATCTTCTCCTCCTTCTGTGTGTCTGTGTGTGTGTGTGTGTGTGTGTTACCAGCTAATTAGCCCAATTGCTGTGCGGGTGGGGGGGCACTTGCTTTTCCATTTCCGTTTTGAGTCTGGCTTGTTTTACAGTGTTGATTAACGTCTTAATTGAAATTTATGACCTGCGCTGTTAAGTATGCTACAGATTTTTTTTTTTTCAACTACACTCCACCTGCCTGCCAGTCGGTGTGGATGGGCTTGAGTATGTGTGTGTGTGTGTGCGTGTGTGTGTGTGTGTGTGTGTGTTTTGCTACCCACAAATTACTTTTTGTTTAAACATTGAAAGCGTGTTATCGGCTTTTACAGCTTTCCCCCCAACCCAACCCTAGCTGCCCCTTGTCCCTTATCTCTTTGCCATCTGTATTCCACACACACACACACACACATACACTTTTATAACAATTGTCTCCCTCCCTCTCCATCTCCCTCTCTCTCTATCTGTTTCACTTTTGGATCTGTATAAATTTTATGCTCGTGCTATTTTTGGTGCTTCATTTTCTGCTTTTGCGACTTATTTACATTTTTGTCGCTGCCATTAATAACACAATGTTTGTGTTCGAGTGTGTGCGTGTCTGTGTGTGTGTGTGCGTGTATTGTCCAGGCAGCATAATTTGGCAAATGCACACGTGCTGCATGTCCTCTCCATTTCATATATATATATATATATATTTTTTTTGTTTTGAATGTTTCTTTTTATGACCCGTTTTTTACTCTCGGACAACTTTAATTCCCAAACTTGTTTGTGTGTGTGTGTGTTCGAGTGTGTATGTGTGTGTGTGTGTGTTTTAGTGTCTCTGTGCAAAATGAAGATAAATGTAATGTAATTTGTGTTGACAGCACATGAAAATGACGAGTGAAAGCCGCTGGGCAAGCTAAACCCCCCCTGCCCCGCCCCTTTTTTGACCGTTTCCCCCCTGCGCTGGCTGTCAAAAATGTTAGCGTCATTGTGGCTGTACTCTCTATGTGTGTGTGTGTGTGTTAGTGTGTGTGTGGTTGTCCCTTTTAGTTACAAAGATAGATTGCAGTTTTTAAAAGCATTAAATGGATAGATAACATATTCCCACACACACACACACAAACACACACACAACACACATACACACACTGTACTAAATATGTATTTGGTATTTTCGTTTTCGTTGTTGTTTTCTTCATCAAATTAGCAAATGTCGCCCTTCATATCAACAATTTAAATCGCATCAACAATTTTTGCAAATATTATTACACAAATATTATTGCGACACACAGACAGATAGAGAGAGAGAGAGACAGTCAGAGAGAGAGAGAGAGAGAGACAGAGAGCAGGAGGCCAACACAATATGCCGAAAACAAACAAGTTAATCAAATTTGATCTAAGCCAAATAGCAATTGTCAATTGGCCTTTTCGGAAGCCAAACAACAAACTAAACAAAAGTAAACAACTAAGTCAAATACTAAAGTATATATATATATATATATATATATATATATATATAATGTGTGCATTGTGCAATTCAAAATCACAAATATATATATATATATTGTCGATTTGTGGCATTAAATTAACAAAAACTGCAAATGAACAACAAAATTTGAGAGTTCGTTCGCATAATAAAAATACAACAAAAAAATACTTTCAGAGACTTCAAAACTGAATGCGATTTAAGCTCTGCATATTTTCAATACTAAGTACGTAATTATAATTAAATAAACTAGAAAGAAAAAAGATGTAATAGGATTAAAAATGAAGTGAAAATCGCATCATTTGAGCCATTGAACATTAATTGGATTTTTTTTTGTTCTGGTTTTTATACCCTGAAATGGGTATATTGGTTTTGTGCAAGAGTATGTAACAGGCAGAAGGAAGCCTCTCCGAACCCATAAAGTATATATATTCTTAATGAGCATCAACACTCGAGTCGATATAGTTTCGATAACTTTCCCCGTTTCAGATATACACATGTTATCGATAACAACATAAAGTATATATATTATTGATCAGCATCAAGAGTCGAGTCGATATAGTTTCGATAACTTTTCCCGGTTTTCGATAAACACATGTTATCGATAACAATATAAAGTCTATATATTCTTGATCAGCATCAACAGTCGAGTCGATATAGTTTCGATAACTTTTCCCTTTTTTCGATATACATATGTTATCGATAACAACATAAAGTATATGATCATGATCTGCATCGACAGTCTAGCCATGTCCGTCTGTATGTATGAATTTTCGATAACTTTTCGCGTTTCCGATATACACATGTTATCGATAACAACATAAAGTATATATATTCTCGATTAGCATCAACAGCCGAGTCGATGAAGCCATGTCCGTCTGTATGTATGAATTTTCGATAACTTTCCGATATACACATGTTATCGATAACAACAAAATCTTGAATTTGGAAAACTTTGAGATGAACTTTGAAACATTAAGCGAAATAATGTAATATGTTCCACTTTATTTCAATCGGTTTAGAAACACCGGAGATATGGAACATTAAAGTTAGGTCAAGTATGCAGTAAACGCAGTACACACACACACATACATGAAAACACTTAGTATAGGCTTCAGGGTATCTGCTAGTCGGCATTCCTCAACTAGAGCCTTCTTAGTTGTTTTTTTTTGTTTCGGTTTTTTCTTTCTACATCGATTGATTTTGAATTGGATTTTGGCATCATTAAAAAGCAATTATATGAACACAAAATGACGCGCAACGAATGCGAATGCATTCTCATTTATAATCACATACTAAATACAGCAAAAGAAAAATGATAAAACTAAAGAAGCGAAACGAAAGTTTAATTAAAATTCGAAAAACGAGACGAGTGCGTGTTGTAATTATGCCAATTTACACTGAGCATCGAATGCGTTGTATGTACAAAAGGGCCATGATGATAAATCACACACACGCACACACACACTCACGCACACTCACGCACACTCACACATACTATATGTACACACAAAAGAATTGCTGGAAAGTACGCGTATCGCATATGAAATCAAAAGCGTATTAGCATATTATACAACTACATATTATACAACTTGGATATATACTAGAGCGAGAAAGAGATAGAGAAGGGGGAGGATTTAAGCTATACATATATATATATATATATATGTATGTGTATATAGTATAGCTAGAGCTAAGGCTAAGGACACATTTAGAGGCGGCAAAATGAGAAAGTATGAAAGCAAACGAAGTAAAAACCAAAAAACGGAAACAAAATGGAATGAAACGCAACGAAACGAAATGGTTACGAAACAGTGAAACAACATTACACTACACTACAGGTGTTGACTACTAAAAGTTTTGAAAAAATGTTTAAAATAGTTAAATATATATATATATGAGAGAGAGAGAGTTAGAGTAAGAGATAGTTAGATAGAGTCAGACATATATATATATATATATGTGTATGTATATATGCAAGTATTAAGCTACACAATCTACAACACTCATAACGAGCGATACCTGTTCCAGAGCCAGCAACATTTGCATTGCGTTGTCCATTGTAGCGATAATTGTTATTGATGGCATTCGTTTTGTATGCTGCAGCGCCGCCATCGCTCAGTCCCATTCCCACCATTCCAGCAGCACCCATTCCACCCATTCCGCTCATATTCATGCCCATATTCATGCCCATATTCATGCCCATGTTCATGCCCATGTTCATGTTCATATTTATGCTGCCACCACCGGCGCCAGCGGCAGCAGCTGCAGCAGCAGCAGCAGCAGCAACTGTTGCTGTTGTTGTTGTTGTTGTTGCTGCTGTGTTTGTTGTCGCTGTTGCTGCTGTTGCCGTTGCCGATCCACCACCATTACGTATATTTCGCATATTGATGTTGCCATTGCTATTCCCATTGCTGTTGCTGTTGCTGTTGCTGTTGCTATTGCCATTGTTGCTGCTGGCGTGTCCATTCAACAGCGCCGCACCAACAACAACATTATGATGATTGTCCAAGCCATTCGGCTGTTCACCGTTCATTTGAATGCTCCTCATATACGCATGTGGATGCGTATGATAGTTGGTGGTGCCATTCTCCACCTGACCAACACCACCAACATAGTGGTTGTGCTTGCCATTAAGCAATTGTTGCTGTTGTTGCTGATGTCCGTTGATCAGCGCATAGTGAGGCTGATGTGGATGATAATGTTGTTGTTGCTGCTGCTGGTGTTTGTGCAACTGTTGGCGATGCAGCGCCGTTGAGGCCGGCAACTGTTGCTGTTGGCTTTGCGAGGCCAGCGAGGAGAGCGAGGAGCTTGAGGCTGGCTGTGATGTTGCTGTCGAGCTGGCCGATGAACTGGACGAATGCGGTCCGCCCAATGGTGGTGGTGGCGATATGTTGCCCAACTGTTGCTGCTGTGTGCTGGCATGTTGCTGCTGTTGCTGTTGCTGATGTTGATAGTAGGCAGCGGCCATATGATGATGACTGTGATTGCTGTGTTGCTGTTGCTGCTGTTGATAGTAATGCTGTTGCTGCTGATGTTGCTGGTGTAGCTGCTGCTGCTGCTGTTGCTGCTGCTGCTGTTGCTGTTGTTGTTGCATGTTGGCGGCGGCCACATGATTCTGATGCGATTCGGGCAGAAATTGCGGATAGACGTGATGCGACCATTGTGGAAACAAGGGACGCGCGCTGGCGGCTTCTAATTTGGGTTTTTATTTACACAGAGTGAGAAGGATTAAGAGAGCGAGCGAGCGATAGAGAGAGGGGAAGGGGGAATAGAGAGGGCGAGCGAGCGATTGCGTTGGGGGTAGCGTGGTGGTGGTGGTGGTTAGGGTGTTTGGTGGGTTCGTGGCGAGCATTTTTTTTGTTTGTTTTTTATTTGTATTTTTTTTTTTTTTTGGTATTTTTAGTTACATTAGTATTATATTAGTTTTAGTTGGTTTTTGGTATTTTTTTTGGTATTTTTGTTTGTACAATAAATCCGAAAAAGCAGCGTGAAATGAAATCATTAGAAAACGAGGAACGAAGGAAAGAAACACAGAAAGAACTGAATAGTATCTCTTCAACAATGGAACTCGATGATTTTCAATCTCTTAAAAACTAATGATTATATATGGTATGGTATTATTTATAAGGCAAAGGTTATATATTGTGTGTGTGGGGGAGGTCAAAGGTTAGTTGGTGTCGTCACTGATGCAAAAGTGCGCCAAACACACACACACACACACACAATCATACACACACACACAAGTGAACATGTGGTGGTTGTTGTTGGTGGTGTTGTTGCTGTTGGCGTTGTTCTTGGTGCTGTCAAGTTTAAAACTAATTGTGTTGGGTCTGGCAGTGAGAGTTAATGCTACCATATTTCAAAAAGAAAATCAAAAAACTCGCAAACTCAAACACAAAACGGAATGCAAAAGCAAAACAAGCTGCAATAAGAAAACTTAAATAAAAAAAAAAATAATTATAATAATTTTAAATAAGACAGAAAGAAAGTTGAGCGCATCAATTGGAACACAAAATATATATATATATATTTTTATATTAAATTTTTGAGAGAGAGAAATATTTATATACAGTTTCAGAGAGAGATAGTTAGGGAGAGAGAGAAAGTTAGAGAGAGAGAAAGATAGAGAACCAATAAACGATTGTGTTGTTTTTGGTGCAGCAAACAGAACGGAACGAAACGAATCGAAACGAATCGAAACGAAACATAAGGCAAAGACTAGCAAAATAGGCAAAGCAAACTGGAACGCATGAAAATGAAACATAAAACTTCGAACTGAACATAATAATAATAAAACCCGCCCGAGCAAACTGAACGCAACAAAAAAAGTCATCAGAAATCGTGGCAAATGCCATTAGGTACGAGTTTCAATTCGTATTATTTTTTGGTATTGTCGATACTATTTTTTTTTTTTGGATATATATATATTTAACTTAGTTGTAGTCGAACTCTTAACGTGTAACACTTACCGCTGCCGGAACTACCGCGCTGCAATACGGGCGATTGACGTTGGATTTGCGGCTCTGCGGGCGGTTCAAGGATATCGCGATATTTCGATACCATCAGCACCGAAATGAAGTAAACGATTGCCAGCGATAGGAACTGTGCTTGTTTCGTTTCCTCCTGCAAGAAGAAGAGTTAAAAGGCAACAGGTTAGTCAGAGGGAAATCGTATAAGACCGCTGATTAAGGAACGAGTGGAAGTTGGTCTGAAAACCAAGGAACTAGTGGAAGTTAGAACGAAAACTAAGGTACTAGTGGAAGTTAGAACGAAAACTAAGGAACTAGTGGAAGTTAGAACGAAAACTAAGGAACTAGTTAAGGAACTAGTGGAAGTTAGAACGAAAACTAAAATACTAGTGGAAGTTAGAACGAAAAGTAAGGAATCAGTGGAAGTAAGAACGAAAACTAAGGAACTAGTTAAGGAACTAGTGAAAGTTAAACCGCTAGTTAAGGAACTAGTTAAGGAACTAGTGGAAGTTAAACTGGTAGTTAAGGAACTAGTGGAAGTTAGAACGAAAACAAAGGAATCAGTGGAAGTTAGAACGAAAACTAAGGAACTAGTGAAAGTTAAACCGCTAGTTAAGGAACTAGTGAAAGTTAAACCACTAGTTAAGGAACTAGTGAAAGTTAAACCGCTAGTTAAGGAACTAGTGGAAGTTAAACCGCTAGTTAAGGAACTAGTTAAGGAACTAGTGGAAGTTAGAACGAAAACTAAGGAACTAGTGGAAGTTAAACCGCTAGTTAAGGAACTAGTTAAGGAACTAGTGGAAGTTAAACCGCTAGTTAAGGAACTAGTGAAAGTCAAACCGCTAGTTAAGGAACTAGTTAAGGAACTAGTGGAAGTAAGAACGAAAACTAAGGAACTAGTGAAAGTTAATAGCTTGTTAAGAAACTAGTGAAAAGGGGGAGAAATAACTTACCACATCGCGATAGATGACGGCACGTAAGCGATTCACATCCATGTCCTGCAGCAGCTTCTCAGGATCCTTGACGGGTGATAATTGACCGGTGATTGACTCCACAATGTTCTAAAAAGTATTATATTCAAATCAAAATCAATAACTTTCAGTTCATATATATATATATGTGTATGTGTATGTACCTTTGGGGATGCCTGAGCTCCACGAATAAGCGCTTGGAGATGCGCCGCGCCGGGAACATCACGCGCCAGGGAGCCAACATTGTAGCGAGTGCGCTCCTTGCACTCCAGACAGTTGCGTACGGCACAGGTGCAGACTAGTCGCAGGCACTGTCGCAAAATGCCGCCACTTGACATGTTCTTCTCCGCCTCCAGTTCGCCGAAGTTCAGCGATGTGGCAAAGATCAACACATCGGCCATATTAACGAGACGCTGCAGAAACGAGACAGCCACCTCCAGGGGCATGCCCTGTGTGGGCTCCAGCACATCCAGCTCCGACTAAGGAAAGCACACAGCCAATTAGGATTCGAATGGGGAAAAGGCGATTAGTCGAGACTTACGTTCGGTGAGGTGGCGCTGGCGAGCAGCGGCAATAGACCGCCACAGGCAATTATCAAGTTATCGGCCAGCTGGGATATCAGATGGACCGTATTGACCACGAATATGGCATTCTCACTGGAGTTGACGAAGTCGAGGACACTCTTGGTGGAGTGACTGCGCCACACCTGTATGTCCGTCTCGAGCGAGAAGAGTACGTCGCTGAGGAGACGCTGATGGATGTAGGACCACTTGAATTCCGGTATACGGAATGGTGGACGTGTCGGGCCCGGACTAAACATTGGACGCGTCGAGCCGGACTTGGAGCGCTGTTGTTTGCCCTCGACACCGCCGACACCACCGACACCACCGGCACCACCTGCTGTTAACAACACATTCATCATTTTGAATTTAAATGCTTCACATGATACGCTTCGAATTATTCTATTAATTTACACAAACACTTCGATTGAGGTGTAAATATTGAATTTCCGAATGCATGTAAAAGAAAACCATAAGCACTTACCGTAATGATTGCCCTCCAGCTGGGCGGCCCCTTCGCCCGTCGATGCTGTTGTCGTTGTAGTTGCTGCTGTCGCATTTGTCTCTTGCTGCTGCTGCTGCTCTGCGGTATAGTCATCATCATCGTTATCGTTATCATCGTCAGCTGTGTTAACTGCATCCTGTGCCTCATCATCGTCCTCGTCATCGGGTTCGGGCTCGTCATGAGCTTTGTGTGCACAGTCCGGCTCGTTCTTTGGTGTTGTCTGCGTTGTGGAGTCCACCTCGGTGGGCTTCGTGCGCACCACGAACGCAGCTGAATCTTCTGGGTTCTTTGTTTGGGTCTCGTCGTCGAGCGTTGTGGGTGGTGGTTGGTCGTCGGGCGTGGGTGAGGTTTGTGTCGTTTGCTCGGCGGCTGAAGCGACTGCCTTGACGGTCTCTGTGACCAGCGATTCGAGCACCTCATTCACAATGGCGGCAACTTCTTCCTTCGTTTCCGCTTCGTGTAGGGTTTCGGGCTGAGCTTCAGCTTGATCTAAAGCTGCTTCGACCACCTGTTGTACGATTTCCTCAGCAACTGCTGCAGCATCATTAGCCTCATCTGACTGATCGGACGGAAGCTGCTGAAGTTCAGTTTCCTTTGTTGTTGCCTCTTCTGTTGCTGTTGCTGTTGCTGTTGCTTTTTCTGTCTTTGTTTCTTCCTCCGTTTCTTGCAGCTTCTTTGCTTCCTTGGGCAGCTCATTGTTATTGGTTTCGCTCTCGTTTCCATTTCCACTTGCTGCCTTTGCTTCGGCTTCGGCTGCATCGATCACTTTGTCAATAAGTTGCTCAACAATATCTCGCACCGCGGTGGCCACTGCATCCTCCTCCGTCTCCGTCGCCTCCACCACTATCTTGGCTAACTCCTCCATGGGCTCGTCTGCTATGGTTTCGGGTGTTGGGTTTGTTATCGATGTCGTTAGCTCCTCGGTTGTGCTCTCGATTGTTGTGCTCAGGGATGAGCTCATCTCTGGATCAGCAGCTCCTGGTTCCTGACTGCTGCTGTTGCTGTTGCTGCTGCTGCTGCTTGCCTCATTGAGCTTCTCATTGTTGTTGAGCTTGTTGTCGGCATCTTCAGTCTTTTGATTGCTTGCTGCTGCTGCTGTCTTCGACTCTTCAAGGGATTTCTCAAACTCCTTTTCAGTTGTGGTTGTTGTTGCTGTTGCTGTTGGTTTCTCGCTCGGCACTTCGTTGGCATTCACTTCCTGCTGCTGCTCCTCCTCCGTCTCTGTCTGCTCCTCGGCCTCGCTATTGTTGTTATTGTTGTTGAGTAGATTCTTAGTGTTGAGCAGACTCACATTGTCCTGTGCGGCGGACTTCTTCTCACAGTTGAGCACACCCTGAACGACCTCATTGACAGCCAGCTCGATTTCCTCATCCTTCAATACCGACGAGGAGTCCTCGGCCTCTTGCAGCACACTATCGACAGCCATTTTGCAGTTATTCAATGCCGCCTCGGACGCCAGCAGCACCTGTTTCACATGCTGTTCAACGTCGAGGGCATCCTTGGCTGTCGCCAGCTCCAGTTCCTCCAGATCATCGCCGATTTGCAGCGTCTCCTTGAGTGCTGCCTGGCCGCCGGTTTCGGGACTGGCACTCGCACTGGAACTGAGCCCGTTGCAGGCACTTTGCATTGCTTCGTCCGTTTTGATTTGCTCGTTGTAGACATCAGAGATGTTTGCAATAACTGATTTATTGGCGGGTTCCGCCTCTTGTGGTTCCGACTCCAACTGTTCCGCCTGCTCGGCAGCCTGTTCCGATTCCGTTGCTTCTCCGTTAGTGGTACAGGCGCAGGATTCGTCGAAGGCTTCCACCTCAGCCGGTAGTTCGACATCAACATCGAGCTCCTCGACCTCCTCCTCCTCCTGAACGGCTGGCACATCCTCCAGCGAGGCTATCGAAACAGCGCTCTTAATCGCTGGCAACTGTTGCTGCTGCTGCTGCTGTTGCTGTTGCTGTGATGTGACAGGACCGTTCTGCTGCTGCTGTAGCTCCTCACGCTCCCAGCCGCTGATGGTGGAGATGGGTCGTGCCTGACGCAGTGCCGGATCGGTTATATTGTCTGTCCGCTGTCTCTCATAGTGCTCATACATTTGGGCAAACTGCAGCTTGAACTCCTCATAGGAGACTTTCGAGTGAACGATGGCCAGGGTGTCCACCCAGACACGCCAGCCGCCGTACTCGTGCTTGATCGCATGATGCAACAGCATGCGGAACAGCGAGTACACCATGTCGCTGATCTTCTGCTCCTCCGTATTCTTCGGATGGATGTAGGCCATCGCGATGAGCCACTCCTGCCAGACGGACATCTGGAGTACGGTGCGTCGATTCTCGCGATTGCTATTGCACAGCAACGTCATGTCCTGCAGGAAGAGCTTCTTCACATCGATCAAGGACTCCGTTTGCTTCGACTGCCGTATCAACGTGGCCACCACCTTAAGTATCACTGCACAGCCGAATTATGGGAAAAGCGTAAGACATAAAAAGGGTTAGGCGCTTTGACAACTAGCTTACTAGCATTCCTTCTTCACTCAATCATCTCTGGGAGGAGTTTGAGACTGGCTTTCCTTGTAAATAACATAAGCTATCATTTGTTTACTGTCTGCAGTTAAGCTACTTTAATACTAAAGGGTGTTTCTTTTGGAGGTATAGAACTTGAACAACACTTTGAATTGAACCTCTAGATGGGACTACGTCCGAGCCAGCCTTGCCAGAAATTATATTTAGATTATAATGCCCGAAGTTTGTCTTTCGAATAAAGTAAATTTCATATCAATAAAAAGAAATCATCGTTGTTTTATTCCATTTCAAAGTTCTATACCTCTAAAAAAAACACCCTTTACATCAAATTGATGTAACTCGTCTCATAATTAATGTTCCTGTGTGTAATAACCCCAGACTTGACATCTCTCCCACAACATTCGAGCATTATACATTAATCCCAACGGGTCAAAGATGGCAATCCGTGCCAAGCTCCCTTTGCCCATCCCTTTTACTACCCTCCCACCCGCACATAGGTATACTTAAATTTAAAAATAGTTAGCACGTGGGCTGTCTTAACAACAAAGGATTACTTACTGGGATTCTCGAGGCGGTAATGACTCTCCGGCTCCGGATGCCTGGTGTACAGTATCTGCTGTGAGATGTGCTCCGTCATAATCTCGTAGAGTACATTGTATGTGGGCAGGGAGAGGGACTCCTCGTAGAGCAGCAGGCGTTCCGCTAATAACGTGTACAAATTGTGTGGCGACATGACATCGTACTTACGCCTATACCGGCGAGGGGAGAGTGGCACAAACGCGGGGTAGAGAAACCAGAATATATGCAAAGAATTTATGAGCATTTGTCAAAAAAAAGGTAAAAGAGAGAGGGAGTGGGAGCTGGGGAGTACGACCTACATACATACCATTTATATGTTTATGAAGGTGTATGTGTGTGTGGGTTGGGGAAAAAAGGACATTACTCAACTTACTTGTGTGTGCTGCGCGACAGGAAAAAGCCGAGCAGCTTGAGCGCCTGGAGACGTATCAATTGACTTTCGGCCGCCATCAGCTTGAAGATGCTGCGCACGCCGTGCTTCACATCGAATGCAGGTACCATTGAGCTCGGATGCTCCGACATCAGCGAGATGAGCATCTGCAGCACATCGTGCAGATTCTCGTCCTTGAATCAAAATCATAAATAATACATAAGCCCAAGTGACATTAACATTATTTGCAGTTAAACTCGACGCGTAAGCCTTTTTTTGAGTTTGAATGCTTTAAATGTTTCACTTTAAGGATGGAACTCCTCTTCTTCCTTCTTGTTGTTGTACTCACCTCATGCATGGTGGTCAGATAGTTGAGTATGCTTTGCAATTCATCCTCCTTAACGCCATTGCCGATCATGATAAGCTGCTTGAGGAACAACAGGATATAGGCGCGTATGGCCAGAATATCCTTCTGAGCCGGTCGCGGACCATCTGCAATCATCAAGGAATAATATATAAGTTAACGATTGTTAATTTCATATATAAGAAAATATAACACCACGTCACAGCATTGTATGTTTGGCTGGATGTTATGTAGCTGGCAGATACAACAATGTTGTGTAGCCGCTATAAGTAGATATGCGTAGCTCAGCAGCTCTTATGTCTTAAGCTATTAAACACCACGAGCACTTGATCTTAAGTTAAAGAACATTAACGTTCGGTCGAAGTGATAAACATGTCACCACGACCACTTGAACGGGTCGCATAGTCGGCAATCTACATAGTTGTGTGGCCGCTATGATAAGGAAAGGCAAGACTCAGCACTTCATGCGAGGCTTAGCGTTTTGTTCTGTTTCGTAAGGATCATAATTGTACTCTAGTATTTAGTCTGAAATAGTTATTCAATAAAGTCGGTGTATCGCCGGACGAATAAGAAAACGTATCTTCAGTTAACTCATAACATGCTCAGGCGCTCCGTCGGCATAACAAGACGAGTTGTTGTCTGGTCATCTCGCAAAACAAACATTAAGGAACATACTTAATAATAAATTAATAATATAACTAAATAATCCATCATCATACGTTGTCAAGGCGAACGTATGAATAAAGGATCAAATGCATTTCTTAATGCAATAATAACTATTAACGATATTTATTTGATATAATTGAGTTGTACTAATGCATACAACTCAATTGCATTTCTAAATGCAATACCATATCAATAAAAATATCGATAAGCCTTGTAATTTATATATGTAGGGTCGCTCCAGCAGCGAGAGTTGATCGAACACTTACCCAAACCCTTGGGGATGATGCCGCTCTTGGCACGCGGATTGACGACCCAATAGTAATACTTGAGGGTGTGGACCGTCTGTAGAACGGTACTGACCCGTCGTACATTGCTGTAGATCTGTGTATCGCTGAGAAACTCGGTGGCCAGATAGGAATAGAGTCGGGCCTGGACATTCGCTGGCGTATAGATCCACAGCGCCGGATTGAATAGGACGTGGTCGAGCAGCTGCCACGTGAGAAACGAGAAACAGAACAACTGCAACAAATTAGTCAAGTAACTTATGCTGTCCTCAATTATTCAGTTAGAGACTCGAACGAAATGTTGCAAAAGATTTGAAGATGTGTGTGTGAGATAGTTTTTAAGTTTTAGTTAAGTAAGATTGATAGTTGGATTAGTTTTACAGATAGTTCAAAAATTAGATAGAGTTAGAGAAAGAATAGGAGAGAGATATATTTTTTGGTTTTTTTTTGTATACATACGTTTACATGAGTTTCATGTTGATTGTTGGTTGTTGTTGTCGATTGATTTGGATAGGGTTTTTATATGGTGGTAGTAGTAGTAGTAGGGTTATATATGTATATTGGATAACGGTTGCACATGCAGCAAACAGCAATCAATGTTTATCAACGTTTGTCAGATATAACATATAAAACATAAAACGAGAAACGAGAAATGAACAAACAAAGTAATCAACAGTTTTTTCTTTCATTATGTAACAGCATTCCAAAATGAGAACAATAACTAAGGCTATGCTAAATACGCTAGAAATTATAATAATTATGAACGTCTTTAAACATATATATATATATGTATAAATGTAGGCTTAGTACTTAGTAGATAATACATATATAGAAATATTAGATGATATAAATTATATTACAGTTGGATATTAAATATGAATGTTACTATCTAGAAAAGCTTTCGTAGAAGGAGAGTTGGGTTTAAACCTATGCAAATATCATTATCTTAGATGATTTAAGTAGGTTGAAACTTGTTGTTGGAAGTGAGTGAGATATCAAGATAATCTTTTAATTGCTTGCTCGCAACTTGCATTCGATTGTGTATTCAATTATTTGCTTAATTAATCGATTTACCCATTCTCCATTATTTTTTATTAGTTGCACACAAAAAAAAAAACGCAACGCAATTGAATCAATTTTCATTTGCATTGAAAACTTTTGCTACAAGCAAAAAAAAAATAAAGAATTTTTTTTCTGGCCAACATTTTTTTTGTAATTGTTTAAATGTTGCAACATAAAAAAATGTTGTTGTGTGTGTGCGTCGTATGTGTATGAATGTTCACACACATGGTTGGATGGGTTTATGCGAAGCCCTACTTCAACACACACACATATATAGATGTAGGTTTTTTCATTCGAAAGAAGGAAGAAGTTTTTGGCGCCGGTTGCCATTGCCAATGCCCGCAGCGAGCATAACAATGCAACACGCTCGATGTGGCGCCACCAGCACAAGTTTCCCAATTAAAAACACTGCTGCTAGACTGTAAAATAATAGGGAACCATCACCACCACCATCCATTATGGTAGGTAACGGCAAACCGACGAATAAACCAGTCTTCAAAAAGTTGATGTAAAAAATACTTATGGAAAAAAACAAATAAGTTTTGCTTGGCAATTAAATCTGATTTTGACTCAAATAATGTGATGTCAAGCAAATGATGTACGTTGATGTAAGATATTTAAACGTAGATAATCGATGAAGCTTATATTAAAGTTGATTTAAGATATAGGAACGAAAAATAAGACTTAAAAGCTTAACATTAAGAGACTAAACTGACTATATAATATATATACATTATGATGATGTACAATGAATTCAAATAGTACAGCTGATGATGAACAGATGTTTTGGAATGTATTTACAATGAAGTGAAGCGATGATTCTGGATGAGCTACCAACAGCAACGTTTACAGTATCCAAACATATACGATATATATAACAGTTAAGTGGGAATGAATGAGGCAACTGTACATATTGTTGAATATACAACAAGTTTAACGAGAGACAAAACGAATTTTGAGCAACGCAACACGCACAGGAACGGAACAAAACGGAATGGAACGGAACAGAACAGAACAGAACAGAACGATAAAAGGAACATTTATAAAGAGTAGAGAAATTTGAGAATTGAGCTTCACCTGGTAGAACTGTTGTACATAATTGGGTATTAGTTCAGTTGTTGTTGTTGTTTTTGGTTTGTTGTTGTTGTTGATGTTTTTTTGTGTGATTTTGTTGAATTGATTGATTGAAAGAAGAAGCGAAGAACAATTTCGATTTTGAGCAGAGACGCGTGAAAAGAAGAAGAATATATGAAGCAGATTGAAATTGATTGCGAATTTTTGGTTTGATGATTGAGGGGAAAAGGCGGGCGCAGGGAATTGTGCATTGTGAATAAGTGAATTGTGAATGAAACATATAATAAATTAGATTCAAAGTGGGAGAGAAAAAGAGATACACAGAGAGAAACAGATAGATAGAGAGAGAGAGGAAGAGTGTGAGAGAGCAGACAAAGTAGAAGTAGAATTTAGTTTTTAGTTCTTAATACACATTTAATTCAAAAGCACGTTCATTATATGATTTTTTGTATAGTTTTAGCCAAATCAGCTCGGATATATATATATATGTAGAGTATGTCGGTTTATATAGAACAACCAAAAAAATAAAACACACGTTCCGAATATCGAATATAACTTTTCAAAAGCCAAAAAGCTCTCAGTGCGAAAGCGATGCAAACAAAAATAATAATAATCGTAAAAATGGTAAAAACGAAAAGGAAAACAAGCTAACAGGAATTTCATTTTGTGGCCAATTAAAAGCTGGTAGCGTACAGTGCCACACAACAAGCATGCAACAGCTACGAAGAAGAACAAGCAGAAATGATAATTGACACAACAAATGTCTGACTGCAAGTAGTTGTTGGTGGGAGGAAACCTTTTAACTGTTTTCGTAGAGTATTCAATCTTCGGCTAACACTGTTCATATTATTTTTAAACTTTAAGCCCTTTGCCACAGATTTGTTATCCTGACATGAAGCAATAGAGTTCACTGAAGCTTTCAATAACTTATTTTTTTGCGAGCAACACAGATAAATATGATTGAGGGAGGGAGAGAAAATCTGGTAGTACTTCAAGAGCCGTTAGTTTGCTAGGCAGATAAATATGATTGAGGGAGGGAGAGGAAGTCTGGTAGTACTTCAAGAGCCGTTAGTTTGCTAGGCATTTCTGTATTTGAAGTGGGTTCATCATGTGTTGGGCAAATAACAAAGATGTGAACGCTAACAAAAGCAAAAAACCAACAAGAACCAACATATACATATGTATATATCTATGTATCTAAGTATGTACAAATATAGATTGTGTATGTATAGGCATAAAGGATTAGTGTAGACATAGAAGTTTGGGGTGAAAACAAGTGTTTGCTTTAGAACATTTGCAATTTGCAATACGTAAAGGGTAGCTGGTAACTGATTATGGGTAACTGGTTACGGGTAACTGGTTACGGGTTAGTGATTACGGGTAACTGGTTACGAGTAACTGGTTACGGGTAACTGATTATAGGTAACTGGTTAAGAATAAGTGATTACGGGTAACTGGTTACGAATAAGTGATTACGGGTAACTGGTTATGGGTAACAGGTTATGGGTAACTGATTACGGGTAACTGGTTACGAGTAACTGGTTATGGGTAACTGGTTACGAGTAACTGGTTATGGGTAACAGGTTACGGATAAGTGATTACGGGTAACTGGTTGTGAGTAACTGGTTACGTGTAACTAGTTATAGGTAACTGATTACGGGTAACTGGTTATGGGTAACAGGTTATGGGTAACTGGTTACGGGTAACTGGTTACGAGTAACTGGTTATGGGTAACAGGTTACGGATAAGTGATTACGGGTAACTGATTACGGGTAACTGGTTACATGTAACTAGTTATAGGTAACTGATTACGGGTAACTGGTTATGGGTAACAGGTTATAGGTAACAGGTTACGAGTAACTGGCTACGAGTAACTGATTACAAGTAACTGATTACAAGTAACTGATTACGGGTAACTAGTAAGTTGTAACAGGAGTATAGCGAGTACAAGAACTTAATTCAATGAAAGTTGTGTATTTAATATGCTACGGTATTTATATGCTAGGCGAGTGCGAGTGTGTGTTTACTTTTTTGAAAGGATTACGCAGACCCGTGTTCAACTGTTTGTTGCAGGAGTGGCAGACAGGCAGGCAGGAGTGTTGCAGGCAGGCAGTAACAGAAAGAAAGAGAGATAGATAGACAGTGAGAGAGAGTGAGAAAGGTGGCTTTCGTCAACACCATAAACACAAGAACCACACACACACAAAGAACAAGAGAGAGTAAGAAAGAGAGAGAGAGGGATTGGGTATCGCATATCACTTGAAATTTGTTTGTCAAGGTGTTAAACATGCCACAAAAATGATGAAAAAAAAAAAACAAAAATTGGGACCGAAAAAAGTTTCCAAATTTTTGTATTTTTATTCAAGAATAAACTTTGTGTTGACAGAAGAGGCGACGCGCGGGCCGGAGCCAGGGGCAATGGTTATGTACACGTGTGTAAACAATGTTAAACAAGGGTGCGGAAGCAGGGGTATCATAATTGTAAGTCGGATGAACTGAAAAAAGAATTATATATATATATATATATGTAAAAATAAAAGTCAGAGCGCGAGGCATTTTGTCATGCAAACGATTGCGACGCGAACTTAAATCGAACTTAAGGAATCGTATATTCAATATATATATATAAAATACATAATTACAATACATAGTTAATACATACATATATCATATAGTAGAGACAAAGATAGATAGAGAGAGAGAGAGAGAGACATAACTATACGCAATAAATACAAGAAATTGTTAAAGCATGCCATTTGCCAAATAAGACAATCGCATGCTATCGATTAATATCGTTTTGAATAATGCTTATCGATGCGTTTCGGCTTCATCGACATTATGTTTAATGGCTTAAACACTAACATAGAGCGGCAAATAAAGGGACATATATAATATAATATGGTAGCTCTAGTAGTAATGCTCGCTCCTAGATGCTTTTTACAGATGCATAAACTTAACATATGTAGTATATATATATATAGTTATATAGATATGTTTTGGGCCTTGCGCCCACTCACCTGCTTGAGCAGCAAGTCACTGTTGGCCGATAGGCAGGTGACCAGATATTTGGTCAGATTGAGAAATGAGCCGAGCACCTCCAGGGTCAAGTGCTCGCGCGATGATCTCTGCAGCATGAATGATATCACCAAGAAGCCACGATTCTGTATCATGTGCTGCTGTACGGTTTGCGAGGTCTCCACCAGTTCACAAATGAAGCCCAAGAGCTTTGAGCTTTAAGAAAAGAAAAGAAACAAATGAGAATTGAAGTCAAAACAGCGATTGGAACAAATGGTATTGGAACACAATAGCTTAGAAAGAATAATAAATGTAGAAACACGTTTAATTTGGAGTTTTATTCAATGAAACGTTTTGGAATGGAACGAAAGGAACGACTGAGAATGGAACACAGAGAACAAATGAGAGGAAAAATAAGTCAAATCTACGATTTCAATATAATTAAAGTTATTAAAGTCAAAAAAAGAATTAAAATGGAGTTTTAGTCAATGAAACGTTTGGGAATGGAACAGCGTACAATTAAATTAAGTATAAGACCTTTTGCTATTAAAAACAAGTATGAGAACGAGACTAAAATAAATGTAAAGAAGGGAATTTCAAAAGGAACGACTGAGAATGGAACAAAGGAAAACAATAATTGGAATAATAAGTCAAATCTACGATTTCAATATAAATATAAAGTTATAAAGTCGAAAAACAAATAAAATTGGAGTCTTAGTCAATGAAACGTTTGGAAACGGAACAGCGTACAATTAAATTAAGCATAAGACCTTTTGCTATTAAAAACAACTATGAGAACGAGACTAAAATAAATGTAAAGAAGGGAATTTCAAAAGGAACGACTGAGAATGGAACAAAGGAAAACAATAATTGGAATAATAAGTCAAATCTACGATTTCAATATAAATATAAAGTTATTAAAGTCGAAAAACAAATAAAATTGGAGTCTTAGTCAATGAAACGTTTGGAAACGGAACAGCGTACAATTAAATTAAGCATAAGACCTTTTGCTATTAAAAACAACTATAAGAACGAGACTTAAATATATGTAAAGAAATAAATTTCAAAAAGGAACGACTGAGAATGAAACACAGCAAAAAAAATTAAGCGACTAATAACATAAATATACGATTTTAATGTAAATAAAATTATTAAAGTCAAAAGCAAATAAAATTAGAGTCTTGAAACGTTTGGGAATGGAACAGCGTACAATTAAATTAAGCATAAGACCTTTTGCTATTAAAAACAACTATGAGAACGAGACTGAACTGAATGTAAATAGGTGAGTTTCAAAAAGGAAATGAAACACAGAAAACAAAATTTAAGGGACTAATAGCATAAATATACGATTTAAAGGTAAATAAAGTTAAGGAAATGTAAACCAATGACGGAATTTATAAAACAAATTGAAATGAAATGAAACAAATAAACGAAAGAGAGATAATAAAATAAGGTAAAATGCGTCGTAATACAACGTTAATGCCAATAACACAAATACCATACAATGATAATTCAAGTCAATAAAGTAAATCAGTACTTACCAGAGCGTTGGATCCCGTTTAATATCGCTAATGCCCTCGTGGGCCATATCCAGTTGGGAGAAGAGCGGAAACAGCACCTGTATGCCGCCAATCGAATTGAGTGTGCAGTGTATGGAATGCGTGACCACAGCTTTGACATCCTGTTAAGAACACACACACACATATATATATATTTGTCAAGGAGATTAAAAAAAACCACAGAATTGCTGCCTCAACTGCTTACGCATTCAATTTATATGCATATAATATATATATATTAATGATGGCCTTTAGCAATGCATTTGTGAAAACCTCAAAAGCCACATTACATGCATACATAATTATGTGCGTTTACATGCGAATGTCAATTGTAAGCTTATTAACAGATTGATTGATAGTTCAAGTCATTGTTCAACAAGGCACTCGATTAAAAATCAATCAGCTGATTAACATTTCGCAAAATAATATAACCTGAAACGAACTTTAAAACTTTGCTATGCCTAGCTCTTCCAAATGTTTCCAAACGTTCTGCTTGTGTTTATCGATTAAATTGGTTCGATTTTAATATAACATTACTTGGCGTCTTTGGAGAATTTGCGTCCTGAGACCTTTTTCGGGGTCATTTCGCAGGCATTTTTTTGGCGCCTTGTTCTCGTTTTTTTTTCTTTTTATGATTTGTGTTGTTTGTACAAGAAATTACTAGAAAATTTATTGAATAATTCTGTTGCCCCCACCAAACCCCAATGCCCTGCCCTGTACAAACAAACAGGACACTCTGGTGCTGCTGAGCCCGATAAGGCTCGATATGGAAGTGGCGTGAAGCAAAGATTGTTGTACCTAATAAGAAATGCCAAAGCATGCGCTTGAGTCGTAAAATGTTGCCCCAAAATTTATGTGGTCGAACACATACATACATATATACTTATGTATGTTGGTGTGTGTGTGTGTGTGGAATATGGACTCAACTAAACCCAACTGAACTGAACTCAACTGAACTAGCAACAGCTTTGTGTATACATTTACGTATACGTAATAAGGCTGAGGGCTTTACTCGTCTCGTGCCCAGAGGGACAGCGAGTGAGTCAGGGGGGAGAGGAGGAGGTTAAGTTTACTTACCTGGAGCATGAGCGCGTGCGGCGTGTGCACAAAATATGAAACATTTCCTTTGGGGGAAGATTGCAAACAAAGTTGACCATCGGTTGCCACCGGATTGTACATGAAGACAATGGCATTCGATAGTTTGCCATCATACAGCACCTGGACACCGAAGAAAAAGAGAGAGAGAGAGAAAGAGAGAAAGGAAGAGAGAGAAGATGTGTGTGTGTGTTTTTATTGTATATTAGTTTTGAGGGAACATTTGCTTTCAACAAGTCATTGCCCAAAAGGAGCTTGGCGAATTGTTTCCGGTCATGCTGACAATTTACTTTTGCTGTTGCCTTTAACGCTTATAGCTGAATACATTATGATACATATACTATATATACTATATATACAACAGTACTTAAATACATAAACATAGCTGTTTTTATTAGTATATACATACATACAGCAAGCAGGACGCGAACAATACACACACACACATACACATACACATAAAAGAATGCTGTTTTTCTTTTTTTGGGCAAGTGCATTTTTGTAGTTTAGCGCCGTTATATGAGGCGTATGCGCAATATGCTTGCAGCTGCTTGCTTTAGCTTGTTCTTGTTGTTGGCGTGCGCATCGGCGTATGTGTGTGTGTGTGTGTGTATGTGTGTGTATTGTAAGCTGGTGCGTGTGTAATCGCTGGCTGCATAATTTGCTGCTAAAAATACTTCTTTGCGTTTGGGAGGAAAAAAAAATGCATAAAAAAAAGCCAAAAAAAATGCAGAAAAAAACTTTTTAAAAACAAAATAAAGTGAAGTTCAACAAAAATAAAGAAAAAATTAAGAACTTTATGTGAAAAACATTTGAAATATTTTATGGAAATATGCACAAAACTAAAGGATAAAGAAAAAGTGGCAACTTTTTTTTGGATCTCTTTAGCCAGTGGAATTTATGGGTTTAGCTAAAAGTTTTGAGCTCAGTTAAGCTTTAAAAAAAAAATACTAAATAAACTAAATTAACATATGTTCAAAATAAAAATGAAAAATTAAACTTTTCAATTTAGAAAGCTTACAAAAAAAACAAAAAAAAAAAAAGAAAGAAAAATATTGTCTGAAGCACTTTCGTAATGCTTGAACCATATCCATAACTTGACCTATTTTTGTGTAAGCTGTAAACAAAAACTTTCAAAACTAATGCACTACCCCCCCACCCTTTCCCCCCACCAAACAACTCAACTTGTACGCTATACAAACAGTATATATAACAGCAACAACAATAATAATAATGGTAAAAGTGCGAGTGCTGCACGCAAAAAGGAACTGGAACTGGAACTGGAAAACAAAACTGAAACCTGGCCTACAAAATGCTGGCAGGAACCCTCTGCAAATAGTTGTGTGTGTGTGTGTGTGTGAGCCATAAAAACTAAAGCCCATACGAAGCACGTTGCATAGATTTTTGAAACAATCAAAGGCGAGTGGCAAGTTCCAGAGTAAGGGGTAAGGGGTAAGGGGTTGAAGGCATCATCATAATAATGAAACAAGAAACACGACAAGATGCTTGAAAAGCAGCGAGGTAATGGCGAGGCAATGCGTTGAGTTCTACATTCGCTTTGTCTGTCGGCTGCTTCCAGGTGCGCTGCTAAGTATGCAACATTTATTTTGTTTCCTAAGCCTCGCATCACACATTGTTGTTGCCAACTCCCAGTTAAGCTGGGGCCCCCGCTTTGAACAAACATTTTCATAATTACAACAGAAAGCGAGGGGGTGGAGGAAGGGGTAAGGAAGGGGAGGCCTGGTGGGAGCTGCTTGCCACATTTGGGTAAATTCAATAGAGCTGCGCTTCAATGAATGAGAACATTTTGATTGGCTTTGAAGTTTCAAGTTTTTGGCTGCTTGACGCTGGCTAGGATGTTGGGGGGGGGGGGGGGGGGATATGTTAGGTTTTGCTCGCATTGAAAACGATTCGTTGCGATTTGATTCGATGCGATGCGATTGGTTTGCGAATTTGGCAACGTTGTTGGCGACGTTTGCTAACTTTTTAATTGGCATCACGCCCAGCAGCAGAGGCGTCGTTACACCAAATTCTAACAAAGAGTGAGAGGGTGGGGAGCGCGTAGTTGTGGTAGAGTGTGAGCTTTTGTTCGCTTTGTGGTTGGACTAACAAAAGTTCTGCTGGACTACTTGAGTTAACTTCAATGTTCTGTATCTCCGGTGTTTATTAACCGATTTCAATGAAAAATTCTCAGATTCTCTTTATTTCATCTAATGTCTTAAACTCCGTCTCAAAGTTGCTTGAATTCAAAATTTTTTTGTTATCGATAACATGTGTATATCGAAAAAGGAAAAAGTTATCGATAATATCGAATCGATTATACCATTTTGAACTGGTTAAAATTCACGATTTTGTTGTTATCGATAACTTGAAAAAGTTATCGAAAATATCGAAACCATTATGTCATTTTCAATAGTACAAATTCAAGATTTTGTTGTTATCGATAACATGTGTATATCGAAAACGGAAAAAGTTATCGATAATATCGAATCGATTATACCATTTTAAATTGGTTTAAATTCAAGATTTTGTTGTTATCGATAACATGTGTATATCGAAAACGGAAAAAATTATCGAAAATATCGAAACCATTATACCGTTATCAACGGGCTTAAATTGAAGATTTTTGTTGTTATCGGTAACATTTGTATATCGAAAACTTGAAAAAGTTATCGAAAATATCGAAACCATTATGCCATTTTCTATGGGTTCAAAATCCAAGATTCTGCTGTTATCGATAACATGTGTATATCGAAAACTGAAAAAGTTATCGAAAATGTCGAAATCATTATGCCATTTTCAATGGGTTCAAATTGAAGATTTTGTTGTTATCGATAACATGTGTATATCGATAACTTGAAAAAGTTATCGAAAATATCGAAACCATTATGTCATTTTCAATGGGTTCAAAATCAAGATTTTGTTGTTATCGATACTATCTGTATATCGAAAATGGAAAAACTTATCGAAAATATCGAAACCATTATGCCATTTTCTATGGGTTCAGAGTATAATAAAGTATGATGATTAGAATAAACTTAAATGGTTAATTAAAAATAAATATTTCAAATGAAATTCTCAATAATTGTTCTTGCCTTAATGTGAGGAAAAAAAGTTTTGGAAAAAAAGAAGTAAAAAAAATAAAATAAATATAAATTGCTTACAGCTTTAAGCTGGTTCATTTCCTCAGTGTCGCCGGCTACGCCCATCGCTGTTAGGCTGGTCACACTGGACATGCGACGCAGCTGGTCTGCATCGCGAGTGAAAACGATAAAAAAAAACGATAAGTCGAAAAATGCGAATCGAAAAAGAAGAAGCATAAAACATAAGAAATAATAAATACCGAAAGAAGCATTTCCAGTGGGCAAATGGCCAAGCAGATCATCCGCAGTGTTGTTGTTGTTGTTGATCGATTGCTGCTGTTGCTGTTGTGACAGTGGCAACTGTTGCTGCTGTTGTTGCTGATCGCTGTTGCTGTCGCCAGGCGTGCTGGGCGTTGTTGTTGTCGATGAACTAGCTGCTGCTGCTGCCGCTGTTGTTGTTGTTGATGGGACTGTTGCTGTTGCAAGTGCAGCAGCAACACCAACACCCGTCAGCGTTGACATTGCAACCGCATTGCGTGCGGTAAGCACCGCTCGTATCTTCACGAATGCGGCACTCAAATCTAAACGCTCATCGGACCAATCGATGGCGCGTGCTTCCTGCTCGGCGGCGAGCGTTTGGAATTGCAGCTGCAACAGTTGCTGCTGTTGCTGATTCATGTTGCTATTGGTGCTGCTGTTGTTGTTGCTGCTGCTGGCAGCGATGGCAGCAGCATCGCCCATGCTAACTGTATTCGCCATTATGGCTGAATTTAGTTGAAAGTGACTCACCCGCTTGTGATTGTCCGGCAGATTCAGATAGCACTCGTTATCGAAACGGAATTGCGACTGTGTTGCGTGTGCGCGTGTGTGTGTATGTGTGTGTGTGTTAACAACAGACGGAACACAGCGTTGTTATTGTTGTTTGTGCATTTTGTGAGAGAGAGAGAGAAAAAGAGAGAAAGAACGAGAGCGCACAGGAAAAAAAAAAACGAAAATATATATATATATAGTTGTATAAAAAGACATACATTGTGTGTAATTATTTTTACTGTATGTACACTTAGAAAAAAAAAAAATAATATTTTTGGTATTAGATAAAATTATTTGATATTTTTTTTTTTCATTTTTCATTTTTGAAAATCAACTTAAAACAGAAACTAAATGAAATTTTTCTCTGAATATTTTTTGTGATAGTTTTTTTTTTTTTTCCAAGTGTACAGTTTTCCCTCAAGGAAGGCGGACAAAGGACAAATGTGCTGCTGTTTTTGCTGCAGTGTGAATTTGTTTGGCAGGCGGTGCAGCCACAGTGGCACAGTGGTACAGTGCTGTTTTGTTGCTGGTGCGCACAGTGGTGCAAAGTAAACGAACTTACCTTGTAGCCGGGCCCCAAACGATGCATGGCGCATATTTGCTGTGTTGTCAGCGCCTCACTGAACAAATATATTGCCGACATTTGGCCACAAAAGACACGCTCCTCATCCAACTCGGGCGTGGCGCCAATGTAACACTTGTCAAAGGGCTGCGAAACATAAGCAAAATAAATTATTAAGTATGAGAGAATATGTTTCCATGTTTAATCGATTAGTACTTACATCGTTTGTGGAAACAAACCAGGCCATTTCGGTTGATGACGCCAGCTGTCCATTGACGAGGCACTTGATTTCGCTCTTTGTCCAACGATTGTATATATACACTATGGCAATCATATACCACTAAAAGACAGTTTGGGGGAGGGAGAGACAGAGAGAGTTTAAGATGGGATTAGTTAGGATGTTTTGAAACGAAAAAAACTTTATTGCTTCATTATACTTGTTCCAAGAAATCAAGCTAACTTCAACTAGAAACAAGTAAGGAGGTTTTAGTCGAGAAATACCGACTAGTAGAAAGCCGGAACCCTATATTTTACGTGTACTGCATACAGGGCTTAACTCTAATGTTCTATATCTCCGGTGTTTCGCAACCGATTTCGATAAAAATTATACAGTTTGTCATTATTTCGTTTAATGTTTCAAACGTCTTCTCAAACTTTTTCAAATTCAACATTTTGTTGTTATCGATAACATGTATATATCGGAAATGGGGAAAGTTATCGAAAATTCATACATACAGACGAACATGGCTCGACTGTTGATGCTGATCAGGAATATATATATACTTTATGTTGTTATCGATAACATGTGTATATCGGAAACGGAAAAAGTTATCGAAATTCATACATACAGACGGACATGGCTCGACTGTTGATGCTGATCAGGAATATATATGCTTTATGCTGTTATCGATAACATGTGTGTACCGAAAATTGGCAAAGTTATCGAAAATTTGAAACAAACTTGTAATGCCTAGGTATTGGGTGAGCTTATGTTCCAAATCTGTATATAATCGGAATCTCTAATACTCTCTGAGATAGACAGACGAACTATATCGACTCGGCGGTTGATGCTGATCTAGAATATATATACTTTATGGGCTCGGAGATGCTCTTTTCAGCCATTGTGAATGGGTTCAGGGTATAACAAGTATACGACGCATAAGCTATGTTTGAGTTTGAACCCGGAAAAGTATATTTATGTTAAGTTTTCAACTTAAACATCCAGGACATCTTATGGGCAATCCAATTTTTTCTTTACTCAAAGTCAACTGACATCAACTTCCATTTATGTTCGTTTTGCTGAGCTAAAATTTGGAATTTTCTTGTTTTTCGATTAATTCTTTTGGCAGAAAATGTGGAAAATGTCAAGAAAAGGTAAACTTTCTTCGAAACTTTGACGCATCGTAAACATTTTGTGCTACTTAATTGCAATTAGTTGTTGTTGGGGTAGGCAACTTGATGCCTTACTTTATTTTATGTTGTATAATATATTCGTTAAGTATCCGTAGCCGTACACTTTTAGTATAAATAGTTAATTTGTCGTCGCCAAACTAAGTTCAATTGGTTTGGGCAGGTAATTAGGCGCCTGTTCTGCTTCTTCTTGTTGTTCTTGTCAGCCATTCAATGTGCTGTTAATTAAACTTTGGGAGCGCCCAAAATTGAAACCGAAGTTGGCCGGCCGAACCCCTTGGAATTTGGGGTTCGTACGTAACTCACAGGTGTTACGACCCGGGAAACGGCGGAAAGGTTAGGGTTGGGGGGGTGTGGAAACTTACCTTGCGTGGCTGGAATTCATATTTGACACAATGCTGAAAGCCTTTGCCCTTGACCTTCATGGATGTGAGGACGAGACAGTTGCCCACAAAGTGTGCCGTATATCCAACGCCCTTCGATGTCTTAAAGCTGCCGAAAGAGAAAGTTGAAGAGAGAGGGAGAAGAGGAAAGGAAAGGGAAGAAGAAATGTATGTGAGCAATTAGTGTGTTTGCCAATTAGTTGCAGGCAAGTTGAGAGAGAGGTTGGGTGGGGGGTTAACAAACACTTACCAGTAGAGATAGGGTTTCTCGCGCTCAATGTTCACCGAGTTAATTGGATCCAATCGAAACCAGGTGGTAAAGGTAAATCCATTTTCGTAGGGCCATTTTGCCAGCGGTGGCAGGACCATTGCCTGTGGAATGCAAAAGAAGAAGAGAGTGAGTGAGTGGGTGAGAAATCATTAGCTAGACTGTGTGTGCCACAGTTAGTTGCAAGAATCTAACCGACACACACTTAAATGTAGCTTGTTAAATGTCAATTAGCAGCAGCTTTTGGTCAAACGAACCGCATAATACGCATTTAAGCTGGACACAAAAACACACAAGGAGAAAGAGAAAGGATACTTGAAGGACTTGAACAATTCGCCACATAATAAGCAAAAACCGAAACAAAACAAAACTCAAAACCGAAATGAATCAAACCAAAAAACTGAACTGAACAAAACATAAATCAAACTTTCATACACTGTAACCACAAAGAGCAAGAGTCGTCGATACTCAACAAAAGCTTAAACTTAAAAGTTGTAGCTGAAGCGAATAGAGTATTGCGCAGTCTATAAACTTTTGAGGCAGCACAAAGTTATATGCTTTGCCAATGAGTATTTGGCTTCCGCTGGGGAATTTGTGAGCGGGGCAAAGGATTCAAGCAATCATATTGCTACTTGTGGCATACACCACAACAGCAACAACAACAACAACAACAAGTTTGAAGCCTTCACTTTTGGCAACCGCAGCATTGGAGGAGTCTCAAAATGCCGAAAGCAGAAATGAAGTGAAAATTAAAAGGAAATGAGAACAATTTGATTTATCATGAATTATGTGGCTTTACGGCCAGCAAAACACACAGCTCGAATGGACAGAGTTGCCAACACACACACATACACACACACACACACACACACACACACACACGCACATACATATATTCATTGCCTCTGTGTGTTTACTTTTAGTTCATAAATCTATTTCCCTTTCGCAATGCTCATAATTTATGTTCTTATCTCATTTTTATATAACTGTTATCCAGCTATAAACGATTTTCCATCTTCTTCCTCTTTTCCATTCGGCGAATATTTATTTATTTTACCACACAAATTCGCATCCGTTCGATTACTTTTTTTAACTTTTAAAGTGTTATTAAATTCAGTTCAATGTGTATCGGTTATCGAATTGGAAGCATTTTTGTTAATAACAAGTAAGGAGGCTCTAGTTGAATACATTCTGAACCCTATACTTAGTCAGTGCTTGCAAGTATGTGTGTGTGTGTGTGTATACTGCATACTTGAGTTAACTTCAATGTTCCATATCTCCGGTGTTTCTCAATGGATTTCGATAACAATTTCACACGTTGTCATTATGTCGATTAATGTTTTAAACGCCATCTCAAAGTTTTCTAAATTCAAGATTTTTTTGTTATCGATAACATGTGTATATCAAAAACGGGAAAAGTTATTGAAAATCAAAATCGATAGTTCCAAATCTGAAGTCTCTAGCTCTCTAGACTCTGAGATCGACTCGGCTGTTGATATCGATAACATGTGTATATCGGAAACGGGGAAAGATATCGAAAATCTAAATCAAAATTCAAGATTTTGTTGTTATCGATAAAATGTTTATATCGGAAACGGGGAAAGTTATCGAAAATCGAAATCAAAATCCAAATTCAAGATTTTTTTGTTATCGATAACAAGTGTATATCGGAAACGGGGAAAGTTATCGAAAATCAAAATGCAAATTCAGGATTTTGTTGTTATCGATATATCGGAAACGGGAAAAGTTATCGAAAATCGATATCGATAGCTCCAAATCTAAAGGCTCTAGCTCTTCTAGTCTCTGAGATCGACTCGGCTGTTGATATCGATAACATGTGTATATCGAAAACGGCGAAAGCTATCGAAAATCTAGATCAAAGTCTAACTTCAAGATTTTGTTGTTATCGATAACATGTGTTTATCGAAAACAGGGAAAGTTATCGAAATCGATAATTTCAAATCTGGAGATGCTTCCTTCATACGTTACATACTTTTGCACAACCAACCAAAGTTGTTCTGTAAAGTATTTTTATCTTCTGACTGGTTGCGAACGCTTCACCCAACCAACTGAATCTTAAACCCATCTTACCCCCATCTTAAACTCATTTTAAACTCGTCTTAAACTCGTCTTAAACTCTCCAAGCAACAAAACAAAAAACCCTTAATTATTGATTGGAGAAAGAAGCTAAGCGCAAAACAATCGAAGTAAACGTTTATTGAATCTATGGCACTTGAAATGCTGTAATGCAGTCTCTGTTTCTTCTCAATTGCTTTTTGCATTCACAGCATTCATATCCAATTTGAATCAAGGCACACACACACACACACACAAACTTTGTATAACATTAATTTACTTCAAATTTATTCGTGTAGTCATAGAAGAAGAAGAACAACAAGAAAGTTCTCTCATTCGCATTCGCATTCCTCATTTTCGCATTCAGTTTCACATTTGTATGCAGAATGGAGAGTATCGTTGTGTGGCAACGGACATTGTCTTGAGGCCTCATTCAATTGTGCAACACAGTGCAACAATGCCAGAAGAGCTTGTGGCATGCCACATGATTTAACATTGTTGCCTCTCCCTCTCTCTGTCTGTCTGTGTCAATGTTTCCCTCGTATGTGTGTGGTAAAATTGTCAAGTGATTTAGCCCCAGCACAAAGCGAAAAGAGTAAGCAAAAGTGCAAGCCTAGGGGCAGGCAGGCAGAGGCAGTGGGGCAGGGCTGAGGTCGTCACTAGAGGTTAGCAGCAGGCCAACAACATGCAACTGTGCAGCATTGGAATGCCAGTTGCCAGTTGGCAGTTGCCAGTTGGTGCTCGGGATTCAGGGAACTCATTAGTGGAACACAAAGCAGACGCTTTCACATATATACAAACGTGTATGTGGCATGCAACGAATGGTAGCAACAGCCACAGCACGGACCCCAAACTCAAATTGGTAGCCTAAAAGTGCGCTAAATGAAAATTAAAAAAAAAAAAGAAAGAAAAAAATGAAATCAAATGAAGGAAAAACAGAAACCAAATGAAGGAGGGGGTCCTTGTAGGGATGTTGGTAACATGTCCTGTTTATTGAACATTTTGTGACAATTGCGTTTGTGTGCAAGTGTTTCCTCACACCCCGCCCCCACCCCACCCAACACTGCGACCCGTTTCATTTCATTTCATTTCATTTCGTTTTGGTATCGTATCGTTTCGTGTCGCATTTGACTTCCAATTCGCTTTATGGCACTTTTTATGTGTTTATGCTATAGACAGATAGCACACACACACACACATACAGTTACAGTTACAGTTGTGTGTGTCAGCAGCAGCGGCTGGGAGCGGTTCATGTCCTGCGGCATGTGCCACATGGACACATTACGAATTCGATTTAAGTGCGACGCAATAAAATAAAAGCCCAAGAACCCATCGCCCTGCACTTTCCGTATATGATGGGCGAACATCTTGCTGGACAATGGTATTAGGGTGGGGGGGGGGGTTAATGCTGGGTTTGGGGACGGTGGGTTTGGGGTACTTTAAGACAACCTGCAATGCAAACAATCGCAAGTGAACGAATCGAAGATATCAAGTGAAAGTTTCGAGAAGTGATACTAAAATGCAATATGAAACGGAAACTTCAATCGTCTATCGGTAATCGATATATATCGATAATTATTTCCAGCTTCTAATTTATTTCAAGTGAAAGTGTTTTGGAGTATTACTAAAATATAGAACGAAACGGTATCGGCTATCGGTAATCGATAAATATCGATAATTATTTCCAGCTTCTGATTCACATCTAGTGAAAGTTTCTTAGAGTATTACTAAAATGCAATTCCACACGGTATCTTAAACTTTTATCGGTTATCGATAAATATCGATAATTATTTCCAGCTTCTGATTCACATGAAGTGAAAGTTTCCTGGAGTATTACTAAAATACAGTACAAAGTAGTATCTTAAACTTTTATCGGTTATCGATAAATATCGATAATTATTTCCAGCTTCTGATTCACATCAAGTGAAAGTTTCCTGGAGTATTACTAAAATGCAATACCAAAAGGTATCCTAAACTTCAATTGGTTATCGGTAATCGATAAATATCGATAATTATTTTCAACTTCTAATTCACATCAAGTGAAAGTTTCTTGAAGTATTACTAAAATGCAATACCAAACGGTATCCTAAACTTTTATCGGTAAGCGATAAATATCGATAATTATTTCCAATTTCTGATTCACATCAAGTGAAAGTTTCCTGGAGTATTACTAAAATACAGTTCGAAAACGTATCTTAAACTTTAATGGACTATCGGTAATCGATAAGTATCGATAATTATTGTCAACTCCTGTTGCTTATCAAGTGAAAGTTTCTTGAAGTATAACTAAAATGCAATACGAAACGGTATCTTAAACTTTTATCGGTAATCGATACATATCGATAATTATTTCCAGCTTCTGATCCTTATGAAGTGATAGTTTCTGCAAGTATTACTAAAATACAGAACGAAATCCTATCTTAAACTTCAATCGGCAATTGGTAATCGATACATATCGATAATTATTGTCAACTTCTGTTGCTTATCAAGTGAAAGTTTCCTGGAGTATTACTAAAATACAGTACGAAATCGTATCTTAAACTTCAATCGGCAATCGGTAATCGATACATATCGATAATTATTGGCAGCTCCTAATCCATATCAAGAATACATACAAATATATATAATTATTGTTTCTTGGAGTATTACTAAAACTTCAATCGGTAATCGATAATTATTTCCAGTTTCTATATATTCGTTTACCTTGTTTCCTGCATATACTCTTTCCCAGTTCTTACTTAATGGTTACAGGGTATTCGTGTTGGACAATTGGTTATTGTAGTCGGTTGTTTATAATCATTAGATAGCATATAGGCGACACTTACCGAACCCTTGCGCCCCGGAAAGCTGAAGAACACATCGGGGCCGTTGCGATGCGGCATTTGTCGCAGGACATTCAACAATTTGGCCGAATGACGCGGCCATTTGCCATTGTTGGCCTTCATTGTGCCAAATAGCAGTTTGAGCTCCTTAACCGTTATGCTATAGCTCGCCAATACGCCCAGCATCTCGATGAGTAAATCTGCAATGAAAGAGATCAAGATTAAATATATATATATATATGTGTGTGTGGCATGTTTAATGGGTATGAAAAATGTTGCTGATGACAGCAAGAAATGCTTGCAGGTGTTAAAACGAATACACTGAACGAAACTGAACGAAACTTATAATTTTTTATTAAGTATACGCACAAAAACCTAGCTACTAACTTGGCTTAAACATACTTAGTTCGAAGGCACAAAGTGAATTTGATTTATGGTCAACTAAGTCAGTTAATACACATTGAAGCCAAACTTTTATGGCACGAACTTAAGGTAGAGCTTTGGCTAGATACTTGGCTTAAAGTCTATTGAATTCGGCCAAAAACTTTTTTACAACAAAATTAAATGAAAAAATAAACTGCAACTGCAACTGTTTTGTTGGTAGCTGCGTGCAACGAAGTGGCAAGGACGCCAAAAGCGAGAGATTCTCATCAAGGTTAGCGCGTGAAACGAGCTGGAAACTGTATACGAATTCGAATTCGAAATCGAATTCGCATTCAATGTTGAGTGTATTGAGAAAAACTATAAAATGTGAAAACAAATCTATGGAAATGTGGCAAATGTGAATGGCGGCGTTGCCAGATGTCTTGTAGATAATATTGCCACATTCAACCACTTCTTGCCACTTCTTGCCCCTTCTTCGTCTTCTTCTTTGCTATTCCCAAACTTCATTTGTAATTCACACTAATTGAAATGGGACGCACGGGCCGTTTTAATGCCTCGACTAGTACCACTGCTGCGAGACCGGGGCCATTACCCAAAGGAGCTCTGCCAGCTGTTTGCCAAAGTTGCGACAGCTTCTTTCTCCAACCACCCACACACACCGACACACACACACACACACAACGAGAGCTCTCTCTGCCACAGTTTCCTGTTCCTGTTCCGCCTCCATCAACACGTTTCGGGTTGCGTAAATTAAGCAATTGAGTAACATCAACCAAACACTTCATACACTCAGCAAAATAGCTATGCACAACTAAGCTTTTACACTTCTTAGCTCAACAACTCATCCATAAATTCTCAACTTTAACCTTTGAACTCTTCCAATTGAGGGAAAAAGTTTTTTTCAAGTTTTCATTTTCATATTAAAATTTTAAAAATAATATTCAATTTCTAAATAGTATTATTCAGAGTGAACAACTCTCTCTCTCTCACGTTCTCTCTCTCGCTCTCTCTCTCTCTGTCTCTGTCTTCCTCTATCTCTTTATGCCCTTCTTCGTTCATCCGCCACAGCGGAGCGTCCCAGGACGACAATGTTGCCCCATTGGCCCCATGTTGACGCTGTCGCTTCCACTTCAACCCAAAGGCGGAGACATTGCTTCAAGCATCAAGCATTTAATTACACACACCCACACCCACACACACACACACACACACACACACACACACACACCCACACACACATCTTTTTCAAGCCAGTCATTTGGGTTGGAAGCATCAGAACGATGTCTCCTGCAATTGCTTCTTCCTAGAGCATTGACAATTGCCACACCCCCCCCAAACCGAAACCCAAACCCAAACCGAAACCCAAACCGAGACCGGAGTGGAGTTGAAACTTGAATTCCTCACATCACTTCGACTGTCAAACGTCCGTCTATCCAGCTGTTTCTCCGACGAGTTTAACTGCCTTTGCATATCGTCCTGGCAGCTCATAAAAAAGCCAAAGTGCGAGAGAACTTTGTCAGCATTTTTAATGTCCCCAACGCAAACGAAACAAAGAAGAAAAACAAGCAACCCCTGCCCCTCCCCCTCCCAACACAAGCCAAAGTCCAACGCGGAATATTAAAGCGAAGCTTGTTTTGGTTGAAAGGACTCTAACGGAAAAATACGGTTTTGCTTTCACGCCAACATCCCGAAGTCGAAGTAATGAAAAAAGCTCGTTAATTGCATTCGTAATTAGGATTCGCAACTCATAAATGTTGTGTACAGCTATCTGCTCGCAAACTAGCTAAAAAATCGCTTTTTAAAGCTAAAAGCTAATTAAATTTCAATTTTCAGCTATAGCTGATGTATACGAAAGTGAGAAATTTCAAAAGAGGAAGAGCAAGTACCACAAAAAAGTCACAACGCAGTTTTCCATCTGTCGTTTACCGCTAACACACACACACACACACACACACACGCGCACACGTATACACACACACACACACGTATACACACGCAGACACACACATAAAAGTTTTAGTCTTATCTAATTTCTTGGCAAGTGTCACGTTTTGACATTTGTCAGGTGACACGCACACACACACACACACATACACACACACACACACAACACACACACACACGCACACATACGCACACACACGCACACACACACACACAACACACACACACGCACATATGAAATTATGGCTTGAGCGTCGAGGCTCAAAAGTCAGCGACTGCAAATTGACAGCAGTTACAGTTCGTTAAATGCCAACTAAAGAGTGGGGTTTGTTGGGGCTAGACTGCTTAGGGGAAACAAGTACCACTATATGTGTATGTGTGTGTGTGAGGGGGGGTGGGGAGGACGTTTGCAGACCGCAGATGTGTCATTGACTTAATAAAATCAAAATCAAAGCCAAAGGCACGCACACGCTTGTGGCGTCTGTCAGAACAGAGTTTGGGGCCGTTGGAGTGTGTGTGGTAAGGGGTGAGTAGTGGATAAGGAGGGGGTAAAAGTGACAGTTGGCTGTTCACTAATGAACAGAAAATTTGATGCGCAGCAATGGAAATGGTGTAGAAATGCGTGGAAATGTTGGGAGTTGGATATAGAAAGAATGCTTAGCATGCATGAAGGGAACGAAGCGAGGGCATGCTGAAGGAGGGTGGTGGGATGGTGGATGGTGGGGGGTAGTGGCTGGCACGGACCAGTGGGCGTATCACGGCCGCTGACAAGCGTGAAATTAATCGAAAAGCAATTCGGGCGAAAACAAAAGTCAGTCGCGATTATTTTGGACTTTGTTCACTTCGTTGTTTTGTGTTGTTGTTCGAATCAAGAAAAAAGCAAAACAAGAAGGCTCTAGTCGAGAAATCCCGACTAGACTATACCCTGAACCCTATACTGTGAGTGTGTGTATGTATACGCGTATAGTGCATACCTTGTTAAATTCAATACTCCATATCTCCGGTGTTTCTCAACCGATTTCAATAAAAATGTCACAGTTTGTCATTATTTCGTCTAATCTTTGAAACTGCATCAAAAAGTTTTCCAAATTCAAGATTTTTTTGTTATCGATAACACGTGTATATCGGAAACGGGCAAAGTTATCGAAAATTCATACATACAGACGAACATGGTTCAACTGTTGATGCTGATCAGAACTATATATACTTTATGTTGTTATCGATAACACGTGTATATCGGTAACGGGAAAAGTTATCGAAACTATATCGACTCGGCTGTTGATGCTGATCAAGAATATATATACTTTATGGGCTCGGAGATGCTTCCTTCTGTTTGTTACATACTTTTGCACAAATCCATTATACCCTTTTTACCCATTTTCAATGGGTTCAGGGTATAAAAAGCAAAAAAAAAACACATTCATATTGGGAAGCGTATTCAGTCCAACTGCTGACTCATTGTGACTGACCCAAACTTAATCTATCTTCAACTTGCATAACTTCAATTTCCATTTTCATTTTCATTTCCGTTTCCGTTTGTTGTACTGCAGATTCATACACATATATATCTGTGTGTGTGTTGTGTGTGTGTGTTGTGTATGTGTGTTTTGTGTGTGTTGTGTGTTGTGTGTGTGTGTGTGTTGTGTTGTGTGTGTGTGTATGTTGTGTGTGTGTGTGTGTGTGTGTGTGTGTGTGTGTGTGTGTGTTGTGTGTGTTGTGTGTGTATATTTGAATATTTCACATTGTCATAGTTACGATTCAGATTATTAGACTATGGTTTTGCTTTGTTGCCAGCTAATTTAATGGAATTTTCATGTACTCGAAAGACAAATGTGTGTGTGTGTGTGTGTGTGTGTGTGGAATCATTTAGGCATAAGTGTAGCTATTGCTTACCGGCGACAACAGTTTCGGAGCGCTGCAGACGGATGAGCACATGCTCGATGAGTCCAACATCTGTGCAGGCCTGCAGATTGCGAACGCTCTTTCGCAGAATCGCAATAAACACGCTCCAGATCTCGGCCTGAAAAGAGAAAGAGAGAGAGGAAGAGTGGGAGTTAGTAAGTAGTCAATGAATAACCAACTACCAAATGTATGTGTGTGTGTGTTTATTTGCACCCAAAGGAAAATGCCAGAGCCACAAAAAAAAAAAAGTTAAAACGGAAACTTCCAGCAAATATATTACGAAATCAAAGAATCGACTGGGATTTGCTTGTTGTTGTTGTCTGCCTCGTTCAATAAGCAAAGTGAAGTGGTCTACACATACACTCAAACACAAACACAAACACACACACACGAAGAGAGAGCGAGACTGGCAGGAAATTTTGTATGCGCGCTTAGAAGTATGCAACACTTTTTGTAATTTTGCTGCATTGCCCTTTGTATGTTTGAGTGTGTGCCTAATGTAAACAGTCATTGAAATAAAGTAAAATAATGCAAAATAATGGCAAAATAATCGCATGCTCAAGCCCAAGTAGCTGCATGCACTCACAAAAATATCTAAGCAACAAAAATAAAAAGAACAAATGTTTAACTTAAGGCAAAACTGTATGTATGTATGTATGTATGAGTGGCAATAAAATTGCTCAAAAAAATATTCAAATATTATTTTTTGTGCTTGGCAAATATTTCTGCAAGTGTGTTTCGTGCCAGCAAACTTACGAGCAGCAACAACAACAGTTGTTGCCACAATCAGCAACTGATTCAGTGTTTGAGTTTTAAGAGGCAGCAAGAAGGGGTGGGTAAGGGGCGGTAAGGGGGGCACTCCAAGTGCTGCTTTCGAATGTTGTACTCGTATTATTGCCGTTATATTTGTGTGAGGCAAGCGGCAGCCACTTTTGGCAGTAGAGAAAGAAAAAAGGTTTTGCTTTCTTTTTTTTTTTGGCGGTTTTTATGATTATTGCCTGGCAAACACACACACACACACACACACACACAGACAGACAGACATTCCATCCAGGCGAGGCACATTCAGAAGATTGCAACATTCGTTTCTTTTTCTTTCTTTCTTTTTTTGCACATACATAAATACAAAATTCATATAATTTTCGTTTGTGTTTGCTTCTTGCTATATATATATATATATACTATATATTTTATTTGGTTTTGTGATTCTTTCTTCTTCGCTTGCAGACAATGAAAATGTAAACGCTTTGAGTGTTTATAATGAGCCCCAATGCCCCAAAGTATTCAAATATTCAAGTGCTCGAGTGCTCGAGTGCATTGTATACGCTGCGTATACGTTATATATATATATATAGAAGACAATGCGCCCAAATATGCTTAATGCCTGTGGTTGCTGCGGTTTCAGCGGTTTCAGCGGTTTCCGTTTGTAGTTTAGCTATAAGCGAAGTTCAATTAAATCGCTTTGCTGTTGGGGTTTTGGGCTTTGGTTTACGAGCTTTAAGTTGGAGTTGGTTGAACCCGCAGATTTTGATGTTTGATGAGTATTTGAAAGACAAATCCTTTACGATCGAACAAACTATACATTCTACTTAGTATTTATGAATGTGAAAGCTTTCAGGCATCAATTACCGAATGGATTTGATTGAAACTTTACAAACACATAGCTTAAACATCAGCAAACCTTATTGGCTTTAACTTCTAAACATATTGAGTGATTCACTCAGCAAATGTGTTGGTCCTTCCCTGAAGTCTTTCAGCTACTTGCTTTATATGTTTGCAGCCCTGGTTCCATATACTTTCGCCTAACTACTTTCGCATATCAAAAACTGAATAAACGAAGAAAAAAAGAAAGTAAAAGTTTATTTGCATATTAATTTTTGGTTCGTTTCTTTTCTCTTGTAATTATTATTCTCGAAAAGTTATTTTATTCAATTTTCGAGACTTTTTGCTTTTGGCTCAACTTTGACACGAACTTAATTCGTACAACGGATTTATGTTAAAACAAAGAAGCAAAAAATATCTTTCATCTCTTCTTTTTTCTTTTCTTTCCTGTTTCTTTGTCTCTTTTTGCTGGTGCTTTTATCGTTTTATCTGTTGCTAAGCTCGTTTTACGCATCGTTTCTTCAAACATCCGTTGCCTGCCGTGTCCTGCTTGCCTCCCCCATGCCCTTCCTCTACCTCTCCTTCCTCTTTCTCCTCCTTCTATTCTTGTGCTTATCTCAAACTTGTCTCTTGTTCTTTCTCGTTTCTTTCTTTCGTTTTTTTTTAATGTACTACACGCATAATTTAATTCGTCGATTCATAAATTGCCAACAAAAATTCACTCACTGCCATGCCTCTGGCTGCCACGCCTCCCCCACCACCGCCCGCCACCCTCATTCTCACTCGCTCCCTTCGGGCATCATTGAGTCCTGTGTGTGACTAAAGCTTTGCCACTTTACAGCTGTCACACCAAAAGCGGCTTTTGACAATACACCAATACACATTTGCATACATACGTACCAAGGATACATACATACATACATACATAGCTTTGCATACATACATACATACATAGCTTTGCATACATACATACATGTACATAGCTTTGTATGGATGGGAATATGCGGTTCTTTAGGTAATTTGATCACTCCACGCACCAGATGAAACTCTGGAGACACACACACACACAACACACACACACACAACATACACACACACACACACACACACATACATGAGTTCTGCTTTCTTCCTTTCTCTATGACTAGTCTTCTCATCCCCATCCTCATTCTCCTTCTTCTCCCGCATCTAATGTAGCTTGATGCCCTTTTGTCTTATAGAAACATACCCTGTAAATGAACTAACACAGCATTTGCGCTTGTTTTGTTGTTACTTTCCCAACACTTAAATGCAGGGCATTTGCCTAGTCGAGTTTAATCCAAATTGAGTTCTGTTTTATCTGCAAATATTGCTCGGGGCAAAAGGCAAAGTTGATTTGACGCCATTGCGCTTTGTTTTTACAGCATTATTTCTTAATAAGCGCCAAGCGAGCAATGTTTATGAAACCCCCTCCCCAACTGCCCATCACCCCTCAGTTACAGTTACTAATCCAACCCCCCTCAACACACCCCACAAAAAGTTGTCAAAAATACAAAATTGTGGAAATAAAAAACGAAGCGAAGACAAAAATTATATATTATAACAGAGAGAGAGAGAGAGGGAGAGAGCGAGAGAGAGAGAGAGAGAGAGAGAGAGAGAGAGAGAGAGCGAGAGAGAGAGAGAGACAGAGAGAGAGGAAGAGAGAGCGAGAGAGAGATAGCAACTCGAGTCAGATTTTATTACGTAATTGGGTAGCAATTTCTGCATGAAACAACACCAACAACAACACCAACAACAACAACACCAACAACAGCAATAGCCACTGAACACAAATTAAATTTCTGGCCGCTTTTTTTTCCTCTCCCTCTCTCTCTCTCTCTCTTTCTAGCCCATTCTTTGTAGAGTCTATCAGAGAGCGTGCAAGTAAGAGAGAGAGGGAGCCAGAGAGAGATAGAGCGAGAGAGTGAGAGAGAGTGAAAGAGAGAGAAAGCATCTAAAGCAGCGCATTCAAGCATCGACTAATGCCTCACTCTTCTTCTTGTTCTTGTTAAGGTTAAATTAAGCTTGGTCCAGCCGAAAGTCAAAGGAACCCAAAGGACAACAACAACACGAAACAACCCAGAAACAACAGATAAATTTTGACAAAAGAAAGAACAAAATTAAAAATTAAGTGCATTCTTTAACTCCGAGAGTTGCCTTTTTCTTCGTTTTGGCTTTTTTTTTTGTTGACCTTAAAATATGGCCAAAAGTTTAATTGCCACACGGCAAATTCCGACTTGGCTTGGCTTTCAGTTCCCTTTCGGGACATTTCTTATAATTTTCGCCAATTTTTCCAATTTTATTTGGAATTTTTATTTATGCGAGTTCTATGCAAACTTAAAGCTACGCGTAACGATGTGTTTTAGCTATTTTTGAATCACATTATATCCGGATATATGTGTGATACTTTCAGCAATGGGAAAGGTATAGGAAAGTGTTTATGGGTTTGGCCCCTGGTACGTATACTTAATGGGTTTGAAGCAGTTGCCTTCGAGAAGCTTCTATCAATCAATTCCATTTGGCTCGATATACTATATATATATATATATATATATATATATACATATATATATATATATATATGCAATACGCATTTGGCTAGCAATTTCTTTGCCTTACACTTATTTTCCACTTTATCAGCGATTTGTGTGAACTCATTTCTCAGCTGGTTTACACCACCCCAAAAACCAACCAACCCCCCAACCACCACCCTCCCTCCACCCCTCCACCTCTCCACCCTCCCTCTTCTTCGTTCTAGCCAGCTTGGTGCAGTCAAATCGTTTCGTTTCAATAGAATTTCAATAAATTTATCAACGTGCCGCCGCCTTCGACTTCGTCTTTGTCCTAGTCGTATACTTAATATCTCTCGGGCAACAATAAAGCACACTAAGAACAATTGCAACAGCAAAAAAGCAAAAAAGAAAGAAAGAAAGCAAAAGCATCGCATCGTTACTCTTTCAGCTGTTTTTTTTTGCAAGGAGTTTGCCCCCTATTCAATTTCAACACCCGCTCGTCTCTATCATTATGTCATCTTTTTAGTGCCGCAGCCTGCTGCCATCCATCGTTGCCCCTCCACCCGCCACCCCCTCGCCCCTTTCTATCGTATTCGTTGTCGTTGTCATCGTCTTTTGGCATGCCGTGCAATGCGCTTATGCGCTTCCTTCCTTCCTTTGCGCCATTTGCTTCGGCTTCCTTGATTCCTTCTCGCTCTCTCTCTTTCTCTTTGCTCCGTCTAGCTTCTAACGAACAGACCCCTCCTGTCCCCACCCCGCCACTTCATTGGCCTTGCTGCGTCTCTTGCGCCAGCTGCCAAACTGCTTTTTTCCTTGCTCAAATCTGCTGCAGCTCTAACGGAAATTTATTATTGACAACAGCTGCCGTTGCAATGCAAACAAGCCGAGCAGCAGGCGCCAGGATACTACGCACACACATACACTTAGCGAAAACGTGTAAAGAATGGAGTTTGAAGAGTTATGAATGGGCGAAAACAAAACTTCAAATATTTATTACAAATATTTGCAAACTTCAAGCGAGTTTCAAGTATTCTCGAACTTATTTCGCTCATTTAGTTTGGATTTGGAATAGTTTCAAGATGGAGTTAGGAACATAATCACTTGAAAAAAACAAGCTTAAAGCATAATACACTGCAAGAAATCAAGTAGCGCAAACAAAGAGAAGTCTTCAAACGTGAAATGACAAAGTACTCAATCATTTTGCCAAGTGTATATGGATAAGAAAAAGTGGCTGAAACAGCAGTGGCAGCAGTTTGCGGGTTAAGTAGCCTGGCCTCTGCCACCTGCCACCTGATACTGCCACTGAATGTGGCACCCAACAATTCTGAGCAATCTGCAATCCTGCTGCAATGTCATTGCCGTTTGCTGATGTGCATAACATTGACACAAAGTGCACAAAAGGAGCGAGACAGACAGAGAGAGAGATAGGGAGTGAAAGAGATGGGTCGAGAGAGCATTGGCATTTACTTTGTCTTAGCGCTGACAGGCGACAAATCTGTCAATTTGCGTGTGCATTGAACCGTTCAATGCTTCTGAATGCATGCAACTCCATCAATTCTGACAATCTATCGAATAAAGCTCGAGCAATCGATTCATTCAGTTAATAATGCACTCGAAAATTGCACATTCAATCAGCTTGTGGAGCTTTGGCAAATCAAAATGGATGTTCATTCGAAAGATTTGTTCCAATCTTCGAGCACTTGACACTTTTGTCGCCTTGCTGCTAAATAGACAGATTTATCTTGTTGTCAGTCAGTCCCTCAATCAGTTGCTCAGTCCGTCAGTTCGCTCAGTCCGTCAGTTCGCTCAGTCCGTCAGTTGCTCAGTCCGTCAGTTCGCTCAGTCCGTCATCTACTCCGTTATTCACTCGAGTTGGCAAGTGTCAAGTGACAAAGGCAAATCACTTGTGACCCTTTGCTGACCTTTTCTCTGTCAACCCCACGCAACCCTCTCGACCACCCTTTTCCACCCCCCTCATTGGTCGCCATCAAGTTAATTACGGTGCACTGTCAAAAGTATTTTATTTCACTTTATTTCGAACTAAATTTTCATTTTATTTAATTAATTTCAACCACAGATCGCAAGAGCTCTCATTTCTCACTCATCCCCTATATAGAAACAACTCAAACAACAACAGCAACAACAACAGCAACAAGAGTCAACATTCGCAAACATTTGCCCATTGTTTACACATTTTGCTTTGTGCGCGCCGGTCCAAAAAAAAAAGTTTGATTTTAATTATTTGGTATTTTAGAGTTTCGCTCGATTTTTTTTTTGTTTGTTTGTGGTTGTTGGGGTTTTCCCTTTTTGTGGTTGTTGACTGCATTTATTTTATTTTACTTTTTCCCATTTCGTTTTTATGGGTTTCATGTCACAAATTAAAAGTTTAGAAAATAAACTCTCAGGGGATTAAGTAGAGAGAGCTCAAAACCCGAACTAACAAAGTCAAATCATACTAATCCCAATAGAATGTTGTATGTAGGATTTATAACCATTAGTATTCATACATCATACATCATACATCATACATCATACATCATACATCAGACATCATCATCATCATCCTAATCATATTCATACTCAAATACATATTCATACATCATACATCATATTCATATTCACACTCATATTCATATTCATATTCATATTCATATTCATATTCATGCTCATATTCATATTCATGCTCATATTCATATTCATATTCATATTCATATTCATATTCATATTCATATTCATATTCATATATTCATATTCATATATTCATATTCATATATTCATATTCATATATTCATATTCATATTCATATATTCATATTCATATATTGATATTCATATATTCATATTCATATATTCATATTCATATATTCATATTCATATATTCATATTCATATATTCATATTCATATATTCATATTCATATATTCATATTCATATATTCATATTCATATTCATATTCATATTCATATTCATATTCATATTCATATTCATATTCATATTCAAATTCATATTCATATTCAAATTCATATTCATATTCATATTCATATTCATATATTCATACATCATATTCATATTCATATTCATATTCATATTCATATTCATATTCATGCTCATATTCATATTCATATTCATATTCATATTCATATTCAAACTGATATTCATTTCATATTCATATTCATCTTCATATTCATATTCATATTCATATTCATATTCATATTCATATTCATATATTCATATTCATATATTCATATTCATATATGCATATTCATATATTCATATTAATATATTCATATTCATATATTCATATTCATATATTCATATTCATATATTCATATTCATATATTCATATTCATATATTCATATTCATATATTCATATTCATATATTCATATTCATATATTCATATTCATATATTCATATTCATATATTCATATATTCATATTCATATTCATATTCATATTCATATTCATATTCATATTCATATTCATATTCATATTCATATTCAAATTCATATTCATATTCAAATTCATATTCATATTCATATTCATATTCATATTCATATATTCATACATCATATTCATATTCATATTCATATTCATATTCATATTCACACTCATATTCATATTCATATTCATATTCACACTCATATTCATATTCCCAGCATTGCGATCAATTTGCAAGTTATCTTATCTTTTGAAACGTATTCCAATGGGATTCTGGCTAAAATTGAAATTGGTAAGAGGTCTGGCTGAATTGGCCGGACCCGGGCACGTTTCTAGGCTCAGTCACCCGTTAAGGCGTCAAAATTCGTGCAGTAGCTGTGAAATTCGCGGCAGATTCGCTGGCGTCGCGTGTTAAGCTTTGGGGTTTGCCGAATAAAAAAAAGAAGAGAAGAGAAGAGAAGAGAAAGGAAAAGCAGAAACGCAGCCAAAAAGAGTTGCCACCTAACGATGCGAATCGGTGGCCGCATCAGCAACCTTTTTGATGATGCCAACTCCGTGCCTAAAATTGAATTATAAAAAGGTGTCACAAAAGTCAACAGTTGAGTGCTTCTCAAGCCCAGCAGAAAAGTCCATTGCGTCAAAGGGTTGCACGAGTCGAAGAGCAAACACACACACCCACATACACCCACACACACACACACACCCACACACACAAACACTAAGTAGATGGCAAGCCAAGAGATTGATGTGATTTTAAGCTGAATGCGAATTGATTCAAGCGTTCACTCATATTCAAAGCATTCAAAGTCTTGAAGCTTTCAACCTTTGTGCCTGATATCAGATCTACTAAGCAATTTTGCATACCCTTTACCCCTTGTCTGCCCAAAATCCGAATATTGCCACTTTAAACAGCTTGAAAATGGATTCAAATCTTTTTTTTCATCAAATGAAAATATGAAATTTTAGCTTCAAATAAATTCACGTTTCTTTTTTACTCTTTTTAATAATTATAGAAGAAGAACCCTTTTCGGCTGCTTTAAGCTTAAACACAAACACACGCACACACACACACACGCACACACACCCACACACACTCACACACACATACATGGCGAAGAGTTGCGCGCGTTTTGCGTGCGGTTTTAAACGCGAGCGCGTTTTAAATTAATTTATATGCAAATATTTGGCTAAAAAGCAAATCGCTGCTCAGCCAAAAAGGCGTGGCCACGCCCCTACAACAGCTGCCACGAGTTGTGCATGTGCGTGAGTGTGTGTGTGTGTTGTAAGATTTTGAGTTTTTGGAAGCCAATCGAAATCGCATTAAATATTCTTTCTGTTTTCGTTTTTGTCTCGCTCAAAAATTGCACATAAAGCTCCAATGTAATGCAATCAACACAAAGGGGATAAGTGGAGGGGGGTGTATATTGGTCATGTCAAATATGAAATTCAATTGTGTTTGAAATTTGGGTGAGAGAGAGACAGAAAGAGAGAGCAAAATGTCAAATGGACGCCAAAAATAAAGTAAAAGTAAGGCAAAAAGCGTGCAGCATATGCGACTACAGTAGGAGTGGGCGGGCGGAGGGGCACAGGGTACGTTGGGGTGTGTGTGTGTGCGTAGCTTTCGAAACTTGTGCAAAACTTTCACGTTGACATTTTCATAATAATTTTTTCATTTCTTTTTTTTTTGTTTTTATTTTTTTTTTGGGGGAAATTTTTCTGTTGTGGGCCGCAAAAAAAGTTTAGCATTGCTTTTGACGCACGACTGACTAACGGGGCAACAGTGTAAGTGTACGTGTGTGTGTGTTCCGCCAACTCTTTTGTTCGACAATCCAGCTACTCCCCCTGCCACCCCCGCACATCCAACTGCTGACCGCCTAGCTCTCTGTGGCTTTCCATGTGTCCGTCTGTTTGTTGGCTTTGCTTTTTTGCATATTGATGATTTGATGATGCCACCGGACTCACAAATATCCTGCACCTAGACACATTGTGTTGCAAAGGGTTGGGGTGGGGCAGACGGGGAGGCTTTAACGTTGAGTCGCGTTATTTTAAATTCAATGACAAAACGCATGGAAGAGCGGTAGAGGCGTGGTGGTGGTGGGGGGTAGGGGAGCTTGTAAGCCTGCCCCTTTATGCCTCACATTCAAGCCTTTGAATACACACACACCAACACACACATCTACACACATACATTGATACATTTGCCAAGTTTCAGGTTTAAGCCCACAAGCCAATAATGCAAAGCAGCTCAAAAGTATTTCAAACTGTTTGCTCAAAGTCCCCCTAAAAAAAAGGCCCATTGCCACGCCCATGTGTGTTGCGTGTGTGTGTGTGTGTGTGTGTGTCTGACAACTGCCCTTAGGACTTTTTGTGTCTCCGTTCTTCTCAAAGCAGAATTGTTAACAGACCTTTATGATTATTTCATGTCAAGAACAAGAAATCAACAACAACAAAAAAGTGCTTTACTTTTTCATCGTTTTCCTTTTTTCTGAGAAATTTGTAGAACTTCGACTGAAGCTTAATTGATTTTAAGAAATCTTTTTGTTTCGATTTTCGTAGTAATAAAAATACTTTAATGCCCTTCATATATATTTGATCGAGTGCAATTAGAAATCATTTCGAAGGCACTTGATTTGATTTGTATTCGAAAAGCGGATTCAAAATTTAACTCGCGACCTTCAAGTTAATTCGAGCGAAAAGAGAAAGCGAGAGAGAGACAGAGAGACAGAGAGAGAGAGAGAGGGAGAGAGGGAGAGAGAGAGAGAGAGAGAAAGAGAAAGAGAGAGAGAGAGAGAGAGGGAGAGCGAGAGCGAGAGAGAGCTGATGACTTGTCTTCATTGTTCCCGGAACCCATTGAAAAATAGATAAAAAGGGTATAAAGGTTTTGTGCATTAGTATGTAACAGGCAGAGGGAAGCATCTCCGAACCCATAAAGTATATATATTCTTGATCAGCATCAACAGCGAGTCGATCTTAGAAGGCTACAAAAGCTAGGGACTCCAGATTTGAAGCATAAGCTCGTATAATCCCTAGGCAATATTTGTTTCAAATTTTCGATAACTTTCCCCGTTTTCGATATACACATGTTATCGATAACAACATAAAGTATATATGCATCTTCCTGATCAGCATCAAGAGCCGAGTCAATATATTTTCGATAACTTTCCCCGTTTCCGATATACACATGTTATCGATAACAACAAAACCTTGAATATGGAAAACTTTCAGATGAACTTTGACACATTACACGAAATAATGACAAGCTGTGAAAATTTGATTGTTATCGGCTGAGAAACACCGAAGATATGGAACATTGAAGTTAAATCAAGTATGCAATGTGACACATAAACACATATAATATAGGGTATCAACGTATCTTATAGCCGCGATTTCTCGACTAGAGCCTTCTTGTTCTTGTTCTTGTTTCTTTTGTTCTCCTCCCACTTTTTGTTGTATTGTACTTAAAATGCTATTAACTCGAACTTGGGCTACGAAATTTAAACTTGTGCGGCTTTTTGGCTTTACGTTTGCGTTGATTCTATATTACTTATGGCTTGTTGTTGTATTTTTGGGATTTTTTGGTACTTTTATGCTTTTTAAGCGTCTACTTAAAAATACATTTACACTTTAATGGCGCGACAAAAGAAAGAAGAAAAAAAACACAAAATAAACAAATGGCCCAAGCGAAAACAAATCAAAAAGAAATTAAATGACCTTTTCACATTGCGGTGACAAGCAGTGGTCGAAGGAGGGGTAGAGTAAGTGGTTGGGTAAGGGGTGGTGTAAGGGATAGGGAATTCTTAACTTTTTCAGGCATTCTCTTTTACGTGAAGTGAATGTCAAAGAAAAGAAATAAAGTACAGCCAAGGCGACATCAAACACAATTGAGACGCTATACAACACTGTAAGTACGTAAGTGTATGTGTGTGAAACTCAATTCGATTGGCTCTGAATGACAATCATTCATATTTAATGTGCGGCACTCGCTTTGTGTGTCTTTCGGGTGGCTTTTTGCCAGCTTGAAAGAAACGAAAAAAACGAAAAAAACCAAAAAAAAAAAGAGAAAAAAATACTGTCAAAGCCACTGTGAAACAGTTTGTTGATTTTGGCTCAACTGTCAATACCTTGAACCGTTCCGAACAAGCCAAACAACACACACACATACAACGAATGAAATTGGGGTCAATTCTTAAATTCATTGTGACAGATTTTAAATACACTTTAAGGTCAGCTTTTTTGCTCAATTTGTACAGACATTTTGGTATTTTTCTTTGTATTCCGAATAAATAATCGATTTCGAGCACCAGAGAGATCTACTGTCATGAGCCATGGCTAAGATTGTGTCCTTAACCTACTGGTAACCTAAATTTCCCCAACCCCCTTGTGTGTGCAGTATTTAAATACTGTTTAAAATACCAAAAACACACATATATATAGAGATAATACTGCGCATGCTATCGAAAACTGAATGTTTAAGCATGCCCAGAGCGTGTCTATGGCCTTGAGTGTTTTTTGTGGCAAGGGGTGTGAAGGGAAGGGTTACAAGGGGCGGCTGGGCAAGGCAAATGGAAAACTTATAAAATATCTGCAACGAATACAAATTCAATTCATGAATAAATTTTAATGTGCGAATGTGTGTGTGTTGCCTTTAGGCTATATAACCAGAGTTGTCTATGTGTGTGTGTGTGTGTGTGTGTGTGTGTGTGTGTGTGAATGCTTCTTCTTGCTTCGTAATCTAGCCCTAAAGGCTCTAGATTGTTTACGAGAAAGGAGAAGCAAGGAGAGAAACTCTTTGGGAACTGATAGATATCCATCGCTTTTGGGATTTTTGTGTTCTCTATTTTTTATTCTCCCTTTCTTTCTTTCACTCTTTCTCTCTTTCTCCCTTAGTCTCTTACTGTCTTTCTCTCTTTCTCCCTTTCTCTCTTACTGTCTTTCTCTTTGTCCTTCAGATAATTATCCAGTGCCAAACTATGGACTTTAAGTTGAAACCCATACTCTTCCCATCCTCCCTCTTCCCATCCTCACTCTTCCCATCCTCCCTCTTCCCTTCCTCCCTCTTCCCTTCCTCCCTCTTCCCTTTATCCCTCTTCCCTTCCTCTCCCTCTCCCTCTATCTCTCTCTTCCATGCTCATTTCTTGGCTTTAAACACGCCGCTAAGCTGCAGCTAAGCCGACACTGAATGAATGCCGCCACTGTAGCAAAAAATAGAAAAACAGAAAACTTCCTGCCACAGCTTCCGTTTCTGTGTGCCATACCCCGCCGCAACCCCCGAACCCCCGAACCCCCGCAACCCTCGTTTATTGTATCGCCCCTGGTGGCAACATAATCACAAGCTAATTCCCCGTGTAACTCTGGAGCTTGCCACACCAAACGCAGCTACGTTCCAACGCAGATAAGCAGCTATACCCAACCAGCCCTACCCCCGCAACCCCTTCCCACCACTACGCACCCTCCACAGGAGATAGCTGTGTGAGTAGAAAGTGAGTTTAACACATGGTTTAACTATGAGTTAAACCGGACGATAACTAAAACATAAATCAAAGAGAGAAAAACCATTAAAAAGGACATCGAACAGAGTGAGAGAGACAATGGGAGAGAGAGAGAGAGGGAGAGTGGGGGAAACAAAGGGGTGAAGGTGTCGAGAAGCCTAACTCGGTTAGATAGGCAACGACAGGCGGGAAGGCAAATCATCAACATGCACGAATGAATGGAGAGGAGAGTGGGGAGTGGAGAGGAGAGCCTTAACAATGTTATTCAAAATTCAAACAGCTGCCGCCAGGTGGCGCAATAAGCAAGCCTTATGAATGTCGATTTTTCAAGCAGACAGACAGCCACAACGCAATTTGACGAAAGGTGAAATCTGTTGACCAAGGCGAACAACCAAAGAGACGGAAGGAAGGAGGTGCAGGAGGAAGGTGAAGGAAGGAGGTGAATCAAGAAGGTGAAGGTAGGAGGTGAAGAAAGGAGGTGAAGGAACTGAAGGAAGGAGCTGAAGGAAGAAGGTGAAGGAAGGAAGGGAAAGGAAAGAGCTGAAGGAAGGAGCTAAAGGAAGAACGTGAAGGAAGGAGGTGAAGGAAGAAAGTAAAGGAGGTGAAGGAAGGAGATATAAGGAAGGATGTAAAGGAAGGAGGTGAAGGAATGAGGTACGGAAAAGGAGGTGAAAGAAGGAGGTGAAGGAAGAAGGTGAAGGAAGGAGGTGAAGGAAGAAGGTGAAGGAAGGAGGGGAAGGAAGAAGGTGAAGGAAGGAGGGGAAGGAAAGGTGAAAGGTGTCGCGGAGGTGAAGAGTTACGCAAATTGCAGAGCTGGCAAAGGCTGTAAAATTTTATTGGGCACAGAGAAGAGACTGAAACAGAAACCGAAACAGAGAACCGGGAACACAGAGGGAGGGAAGGGAGGTAGGGAGGGGTAGGAAATTGAGGAAAGTCAGCGAACCATGGGCAAATATGCGGTTTATGGGCACGAAGAGATGCGAACCAGAAGCGGAACCCAATACTGAACCAGAAACCGGGAACCAGCACTAACAGCAACCAACAGGTCAAGGGAGGGGACGGGGAGGGGAGGGGAGGGATGGACGTAGAGCAGGTTTAGGCCATAACGTGGCTTTGATTTGCGCTTGGCCAGGCTCAAATTTATTGTCAACTATAAAATGTAATGGCCACAAGCCATAAGAGAGGATGGGAGAGAGGGGTTTGGAAATGCGAGGGGTGGGGGTAGAGGGGTGGGTATGTTGGTTGGCTGGTAACTGAAACAGTTATTTGCACTTGGCCCGTTTACGTGCCGAATCAATTGAGTGGCACACACAGGAGCGTGAAAGGGGAGGTTGGGTAGGGGGTGTGGTTGGGGAGCCTTCGTTGTTTATCCCGTTTCGTTGCATAAATCATTCAAGTATTCCGTAAAGCTGCACTTGGCGAAAGATTCTATCGAAATCTTCACAAAGTAAAGTAAAAACCAAAGAATAAAATTCTGTTTTAAATGAAAAAGATTTTCTAATCATATTTTAATCATAATGTTATGCTCAGTAAGTACTGTTAAGAGAAGAGAAGGAAGAAGTAAGTACTGTTAAGTATGAGACGCTTCGAGGGCGCCATTCCTGGTGGGATCGTGGAAGAGAAGAAGACTAGAAGCGTCGAGTCGTGAGTCTAATAAAGCATTATTTGCACACCACGAACAATCATTATATTTAAAAGATATTCGTAAGCTCTTTCAGCCTGCTACAATATTTTTTTGAGAATTTGAGATTTGGTTTCTGAAAATTTCCTCAAAATATGGCAATTTCAAA
>JAWNNV010001042.1:275000-530278 GCA_035044485.1 Scaptomyza reducta
ACATTTTGCCTCGAGGCATCGGCCTAAAAGTTGTGGAGCTTAAGCTTAAGTGCCTATAGATGATGATGACTATAGTCAGTTTTGGGGTAGGGGGTGTGGGAAGGGGGAAACGCAATCAGCGCGCCTTTCACACACACACACAGAAAGAGATGTGTGTGTGTGTGTGTGTGAGTAGTTAGAAGTAAAGAAAGGTTCTTCTAACTTAATTACGAAAGAAAGAAAAAAAATATTTCATCGCTTCGTTTTTGCCCAATAAATTTGGCTGCTTCTTCTTTCTTTTTTGACAGCCAATTTCTTCACTTCTTATTGTGTTGGTGTGTGTGTGTTGGTGTGTGTGTGTCAATTCATTTGTTGCCCTTTTTTTTGCGCGCTTTAATAAAATCAGCAAAAATAAATTCAATAAATTGATTTGGGTGCTGCCCAAAAAAAAATATATACAACTTGCTTGTTGCAAAAACCAGACAAACGCCCCCCACGCACCCTCTGCCCCGCCGCCCTCTAGCTCATTTATGTGTCTATTATGTCTCCCTATCTCTCTGTCTCCTCCTCTCTCTTTCCCTTTCTCTCCCTCTCTTTGTTTGTTGTTATCTTTCGTTTGTTCGTTTGTTTCTGCTTTTTTTTTGGAGCTTAGTTGGCGTCCGCCAGCTGGGCGCCTATCTCGCTATCGTTCCCGCTCCCTCTCCCTCCCTCTTCCTTACCCACTCTCTCTTCCTCTCCCTGCCTCTCCCTTCCTCTCTCTCTCTCTAGCTGTTGTTTGTCGTTGCCTGGAGCTAACTGCACTTGAGCACTTGTTTGTTTTGTAATGGACAGCTTTATAATTATGCCGCGTCCTTAAACCCTTTGCTCCTTCTACTTTCTTGTGTCCTTAAAGCCTAAACAAACCGCAACGCTGCTAACTTGTGGCTACCCCTTAACCCCACAAACAACAACAACGACTAGCACATACTCTCTCCCAACTTTAACTTAACTCAATCGAAATCATCAGCGAAAAAATGTAATTCTCATTTCAGTTTTAAATTCAACTTTTCTTTTGGCAAACAATTAACTTTTCGTTCTTTTTTTCCTAAATGCCGCTTAATTATATTCAAACTTTTCTTTTTTACGCTTTAATTCCCCAGCGAACCAACCACGCCCCCTTGTAACACTCCCCTCCCCCGACATTTACTCAATTTTGAGTTCATTTAAAAAGTTGTGTTTTGTCTTTGGCGAAAGAGAAGCTGTCGCTAAAGAGAAGCTGTCGCTGTCGCTTTCAACACCTTGCCCCAATGTGGCAACGCTCTTAGCATTCCTTAACCCCCCCGCACCACCTGTCTTAACGCTTTCGCTTTTGTGCTGCGAGTCGCTTTGCGCTCATTTAATGTAAATTGAATTTCTATTTTATTTAAAATGCGCATTGAGACGCACTAAAAGTTCTCAAGTGGCAACGTTTTCTCACTGTGTGTGTGTGTGTGGGGGGGGGGGCGGGGGGTGGGGGGTTTCTAGGGGTTTAAGGATTGGTTGGTTTAGCGTGAAGGTGTAAAAATTACACTTTGCACGACGCAAAAGAGCAGAGGAAACGCTGAAGAGTGACTCCATGGGGCGAGGGGTTGGGTAGGGAAGGGGGAGTGTTTAGAGAGGGGTAGGGTGGGTTTTGGCCATTGTATTTGAGTTTATTCGTTGTTTTCGCTGCAAGTTCTTTTTTGCACATTATTTTCGTGCTTTCTTCCTGGTTATTTTTTCTTTTGTGTAATTCAATTTGGTTTTGCAGGTGTCGAAGTTGACTCAAATTGCGTTAGGAACCATTGTCAAAGAACTGTGTATATATTTATATATGTGTGTGTGTGTGTGTGTGTGTAGGTGTGTATAGGTGTGTGTAGTTTTCTCTAGGTTTTATGGACGTAGTAATACAATCAAATCATGGTTAAGGCAGCAAAACTCGAACACATTTAGAAATAAAGCAAAAAATTCCCTTAGTAGAAAAAAGTGTTGGAAAATGCGAAAAAATCGTTATTGTTTGCATTAGGAAAGGTCTAAACAATACTAATAAAATATTAGCATAGTTTAATTTATTGCCAGCTTAAACTGCGAACCGAAAAATACGCAAAGTGTGTTTGTGTTATAATTCCCAAATGGTTTTTGTAGCTTTTGGCACAAGTTGCAAACAAAGATCGCTGTGATTAACTAACCCCGGGGGGCAAGGCGTACGAAACGCAAAACTGAGACACAAAAGAGGAAAAAAAAAACTGAAAACACAACACGCAAAAATTCTTCAACACATTTCGCTTGTTTATTTGGTATAGCAATCAACAAAGGTTCTATCTTTGTCTCGCTAACTGTGAACTTCACTGGCTCTACCTCTCCTCTTTCTCTTATTCTCTCTCTCTTACTTTCTCTCAAGTGTAATGCGTATGTGAGGTATGTGTGTGCATCATGTTGTGCCTTGTTTCGTTTCGGCCTGTGCCGAATGCTAATGCCACTTTGATGCTTTATCATGACGCTTTATCATTGCCGCTCGACGCATCCTCACACTTTCACATTTCGAAAAACCCTTCAAAACCAATTCCCTACACACTCCCCCTCTCTCTCTCTCTCTCTCATTTTCTCCCTATCTCTTTCCCCCTCTCTTTCTCTCTTCTCTTCTTTTTGGCACTTTTTAAGGCTTTCGTCATTAGGGAATATTCGCAGTTTTATTTTTGGTTTCGTTTCGTTTCTTTTTTTTTTGGTTAAGCTTTTAAAACAGTTTTTGAAAAGTAACCACACACCCATCCCCAGCCCCTGCTCCCCCTTCGCCAACCCTTTTGCAGCTTGAAGCAACCCTTCTTCTTCTTTTTCCCTTTAACCCTAAACTCTTACTGTCAGTTTCTCACGTTTTAAAAGTTGTTTTTTTTATTGTTTTGTTGTTGGTTTCGTTACATTTGTCGTCGCTTATTTGAAAACGCTTTTTGCTCTCAAACATTATACTCAGTTTTTGCTTTCCTTTTTTTTGTTTGCTTCTGCTTTTACTTTTAATACTCTCCCTTTTTTTTTTGGTTTAAAAAGTTGGTTTAAATGTGTGCAATTTGTTGCTTCTGAATCAGGTTACAGTTTCTATTAATGTATTTTCCAACACTGTGTAGCATTTTCGTAGCTAGAGTATTGCTTAGTCGTTCTCTTTTCATTTATTTGTGGTTGTCTTCTCCACTTTACCTTTTTGCTTGCTGTTCCAACTCTCACACGCACACACACTCACCCGTACACACACACCCGCACACACCCGTACACACACTCACACACACACACCCGCATACACACACGCACAATTCAAATAGCTCGTTGGGGAAATTTTGTTTCTTGTGCAAGTTTTCTTCTTTCTTTTTCGTTTCGTTATTTTATTATTGTTTTTGGTGGCAGGGGCACCCCACTCCCCCCCCACCCTCTTCTTATACCTTTTCCCCAAGCTCCCAACTTTACTCCCGTTTCTCAAGTTCCCAAGTTCCCAAGTTCCTGTTCCTCAAAAGTTTCCCTGTTGCACCATTTTCTTTCTTTCTTTTATTAATGTTTCACTTTTTGCCATATTTTTTAAGTTTAAAGTGTGCTTCGAAGGGGGGGGGTTTGGGGGGAAGATTTGTGGCAGTTATCTCATTAGGGCGCCCATCTAGTCATTCCATCGACAGCAGCAACAGCAACAACAATTTATTGGTTGCCACAAAACATTATTGATGATTCTGGCCAGCTCTCGTTGGTGGCCATTAGGCTAAACTTGCTGAATTGGGTCACGGCCGACGAACAACAACAACAAGAACAATAGTATTGAGCGTGTGTGTAGATTTTAATGAATTTCATGGTCATGACACGACCTTTCCCCCCCCTCATCACCCTTATCACCTCCCTACCTAAGGGTCATTCGGACGCTTCAGTCCAACATCATTTATCATCACAAACAATTGCCGCCAGCTTAACATGGTCCATAATTACACAACACACATGCACATGTGTGTGTGTGTGTGTGCCACGCCCCAAAAAATGATAAAAGGATTTCTTGCCACACACAACTGACAGACATCAATCAGAGATTCCTTCACAATTTCTTGCTCGCCTTTAATCTACTTCGCTCGTATTTTACTATGCGCTTTGCGGCCTTATCAATATGCAAAGTTTCTAGCGAAGGTGATTGAGCAATGGTGGGGGGGCGTGGCACATTCAAAAACTTTGGCTCAAGCTGATTGCATGGGGCGGATTTTATTTTTTTTTTGGTTGGCTGCACTGCAAAATTGTTAAGCAGAAGCATTAAATTAAATTTATGTCTAGAAACAACAAAAAAAAAAAAAAAGAAGTTAAAGTTGGTGCAGAGAAGAGGGTGGAGAGGGCTAGGGTGGAGAGAGAGGGATGAGTGGTGGAGTCGGCTGTTGAATATGTTGAAAATTGTTTATCGCCATGAAAAAGTTTTCAGTTTTGAGCGAAAGCAAAGCAAAGCGAAGCAAGCGCAGACGTAGCTGGTTTTTTGCTTGTTTGTTGTTTGCTTTTCTATTTATTATTTTCAAGCAATGCACATGTGTGTGTAGGTGTGTGTGTGTGTGTTTCTATGTGTGTGTGTGTTGTTTTGTCTGTTTTGAGTTTTGAGTTAATCGAAAAAGTTAATCATCGAAGTTTTTGCAACACGCTAAGCATAAAATTAAAACCTCTGCTCAACCCAAACTCCCCCTCCTCATCCACCCCTTTCCAAACCGCCCACATTTGCAGTGGGCGTGGTACTCGCGTCAAGCTAAGAAGCTACTAAAGAGTGTGGAAGCAGTTAAATAAGCAGAGTCATTGAACAAATATTCGAAAATAATAAAAACTTTTCAAACTTTTAAACTTGTCCAAATAGCCAATGGGAAAAAATTTCTTAAATGAATAAAAATCCAGAACAATAAAAAGTATTTGAAATGACATTAAAGCAACCATTAAAAATAGAGTCAATAACTACTTTTAGTAAATTAAATCAATAAAAAAGTTTAAGGGTCTTAAAAAATACTACAAAAAAGTACTACAAAAAAGTACTACAAAAATATACTAAAAAATATACTAAAAAATACTTCATAACATAAACAAGTGGAATTCAAGCAGAAGCAAAAGCAAAATTGATTTATTTTTGTATTATTAAATCGAGTAGACTAAACTTAGATTGGACTTAACCTTAGGCTAAACTCATAACGTAAATCAGGCATTTTATTATTATTCTTATTCCACTTTCAGACAAAGCAAAAGTAACGAAACGAAAGACACAAAGCAAATCCATAACTGTCTCAACTTATCGATGCTCCAATAGATCTTATTTATCCAGCTGTCTATTTCATTGTTTTTTCTTTACTTGTTTCTTTAATCTTTAATCTCTCTCTAACTCTCTTTCTCTCTCTCTCTCTCTCTCTCTCTGTCTGTCTCCCTCTCTCTTTGTCTGTCTTTTACCTTTGGCAAAAGTTTTCAATCTGTTACAAAAGTTGCCATAATCTTGACAGCATAAAATAATTGCCTCGCAATGGATTTCGCTTTGTAACATTTCAGGACAACTCGGACTAGTCACAAATACCATCTGTCCCCCCTTTCCCACCCCCTTTCGCCCTTTCGCCCTTTCTTATCCGTGCAGACAATGACAACGCAATAAGGCAGAAAAGTCGCTACTAAATCCCCGACACTTTCTCCTTTCCTTTCCTTAGGTTCCCTGCCTGTTTGTGCCCATTTCTTGTGCCACGCCCCCTTACTTTAAACACGCCCTCACACTTCCCTCCCTCCCCTTCTCCCACGTTTCAGGAAGCTACAGTTTGCTCGACGGCAAACATTACGAACACTTAAAAAATGTTCAATGCACATTATTTGCTGATTGATTGAGTGATTGATTATACAGACTGTGCAAAGAAGAAGAAGCAGCAGCCACCCTCGTTGCTCACATTCAAGCCCCCTTCCCTCAGCACCCCCCTGCAAAGTGGCTGTCATTTATGCGTCTTCCCTTCCCCTTCTACTCACTCTCTCTCTCTCTCTGTGTGTCTCTCTCCCATCATTTTATTGGCGGCCTTCTTCATTGAAAGCTCTACAAATTGTCATTTGAACACACACCCTCACACACACACACACACACACACACACAGCTGTTGTGTGTGTGTGTACCGAAACTGATGCGTCGAGTTACGAGTATTAAGTGCAAACACCCCTCCCTCCCACCACTCCCTCATCAACCGCACCCTCAGAGTGGAGTGTAGAGAGTGATGGCCATTAGTTTGGCATTGTCTGACGCTTTCAGCTTCCTTTTAGCCTCCACTTTGTTGAACGTCAATAATTGAGCGTTAAATATGATTTAAAATCGTGTAACAAAAATGAACGAGAACGAGAGGGTGCTGAAGAGAAGCGAGGGGTGCTGGAAAGCGAACTCTGAACTTGGCCCCAAAAAGTTGTTAAGTTAATATGCTTCACATACCCTAGGAATATGCATAAAAACCCGCCAAAACAATATAACATACTTCTCTGTTCAAGCTTTTTGAAAACGTATGACTTACAATAAGGATCCGTTTAGATAGAAGGATAAATAGCAGGACAATTAGGTTTTCTAACCGTATGAGTGGCAAGACGAGAGCTAATGCTATCAATATCTATAAATACATCCTATTAGTTAAGGACTAAAATCTCTCTTCAACTTTAAGTTCACAAGAGAGGGAGAGAGAAAGGAACTTAAATGTCGAAGGATTGTAAACATTGCTTGAGTGCGCTTTTCAATCTGCAGAAAAAGAGCAAACTGCTGGCAGCACACACAAACATAGAGACAGGACAGGACAGGGGGAAGGCGGTGGCGGTGTGTTCCAAGGCAATCAAAAAACGAAGGACATTGAGCGACAGGATATTAATATAGCAAGGTGGCAGCCCTAACTTTAACAAAAGCTAAATGCAAGTTGCAGTCTACCGAAAATGGTGAAAGCTTTGGTGGAATAATAATGTATTTTATTGAGCTTCTATTATCGATAGTTATCGTCTGTTATCGCAATACCGATTGCTGGCAAGCACCATCGATTGTTATCGATTGTTATCGTTTGTTATCGCTTATAATATCAATGCAATAGCGATTGCTTATAAACACCAACTTGTTATCGACTTTATCGATTGTTATCGATAGTTATCGATTGTTATCGTTTGTTATCGCTTATAATATCAATGCAATACCGATTGCTGATAAACACCAACTTGTTATCGACTGTTATCGACTGTTATCGATTGTTATCGATTGTTATCGCTTATAAAACCAAAGCAATAGCGATTGCTGATAAACACCAACTTGTTATCGACTTTATCGATTGTTATCGATAGTTATCGATTGTTATCGTTTGTTATCGCTTATAATATCAATGCAATACCGATTGCTGATAAACACCAACTTGTTATCGACTGTTATCGATTGTGATCGATTGTTATCGTTTGTTATCGCTTATAATACCAAAGTAATACCGATTGTTGATAAGCACCAACTTGTTATCGACTGTTATCGATATTTATCGTTTTTACTATTGACATTAAAGCACCGTTCGACGTTAATTTTGCATTAAATCGACTTAAATTATATTTAAAAACCAACCCTTTAAAAGTGTTTGCTGTTGTAACTAACGAACACACACACACACAAGCATACACACACACACATATGCAAATGTGCACAAACATGTTTGATTAATTGATCAACACAGTTGGTGTACTGTCAGTTTACATTGTTTTCGCATATCCTTTGGCAAAGGACGACATTTTGTTGCACCAAAAACACACACACACACAAACAGAGAGGAAAACAATGCGGATGAAAAAACTTTAACGTGTCGTTAAAATATATTTATGTTTGGTTTAAAATTGTGTTGCATACTTTTGAGGGTACAGTCGCAATGCAGCCACACGCCACACACTTGACACATGTGGCGCTGCCACCAGGTGGCATTTAGCTAAAGGCCGTTGTTATTGTTGTGGTTTGTTGGTGTTGTTGTTGTTGTTGCCACCTCTGAAAAGTGGTTGTTGCAACAAAAGGCAAAGAAATTAAATATATTTGCAGCAGTTGCAGTTAAGTTGATGGAGAAATCGAAAGAGAGAGAGAGAAAGAGAGAGAGAGGTGTACTAAGGAAGTTTCTTCTTTTTAAACAGGCATAAACGTGTTCGCTGTTTTAGCCATGGCCAAGAGGTTAGTGCGCATAAAAGCCAACGACCTGAGCCGTCACTTTAGCGAAATTAGACAAAATTAGCAGCAAAAAATTTAAACGTATAGCCAAAGAGAAGGGTTAGGACAGGCAGGAAGAAGGGGTGAGAGTGATGAAGGGGTAAAGGAGTAAAGGGGGTGAAGGGGGGTTGTGTCATGTAAGCGAAGCCAGAACTCAAATACTTGCAAGCCAAAAACCAAAGCGCAAAACAGAGCAAAAACTTGGTCAGAGCCACTTTGCTTAATTAAACGCGTTCAGAGTTAGGGATAGTGTTGTTGTTGCTTAGAAGAAGATGGAGAGGGTGGAGGGATAGTGAGTGGGAGCAGGAGATTGAGATTTGAAAAGTGTGCCAAGTGGCAGGACGAGACAGAGAGAGAGGGCGACACACTTCAAAGGCTCCAAAAGCGAGGAGCGAAGTTTTTTTTTTTTGTGGCAATTTGTAATTTAAATAATTAAAGAAAGACGCGTGGTGAATGAGGGATAACCGAAGGGGGGGAGGTGAAATAGCGGAAGCAGCCACTATCATCATCATCATCATTATCATTATCGTCGACGGCGTCGTCGTCATGCTTAACATCCTTTTGGCATCCTTTTTGGGGACATCAGCACTTTTTGCACATTTTAGCACCTTTCAGCAATAAAAATTTTCCGCAAAACTCGACAATTTTTGCGCTTTAGACAAAAGGTAACAAGAGTCAATGCACACACACACACACACACACACACAAAACTCTGGGGAGTGTTGGCTAGCCCCAAAAGATCTGCCTGGCAAGATAGGCCGCACACAATTTTAATGAAAAGCCAGCGCGACGAAGAAGAAGAGCAAAGAAGACAAAAAGCCGGCAAAAACAAAGAAGGGGAAAAAGGCGTCAAACAAAGTTAGCTTCAGCTTGACAGGACGCGCGTGTGTCCTGTGCGAAAAAAGCCCTGTGTCTGCGATGTATGCTTGAGATAACCGTTAAGCTCAGCAGCGGAAGCGATGGCGTTGCCAGATAAGCGTCAAGTCCTCTCACTCTCTCTACCTGCTCCAAGTCCTCTTCCTGCTTATCTTGTTTGTCTTGAGTGTGAAGGAGCCACACACACACACAGCAAAGGAGAACGAGGAGAAAGAGTAGCAGAAGAAGACGACGTTGCAGGAATCCGCACTCAAAAGATCTGGCAACGCCAAGCACTTGCTTGAATGCAACGAAAGCTATCGAAAATGCTTCGAATTGAGTGCAAACTATCAAATATTCAAAGCGAATACAAATTAGCTATTTTGGCATTCCAACACAGATTAACTTTAAGTATTGTAACATAATTATATCAACGATGCTTCGCACAATAATGAACTCGACGAGAATTTACATCGATTCGCATCGCCATACATTATTCATCAGCATAATTTTATTTGTTTTTTGACTAATTTCATTGCATATTTAGCAATCGAATGGATATGCCATATCGCTGACCACGCACCGGACGATGATAATGTTGATGATGATGATGCGGCGGCGGGGTGTTGTTTTATTGAGTAGATGTATAATCTATATTTATCTGCATAATAAGCGGATATTCGGGCCAAACACCTACAACAAAGACAAATGCTACGCATATTTACATATAGATTGTGTGTATTATAATTTCCAAATGCCAGACGCATATCATCAAATGAATGAATGCTAATGACATTCCACACACACACGCACACACAGAGTGAGAGGACACAGGACAGGCAGGACACGCAGGACACTTGGACACTTGGACATAGTCATATCATGAGATAATTGCAACTGAAAGCTCAGCTCAGCGAATGATGCGTTCAACAGATAGAGAGAGGAGAGTGAAAGGGAGAGAGAGAGGATGAGTGAGAGAAAGAGAGAGGATGAGAGAGGGAGAAAGAGTGAGAGGGAGAGGAAGGAGAGGGAGAAAGAGATACGGCTTTTGCTTTTCAACTCAGTGAAGCGCAAACAAAGTAAATTTACTAAATGCGTGTCTCTATGCAACTCTGTGTATGTGTGTGCGTGTGTGTGTGTGTGTAGTTGTTGAACAACTACAAATTTGAAATCGCCCTTTTCGTGTTGCCAACTGCCACAAACACACACACAAGAAACCAAAGCCGATGAATGGCAAACAATGTTTGAAATGTTTGCTTAAAGCACTTTTTTCAAAGTTTAAATACTCTACAAAGAGTAAGAGGAAGAGTAAGAGTAAGTCTAAGAGTAAGAGTAAGACCAAAACTTGTCAAAGACTTATATTTAACTAAGCTTAAGGCTTAGTAGATTTATAAAAATATAATATAAATAAAAGCTTCTTGGTTCAGAGTTTCACTTGGCAAAAGTAAAGAAATCTAGATTTAACTAAAGGTTCATATTTTCTGAGTAAAGAAATCTAGATTTAACTAAATTTTCATATTTTCTGAGTAAAGAAATCTACATTTAACTAAATTTTCATATTTTCTGAGTAAAGAAATCTAGATTTAACTAAAGGTTCATATTTTCTGAGTAAAGAAATCTAGATTTAACTAAAAGTTCATATTTTCTGAGTAAAGAAATCTAGATTTAACTAAAGGTTAATATTTTCTGAGTAAAGAAATCTACATTTAACTAATATACTCATATTTTCTGAGTAAAGATTTAACTAAATGTTAATATTTTCTGAGTAAAGAAATCTAGATTTAACTAATCTACTCATATTTTCTGAATAAAGAAATCTAGATTTAACTAAGTTTTCATATTTTCTGAGTAATGAAATCTACATTTAACTAAAAGTTCATATATTCTGAGTGAAGAAATCTAGATTTAACTAAATGTTAATATTTTCTGAGTAAAGAAATCTACATTTAACTAAATTTTCATATTTTCTGAGTAAAGAAATCTAGATTTAACTAATATACTCATATATTCTGAGTAAAGAAATCTAGATTTAACTAAAGGTTCATATTTTCTGAGTAAAGAAATCTAGATTTAACTAATATACTCATATATTCTGAGTAAAGAAATCTAGATTTAACTAAAGGTTCATATTTTCTGAGTAAATAAATCAAGATTTAACTAAAGGTTCATATTTTCCAAGTAAATAAATCTGCATTTAACTAAAAGTTCATATTTTCTGAGTAAAGAAATCTAGATTTAACTAAATGTTAATATTTTCTGAGTAAAGAAATCTACATTTAACTAAAAGTTCATTTCATCTGAGCTCAACTAAACTGAAACTGTTTGAAAGCTATTTATGTTATTGAATCTGTAACTTAAAGATGTTTAATCAAAGCTTCAAACTAACTGTTCAAGTTATTGAAAGTAAACACAAACAAATATATGCTGCATACCTTGAGGGGCATGTGAGAAATTAGCTAAGAAGAGTTTCTGTTAAAGTATGCTTAAGCCTAAATATAATATTTAATTGTATAAGCAAACATGCAGAAACATATTATACATATATATATGTGGTATATATGCATTGCAAATGCGTGTTGACTAGTCAACTAATTAGCTGGCCAGGACGTGCTGCTGCTGCTAGGCACAAAAGGGAAAACTTTGAGTTTGGCGTTAAAGTCAAACGATTAGCTAAATACTATGGCAATTGCAGATTGACAAAACTTTTGGCATTGGCCACTTTCTCAAATTGTTTGCCATATTTGCCATGTTGCTAAAACTAAGCACACACACACACACACACACACGCACACACTAATCAAATAAACGAGGCGAGCGCAAAAGTTGAAGCAACAGCAAAAGGGCATTAGGATTGTGATTGGTAGGGTGAGGAGGGGGTGTTTGGTTGGGCGGGGTACACGCGTATTGAATATGCAATATGTACACGCACACAACCAGCAGAGTACACTGCAACAAATTATATATATTATGTTAGAATATGGCGAAAAGTTGTTCAGATTAAGATGAGAAACATTGCCGCGACTGAAAAACTATTATCATATATATGTGTATATATGTATATATTTGTCGCAGTGTAACATACATGAACAGTACAACTATTATCATATATATATTTGTCGCAGTGTAGAAGAAGAACAACAAGATGAATCGTCAACAACTTGAAGAGAGAGAGATTTTTATTAAGTAAGAAAACGATATCAAGTTACACACTTTGCTGCTGTTGTGTGCGTGTGAGTATGTGTGTGTTTGCGTGTGTGTGTACGTATGTGTGTGTGTATGTGTGTGTTCGTGCCTGCCCACTGGCTGAGCTAATTAATGAATTGGCATAACTTTCTTTACCAACTCGCAGCCAGTTTTTCGTCTCCTTAGCACTCCATCGTCCTTTCAATTTGAGCATACCAAGAATACCAACCGACAATCACTCAACCCGCCACCCTCTCCCACCACCACCCTCTCCCATTCCCTCTCTCGCTCCCACTCTCTGTGCCCGTCTGTCTTTGTCTTTGTCTTTTGTTCGCATAGTTTGCCAAATTGCTTTGTTGCTTTTGTTGACCTTCGTTCTTCACATTGTTGTTGCTTCATTTCGTTTTTGTTTAGCACCAACAATAACAACGAAAGAAACAACAACAACAACAACGAAAGCAACAACAACAACTTAAAGAGCACACAACATAAATGTCATCTGCAAGAAAATAAAGCAAAAGAAACACACATAAACCAAAATTTAACTTTGCTCAAAAAGTTGTTGAAACATTTTTTTTTTTGTTCTTTGGTATGATTGTTGTTATTGTTGTTGTTTGACCATTTGCATATTTAATTCTAATATTATATTTAATTATTAATATTTAATAATTATTAACTTTTCAGCACCTACACGAAACATCCAAATGGCAAATGGCAAAGGCAACTAGCTAAAGAATTTGTTGCTACTGATAATTGCAAACATGGAATGCAAATAAGGTGAGAAATATAATGCGAAACAAATGTTAAAGTAAATAATAAAAAAAAAATAAGTTGAGAGCAAAAGCTTGAACAATAGCAGCTAATGAGACTATGGCAAGAGATCTAACAGTTAAGAAAAATTATTATGATTTGCAAAAGTTTAGCTAAAATTTTTTTTCCCCTTTAATAGTTTGCAGTTTGGACTCGAAGCATAAATCATAGAAAATAAGCAAAGAAATAAAAAGTAGAACAAGAATGCTGGCAATTATAATACTCAAGTTGTTGTTGCTGCCAGTGAAGGCGACAATAACCAGTTGCGCAGTTGAACACTTTGCAGATTGCTGGACGAATTTGAAGCGTCAAAAAGTGCTGCATACTTTGAGGGGCATGCGAGAGAATCGATTTGGTTAAAGAAACTTTCCGGTTCTAGTGATACTATTTATGGATTTTTGCAGCTTGAAAGAAAAAACAAACAATATTACTCAAAAGTATTGAAAAATTATCGAAATATTCGCATATTGTCATATATAGTGCCTTTTTAAGACGTTACTTTTGGAATTTTTTTTTCAAATATCAGTTCGATTTTCATAACTTTGATGTTTAAGTTTAAGACTTTTGACAGAGTTTATTGCTTTCGGTTATGTTAAGCTTCAACGTTTACACTCGATTATTTTTATTTTATATTTTCATATTTTTTGTTGTTTTTGATTTGCCTTTTTTGATGCTCAACTTCCGCTGGCTATAAAAAATACACATACATTTAAACACATGCGCACGCGAATAACATAAAAGAATAGACAACACACACGCACGCACACACACACACACACATTCACACTATAACACACAACAACAACAACAACTGAGAATCGCAACAACATTTCACGTTGTGTGTATTGTAAATCTAAGCCAAAGAAAGGACATTAGCCGCATTTTGTCTTGGCAACCAACCACACACATACTAGCACAACACACACACACACACACACACACGCACACACACACACATATACACACAGACACTTTAGCACTTTTGGCATGCATTGCACGTAGTAAAGCCGCCAGTTTTCTACCTTGGCTACTAACGCTTCTGCTGTGTTGCTCGTGGCGCCATTTCGTTCAGTTTTTGGTGGTTTAACGATTCGGCGGGGCGTGGCGGGGGGGGATGTTGCTTAGGCGGTGTTACGATTCATAGCTGGTGTTTTGCTAGCTAGTTTAAATGCTCAACGCCGTGCCATGCTCATTTTTTAGTGAAGTTTTAGCCAAAGAAGTAGAAGAAGTCTACGACATGTACGTGCAACAATACAACACAGAGAGAGAGAGAGAGAGAGAGAGAGGGAGAGAGACACACAGAGAAGACAGATAGAAGATAGGCGGTAGCTAAACAGAAGGACAGCTACATAGTATAGCATATATAAACATACGACATATACATATATACATATTGTCATAGTCATAGTCATGGCAGGAATGGAATAGTCGCTGAGCATGTGCTCAAGATAACGGTATACTCCATGTTTGTTGTTGTTGTTGTTGTTGTCTAGCAATGCGCGATATCCATTTAGATAGATGATGCTGCAAACTGAGAGAAGAACAACAAACACACACACACAGTAAAGAGCCTAAAGCAGTCAATACACTCAGCGAAAACAATGAACTCTAAGAATGAGCATGCGAATAGGATGTTTTATATATATATATAAGTTCCTTGGAGCTACTTAGTTACCTTAGCTAAAAGCTAACAAATAAATAAGTAATTCCTTGAATAATTAATTCTTTAAGTAATTCTTGAAATAATTCTTTAAAGAATTTAAAACTTTTTCACATTTTTAAAGTGTTTTTCCCCAGTTATAGTTCATATATCCATTTCGCTGAGTGTAAAAGCCTATGGATTGTAAAAGACAGAAGCCTAAACTAGATGACAGGATCCGTTTTTAGCTGCCACATGACTCTAAACTAGCGAAATTGTCAGCTTCCTGAACATTCCTTCCTGAACTGCGAAACAACAACAACAAAAACACAATCATGAAATATTTTCCCCTAACGCAATGAATTTTAAGACATGAGCACAAATAATACACTTAACAGCCAATTCTTTCTCACAAATATAAATATATATAACATTTTCATATATATATATTGTGAATGTGAAAGCTGGTAAAAGCAGAAGCTACTGAATGGATTTGAATGAAACTTTACAATAATACAGCTTAGACATCAGAATAACACATAAGGCAGCGAAGCAGGCAGGATATACTGCAAAGGATTAGGAATCTAACTAAAGAATCATGTGAAGTACATTAAAGGACCAAGACAAAACATTAGCTAGCTGATTTTATTGATGAAATGCAATTTGAATAACATCACAGGAATCACAGGAACAGGAATCCTCCCTAAACATCTCTCCTACTCCTTTAAGACAAAACATTAGATATCTGATTTTATTGATGAAATGCAATTGGAATAACATCATAGGAATCACAGGAACAGGAATCCTCCCTAAACATCTCTCCTACTCCTTTAAGACAAAACATTAGATATAATATTTTAATGATGAAATGCATTTTGAATAACATCACAGGAATCACAGGAACAGGATTCCTCTCTAAACATCTCTCCTACTCCTTCTAATGCAGACCAATGCCAATTCTATCTTAAAGTTCTTCTGAACATTAAAAGTGATTTAACGTAAACTAGGAAGGTGTCCAACGCAATAATGAACCACTCCGGTATATAAACCGGCTGAAACACAGAGCACTTAAAAGTACAGTCACGCCTGCGACTGCTCGGCAATTTTTAAAATGAATGCAAATGTTAGGCAATGTTTTTTTCTAGTGTTAAATTGCAACTCTGGACTATAATTAAAACCGAAAGCTCATCTGGTTACAAAGTGACAGCCACAAGTTGAGATAGCGAAAGACTGAGAGAGAGAGGGGTAGAAGTGTGTGTGAGAGAGAGGGAGAGAGTGGTCGTCTAAAAAGCTTATGCCACAAACAACAACAACTGCAACTTCTCAGTTTTTTATATCCTGAACCCATTGAAAATGGGTAAAAAGGGTACAATGGTTTGAAGTAAGCATCTCCGAGCGCATAAAGTATATATGTTCTGGATCAACATCAGCAGCCGAGTCGATCTCAGAGACTATGAGAGCTGGAGACTACAGATTTGGAACTATCGCTTTGGATTTTCGATAACTTTTCCCGTTTCCGATAAACACATGTGATCGATAACAATAAAATCTTGAATATCGAAAACGTTTAAACGTGGTTTGAAACATAATGACAATCAGACAATCTTTTTATCAAAATCGGTTGAGAAACACCGGAGATATGGAACATTAACACACACACATACTTGCAAGCACTGACTATACGGGTAAAGTATACGGTTCAGGGTATCGTCTAGTCGGCTAGAGCCTTCTTACTTCTTTAGGTACAAAAACGTATTGCAACTCGTGTGGCTTAAGTATTTATTCTCAGTCCCTATAGCTGTGATGTTTGTGAAAAAAAAGTAATTTAGGTTTTTGAAATCACTTTACCCTTAGCGAATAGTGATTTGCGAAGTGATTTGTGAAGTGATTTGTGAAGTTACAGTTCATACACATTCAGTACGAGTATAATGCAAGCAACAACAATTGCATTCCTATAACTAGAACGTCTTTTGTTTATAGTTGTTGTTGTTCTAAACTGTTTAAGTTTTCAAATGCAGAAAGTTTGAGCCGTCTGGTTTAGCCGAGTCATTGTTCAAATTGTGCCAGAGCCCTCTCAAGCACAAACATGCATGCACACGTCGAAACGTGCTTGCATCTCAAGTGCTGCGTGTTTGTGCATGTTTGTTGCTGTTGCTCAATTGCACATACAAATTTACATACATGTGTGTGTGTGTGTGTGTGCTCAAACTGCCAACTTCACGTAGCTAGAACACAGTGTGACCAGACTGCAACTCAGGAATGTGTGAGCAGACATTGCTGAAAATGTTGTCAACATTTTAATAACTACAAATATTTCTGCATTGAACTCTATATATATATAGACATATATATATATATATATAATGCTCAGAAAAAAGTTAAAGCTAAACATATATATATATATATATATAATATATAAATATATATATGTTTAGCTTTAACTTTTTTCTGAGCACTTTTCATTTAGTTCATTCTAAAAATATTGTGAAAATGTTTTCATTCGAATAAAAAATATGAATTTATTTATTTGTAGCTCCGTTTCTGGCTCTAATCGTACAAGTTCAGGAATATTTAAGTTAATCGAGCCGAAAAAGTGGCTGATTTCTTTATCGATACGATAAATTATTGCATCGATAAATGTTGAGCACGAAAATGCTTTGATTTGAAAAGTTTCAAACCGTTTTGAAGACATTTAACTAAGTCGAATTCCCTTTTAGAGGGCATACCAAACAAGTAAGAAGGCTCTAGTCGAGAAATCCCGACTAGACTATACCCTGAACCCCATACTTCGAGCGTACAGTCAGTGCTTGCAAGTATGTGTGAGTGTGTGTATGTATACGCGTATAGTGCATACTTTCTTAACTTCAATGCTCCATATCTCCGATGTTTCTCAACCGATTTCAATAAAAATTCCACAAATTCTCATTATTTCGTCTAAGGTTTCAAACTGCATCAAACATTTTTCCAAATTCAAGATTTTGTTGTTATCGATAACATGTGTATATCGGAAACGGGAAAAGTTATCGAAAATTCATACAGACAGACTCGACTGGCTCGACTGTTGATGCTGATCAGGACTATATATACTTAATGTTGTTATCGATAACATGTGTATATCGGAAACGGGAAAAGTTATCGAAACTATATCGACTCTGCTGTTGATGCTGATCAAGAATATATATACTTTATGGGCTCGGAGATGCTTCCTTCTGCCTGTTACATACATTTGCACAAAACCATTATACCCTTTTGAACCATTTTCAATGGGTTCAGGGTATAAAAAGAACTTATTGGCTTCATAACGACAACAAAGTGTTGTCCTGTCGTCAAAGGACCAAAGTGGTGCGTCGTATCGTGTCGTTAAAAAAGCGAAGTCGCGTCATAATTATGTATCGTAGACACTCGAGGCTGCAAATTAATTACACAATTTTCTGCGCCAAATCGAAACAGGCCAGCAGGGAGACCCAGCCAGCAAGGTGGCTGAGAGTGGCAGGGTTGCCACCCTGCTGGGTAGCCACATTAATTAGCGTTCATCAATCATGTTTGACCGTACACTGAGTACAAGGACACACAGAGACAGAGAAGGCAACGACAACAGCGACTGCTCTACTCCTTGTTGTTTCGATGTCTTCTTCTTCTCTCGAGTATTCTGCGACTTGGTGCAAATATTGCGCAATTTGTCGTCATTATCCAGGATATTGAACCTCATAATGTGCGTCGACATCATCAATTCCAAAATGTTGACGGATGCACAGCCCTTACGCCCCATCCAGTCAGCTCCTTCAAAGCGAAAGGTGAGGCAGGAGAGACAGAGAGAGAGAGAGTGGAAGTGGAGGCACAAGGTACTTGTGATTGTCAAAGACAATCTACTTAGCACAAATGATGAATAATCGGAATGGCAAAAGTTGCACAACTGCTGGAAGGCGTGCCTCAATCAATTTGCTATCGAAACTGACAATCGAAACGCATTGTTCAAATGTGTTTCAATTGCATTCAATGCAACTGACGACAAATGAACTATCGAAAGGAATACTCTTTCTGTCTCACAACTAATTGAGTGTTGAAATATTTGAGAGGAAGAGGAATCTAAACTTATCGATAATCGATAAGCGATTATTTAGCGCTATTTGCATTTAAAATGGTGGCATTCGTTATCAACGCTTTGCCATCTGCAATCGATTTCACAGGCGCCTGAACCACAGTGAAGGCCCCACCGATTCCTTTTTGGTTGGTGGTTGTTGGTGGGTTGAAGATGGGGTGCCAGCAGACAGCATTGACAATCATTTTACACTTGGCAGGATATTATGTAAATTGCTTTTCATATTTGTGCAACATTTAAATTTACACAAAACACACACACAGTAATGCTGGATGGGGTGTGGTGGGGGGGTTCGTGGTGGTTGTTGTTGGTATGGCAGTAAGTAAATCACAACAGCCGACTCTGCGGTGTTGATGTCAAAGTAAAGGCCCAGCAGGCAGACATCATTATAACAGGGCAGACAGCAGCGCCCAATGGCTGATTGACTGCAAGAGTGACAAACTGAGCGATAGACAGAGAAAAAACAGAGAGGAAGATAGAGAGAGGGAGAGGGGGAGATGGTGTGATAGGACGACAGAGAATTGTCGCAACGAGTTTGAGTCTAAGGGGAAAAATTAACGATGCGTAAAAAGTCCTTGCTGTGGCTTTTATGTATGCGAATATGTCCTCCCAACTGTAAAGTATGCGTATGCTTATGTGTCTGGATGTGTGTGTGTGTGTGTGTGTGTGTGTGTAAATTTTTTGAGTCTTGGCGGAATTATTTGATAGCCCCAGTGAAATGAAATTGCAATGTGTCAGTTTTAATGGTGCTGCAATTGCTCCCAGCGCTTAATGTCTCTCTATATATCATTGTGTGTGCGTGCGTGTGTGTGTGTGTGTGTGTGTGTGTGTGTGTGTGTGTGTGTGTGTGTTGGTAAGCCGTAAAATGCACAAAAACTGAAAATATTCAGACTTGACAGCAGCCGCTTGGGACAGTAGTCGATAGTTATAGCGATTGATGGGTAAATGCTCAACTGCAAGTGACAGCGAGTAGCGAGAAGCTTCTCGAGTAGCAAGTAACGAGTAATTTGTAAGAGTAACGAGTAAGTAAGAGTAAAGTGAGAGATTAGTTGAGAAACTTGACAAAATAAAGTAATTGGAACTTGAAATCAAATGCAAATGGAAGCAGCAAGTAACGAGAAATAAGTAACGAGTAATAAGTGAGAGATTGGTAAGAGTAACGAGTAATGATTTCAAGAGAGAGACTTGAACTAAAGACAAAAGAAAGTAATTGGTACTTGAAACCAAATGCAAATACAAAATGCAGCGAGTAGCATGTATAAAGTAACGAGTAATGATTTCAAGTGAGAGATTAGTAAGAGTAACGAGTAATGATTTGAGTGTGAGATTAGTTGAGAAACTTGACAAAATAGAGTTATTGATATTTGAAATCAAATGCCAAAGCTAACAGCAAGTAGCGAGAAACAAGTAACGAGTAGTAAAAGAAACGAGTAATGAGTTTGATTGAGAGATTAGTTGAGACTCTTGAACTAAAGTCAAAAGAAAGTTATTGGTACTTCAATTAAATGCAAATGCTAACAGCGAGTAGCGAATAACGTGTATAAAGTAACGAGAAAAGTACTAAGACAAAAGGCGTTGCAAGCAATGCAACAAGGCAGCAATTAACTAAGAAGCGAAGTAACGAGAGCTGTTCACAATTTGATAACAATTGCAAGCGTCTCAAAGTGAAAATGGGCAACATATGTACGTGCCTCATTAAATTGAAAACTCTATTAAACTGCATCAAGCGAAAAAGCAAAAAAAAAAAAAGGGAAGGAGTGTTGGGAGTGCAATTAATGTCAAGCCAAATTGCAGAAGGCAGCAAATAAATATTAAGGCAGTACGACATACAGCAGCGAGTAACGAGAAGAAAGAGAAAGACAGAGAGAGAGAGAGGAAGAAATGCTTGCAATTAAGTCCAAGGCAAAAATGCCGGCGGGGCAATATGGCAACAAAGTTGTCAACAGCTGAGACAGCAAAGCGAATGCAAATAAAAATTAAAAGAGTCGATAAAAAATAAAAAAATATAACACCAGAAACGAAGTCAAGCTTAATTAAGAAGTCACATGAAAACGAGAGGCCAGCAAAAAAGATAAATCAATCAAATATCGCCAGCAACGCTGTCGCATGAAAATTGTGTTCATATCCATGATGATTATACTCCAGACACCCTCAGACAACACTCTCTCTCCCTCTCGCTCCCTTGACACTCGCTACTCTCTTTCCCTCTCTCTCCCTTGACACTCGATACTCTCTTTAACTGAATAAACTGATTGAGGTTTTGTATATTTATTTATATTAAAAAAAACCCAAGCAAACACTTTTCCAACGGTTATCATTTAACGCTGTAAATTCAATTATGTGTTTGCGTAATGAAATAATATCAAATAAAAGATATATATATGAATGTAATCAACATGTTTCGCCCCTCTGACCAAACGTTAAGCTATCAAATACAACTCTGTGTGTTGTATGTTTGAAGCAAGCTGTGCCAAATGTAACTAAAATCCAACTGTCCAGAGTTGCCACACACACACGCACACAACTGCATTGAGATGTTTGCTCAGTGAAAATATCTAATTGAAATTGTGTGGCCAGCAATTTGCTGGCTGTGTGTTAAGCATTTGCTTTTAATTAACTTCAATGTGGTTCTTGTTGTTGTTGTTGTACTCACAAACACCCAAGCGAGTGGGACAAGGGGGGGCAACGTGGCCAGCAGTGTGGGCCAGTGTTGTAAAGCAGCTCAACTCACCTGAAAAGACACGAAGCACAAAAGAAAATGTGTTAAAAAATATGTATATATATATATATGTGTGTGTACAGACAAGTTAAACTTTATTATATGAATATCGGCTTATGCCACATTTAGGGGCAAGCATAAGGCGGGCGGGGCAGCAGCTTGAGGGGAACATCTGAGGTTTTGGCCTGCGGCCTTTCTCTCCTCTCGCTCTCCTCTCTCTCGTCTATTGTCCCCCTTTCGTTAAATGTAGTTATAAAATTCATATCAAAGCGAGTTCACAACCCAAAATCCCCAAAATCAGCTACACCCGTTTGTGTGTCTGTGTGTATACGTGTGTGTGTGAAATGTTTTTGCCTATTTACAGCCTATTGCACATTTTGTTGGTGCTCGATGTGTGTGTGTACACTCAAGGAAACATCGAAAATAAATGTGAAAATTTGTTTTTCTCTTTTATTTTCTTAGGAAAAAAAACTTCAAAAATATTTGCATGAAAAAAAAGTTTACTAAAATGCCAAATAGTAAAGAAATATATATATTTTGAAGCAAAAATATTACTTTATGATTTTTCTAGTTCTTTGTCATACATTTTTCTAAGTGTAGTCGCAAAAAAAGAAACTTATTCAAGCGCGAACCAAAAACTAAATTGAATTTCTTGTGCAGGACGAAATATATGAGATGCAGATTAAGATTGAAGCTTGCTCTCCTCACACACACACACACACACACACACCACTGTATGTGTGTGTGTGTGTGTGTGCACTCTCTGGGTCACTTACCGAGAACGCTTTGAGAAATACCAAACACTGTATGATGCCCTCCATGGTATCGCCAGTGAGACAGAATGTGCCGGTCAGATGTCGTCCCTTGCGTCCGACCGTTGCGGCCGCGAGGGAGGCGTGGACGAGGGCGCGCTGCTGCTGCTGCTGCTGATGCTGTTGGCCAGTGACGCCTTTGACGCCAGCGGCGGCGCTTGCAGCGGCAGCGGCGGCCGTTGCCACAACGCCGCTGGTTAGCATGCGGGGCAAGGGGGCGGCGCGCATTAAACGCTCCAGCGAGTCCATATCTGATTAGATTTCTATCTATCTATCTCGCTCGCACGCACTCTCTCGCTCTCTCTCTCACTGTCTAGATAGAGTGTGTTTGGTTATCGATAACTGTTGTTATCGATTAACAATGCACGTGTCTCGTTTGCTTCAATTTTTGGTACAGTTGTATTTTTTTGTTGATTGGAAATTTTGTTGGATTTTTTTCTTCGTTTATTTATTTACTTTTTCTCATTTTGTTTTTCATTTTTTTTTTCCTTTTTTTTTTGGTTTTTTTTTTCACTAAAATTTTTGTTTTTCCTTGGGATTTATTGTTTATTTTTGAAAGTTTGTTGTCGTTGTCGCAGCACACGTTTGATTAACTGGGAATTTCGAGGGGGGAAATGTTACAACAATTGTTGAATCTACACACACACACACACACACACACCCACGCACACACAGACGAAAGCTCAAGAGAATTTTTTGCCAAAACTTAATTCGAAACCCAAAATATGTAGAAGAGCACAAAAAAAAAAAAGCTGACTGACCGACTCGACAGCCATTTAACAACTAACCGAAACGAACTGAACCAAACTTAACCAAACTGAACCGAACTGAACCAAACTGAACCAGTTTGGAATGAAAGCAAACTTGTCTTCTTCTTTTTGGGAAGAACTAAATTGGAACACAGCTGAGAATCAACGACCCAAAAATGGAAGAAATGCCAAGAAAATTGTCATTATGATGGCTCTGTACAAAAGACGTCAAGATGCAGAAAGAGACAGCTATACTATCTCTCTCTCTCTCTCTCTCTGTTTCGGCTGCACCGCTGACTGTGGGGACTAATAAAATGCAAGTTAAATGTTTGTTAAAAATTTATTGCTAAGAAAACAGTCGGAACAGCCACAGTTGGACAGATGGACAGACAGCCCGAAAGAAACAGGCCAAAAAGAAGAAGAAAGTGTGTGAGAGAGAGAGAGAACATTAGTTGGCATTCAACCAGGCGACAAAAGCACACATAACCTCAAAAACCCAATCACAGCTCCGCAAGGATATAGCATCTCTATACAAATATGATTTGCTGCATCGAATTCATGAAACTTTCAATATCTGAACTTGGTTTTTAGTTAACGTAGAAGCAAAGTGAAGAAAAGAGAAAATAGAAAAGTTGAAAGTTGAAAATTGTATTGAATTTGCGATTAGTTTATGGGTTGAAAAGCCCAAACTGCGCTCTGACCAGAAGCAGTATGTTATTTATGTCGCCTGCCGCACAGGACACACACAGATGTGTGTGAGTCCGACTGCATTTACAGTTGAAGAAAAATAAGCATACACAAACACAGAGACAGACAGACAGACAGATCCCACAGCTTGACAGTTGTCAGTGAGCAAAATGCCAAGAGTCCTGTATATATATATGCTACGTAGTCTATAGACCTTAGGATTTTACTTCACTTCATACACTGTTGCTATATCTATTGCTATTGCTATTGCTGTTGCTGTTGCCCGCCTGTTGTCCTTGCTATCCTTCGCTTCCATTCGCCGGTCGTCGCTGCAAGCGTAATTTATCTGTGGCTGCGACTGTCAACGGAACGTCGCAGATGGACCGACAAAGAGCGAGAGAGCGGGAGAGGGAGAGTGGGAGAGAGACGGAGAGAGGCAGGAAAGTAGAGGAAGCAGAGAACAGACTGGCAAGCTAAATTTATGCAGGCCAAAAAGCGTATGGCCAACAGTTGCCAGCAGACTCTAATACACACACACACACACACACACACACACACACACACACACACACACACACATACACACACACAACGCTACACTTTAAAAAAATCGTTGATTAAAAATGTTTTCTGATAGAATTATGAAAGCAAATTACTAAAAATACTTCATTCTCACTTTGTTCCACATTAAATAAATCTTTTATTTTTCATTCCCAGCTAGTTGTGGCACAAGAACGTTTGTTTTTCGCTCAGTGTTGGGCTAGCTGGTGAATTAACTGCAGCTAAATCAAACTTTTGAGCCAAGTTATGAATTATTTGCCATTGTGTGCAGCATGCGAAACATTTCTTTGTCGCTCTCTTTGTCCTTGCCTTTTTGGCCAGGAAACGACAACAGGGGCAACCTTTAGACTCTGTCCCGCCTTCTGCGTACCTCCGCCTCGCTGCCTAGGCCAGGACCGAGAACATCCGACCGGATGATGGGGCTTTTGATACCTTTTGGCTACCTGCAATGTCATCCTGCTTCTCTGCTCGACTTCAGCTCTTCGCTCTACATCATTTTTTGTGGGCCAAGTTAATTTGAACATAAAGCAACAACAACAAGCACGCCAAGATGTAGCTAAATATATATTTCGTAGCATACTTTTTTGGGTCGGGCCAAACAAATTTGTATGAAAGAGCAAAAAAAGTCAAGAAAAGGTATTCGTTCGTATTTATATTGTGCCTAGCTGTGATGATGCGGCATTTGACTTTTTCGGCGACAGTCCAGAGACACAAAAATAATAATAATGTTGTTTTTCTTTTTTTTGCTGGGACACAAAAAAAAAAAATGTAATGAAGCACAAATTAAGTGAAAATAATAAACCCTTGGGTGGCAAAAGCAAAACAAGCATAAAAACCATAGACACAAAGAGTGTGCCAGTGAGGAGGGGGGGAAGTGGAGTGGCCTGGAGGGGAGGGCAGTGGCAAACATTAGGCCATGTTGACCAGTCTGCGAAAGTTTGCTCTGCGAGTTGTTGCTGCCTCAGAGTTAATTAAAGCTTGACCTCGCGCACAGTGGAGCAAAGCAGAGGCACAAATTGGCGAGCAAATTTGAACTTCAAGGTTGTTTCTGCGTAAACGGCATATTATATCGATATGGTGACTATCGATAAACGATAAGTTAATCAAAATCGATAAAATTGGCAAGAATTTACTTTCATTCCTTTTTTCTTCTTTACATCAAGGTTGTTTCTGCTTAAACTTGGCAATTTAACTTCGATATACTGCCTATCGATAAACGATAAGTTGATCAAAATCGATAAAGTTGGCACCCCTCATAAGAGTTTACTCTCATTCTTTTTATCTTCTCAACATCAAGATTGTTTCTACTTAAACTTGGCATATTACACAGATATACTGTCTATCGATAAACGATAAGCTAATCAAAATCGAAAAAGTTGGCAACGCTTTTAAGAGTTTACTTCCATTCCTTTTTTCTTCTTAACATCAAGCTTGTTTTCTGCTTAAACTTGGCAATTTAACTTCGATATACTGCCTATAGATAAACGATAAGTTGGTCAAAATCGATAGAGTTGGCAAGAGTTTACTTTCATTCCTTTTTTCTTTATAAGATCAGGGTTGTTTTTGCTTCAACTCGGCATATTACATCGATGTGGTGCCTATCGATAAACGATAAGTTAATCAAAATCGATTAAATTGGCAAGAATTTACTTATATTCCTTTTTTCTTCTTTACATCAATCTTGTTTTCTGCTTAAACTTGGCAATTTAACTTCGATATACTGCCTATCGATAAACGATAAGTTGATGAAAATCGATAGAGTTTACTTGCATTCATTTTTTCCTCTTAACATGAAGGTTGTTTTCTGCTTAAACCTGGCATATTGCATCGATATACTGCCTATCGATAAACGATAAGTTGATGAAAATCGATAGGCTTAGTTTCAACTCAGTTTTGTTCGTTCTTTGTAACTGTTTGAAACCTTTTGTCTCTCTCTTACTTTATCAGAGTTTAGACGTTGAATTTAATCACATTTTCAAAATGTATACGATCCTTCAAGCATCTCTCTGACAAGCCCAAAACGAACCCTATCTAGCATGTGTGTGTGTGTGTGTGTGTGGGTTTTGGGTCAGTTCTTGGGCAAACGAACGAATGACTTCGGCATTGAAATAATGAGCCGTATTTACATTTCAAAGCGTGCAGCTGAACAATAACAACAAGAAACGTGTAATGCGAGATGCTAAGGAAAAGGAGAGAGAGACAGAGAGAGATGGAGAGAGGGAGAGAGAGAGAGAGCGAAAGAAAACACTCTGTCTGGACACGTTGGACGATTGCATGCAATTTGTTTTATGGCCGGGCATGCACATTAAACGAGCACTTAATCACACGCACCCGGGGAGGGGGCGGGGCGGGGTGGGGCGTGTGTTACGCCCACATTTGGTCCGGCGACAAATCAAATTGATTTCACAACAAAAGCCCATACGAATGTGTATATATCTGCTGTATACCCTAAGGAGCTAAGGATAATCCAATTTGTTTGAAAAGAGAATTTTTTCGGCTTTTTTATTACATTTGTTGGGATTTAATACTTTGTTTAAGTCGAATATTAAGAAACATTTAACAGCAACTTTTGATGATTAACTATACACACACACACACAATATATATATATATATATATATATGTATTATGTTCAGGGTATTTAATCAACAGCAATTGCGGCTCTAAATGTTTCTTGTTGCTGTTGCTGTTGCTGTTGTGGGAAGCGGTTATTGCTGTTGCTGTCGTTTGGGGCTTTAACGCGGCATTATTAAATCACTTTTATTGCCATTGAAATGTACAAAAGTTGAGTTCGGAAACCCTCCTCTCCCTTTCCCCCTTTCCGGCCATACATACTGAAAGCTAGGAGGCAAAAAGTGGCGTCGTATGTGGCGTATGCGTAATCTGAATCCAAGTGCGTAACTCATTTTTGCGCCTGCTGAAGCTGGCGACTTGGCACAGAGAGAGAGAGAGAGAGCGAGAGAGAGAGGGAGAGAGAGACAAGTGAATTATAGACATGTTCGTACATGTATATGTTTATATATATATACATATATAGATTGTATATTGTCTGAAGTTGGCTGGCTGGCTGGCTGATTCTGGCCATTGGCATGTGTGACTGACTGACAGGACAGCTACAGCAATAACAAACCCACACACACACACACACACACGAAGAGTGAATGCGACGACTTTGGGCACTTGAGGCGCCACAAACAAGACACAACAAGACAAGACACGACGAGAGAACACAACAGAAACAAGAAAAATACGTAAACTTAGTCTGCCCTGCAGACAACAAAAGCCTACGTGTACAAGCATGTGTGTGTATGTGTGTGTGTGTGTATGTGTGTGTGTCTGTGGATATTCTTAGAAGAAAACAAAACACTAGCGAATGAGAGTATGCCATGACACATGACGTCAGCCAGATTAAGTGACTAAATATAGAAAAAGAAAAGCATTCAGCTCATCAAAAAATCCAAAAATAATAATCATAAACGATTAAGAAAAACCCGCTATAAAGGGTGTTCTTTTTAGAGGTATAGAACTTGAAGTTGGCAACACTTTTTTAACTGGCGGCCATTTTGTCAGCTGTTAAGTGATTTATGTTTAGTTTGGTTGGGCATTTCAACATGAATAGAAAAATTGTACAAATTTATTTCGAAAATCATGGTTCTGTTCCAAGTACAACATAATCGTCCATCAGAGCAATTAATTCGATTAACTAGGGAAGGATTCGCGCCACGTTTACTCTAAATGATAATACGCATCCACAGAGATGTCGAAGAAGTCATTGCCGCTGTAGAGCGTAGCGTAGAGGAAGACCCGAATCAGTCAATCCGCCAGTGTGCACAGGAATTGAATTTGTGTCCAACCACTTTATGGAAGTTTTAAAGTCGTCGAAAATTGGACTACGTCCGAGACAAATGCCAGAAATCATATTTAGAATATAATGCCAGAACTGTCTTTCGAATAAAGTAAATTTCATATCAATAAAAAAAAATTTTTGTTGTTTGTTTTATTCCATTTCAAAGTTCTATACCTCTAAAAAAAACACCCTTTATATATATGTTTGTGTATCATATGGAAAAACAAATCGCTAAGCCAAAACCCTTTAAGAAGCTCAAAAATGAATGCTCGATGCGATTCACAATGTTTTTTTATTAATCTCCAACTTGCTTAAACCAAATTTACTAGCTGTAAATCCTTTTCTTGTTCCCTGCTCCCTTTATGTTCATAATTGCGTCTCAAACATTTTGTTTCCTCTTGTTTATTGTCGATTAATTTTGCAAATTTGTTTTTGTTACATTTTGAAGGATTTACCTGAATTATTGTAATACCATAAAAGTTTTTCTAAAGCAAAGTGCGAAAAGTTAGCTAACTAATTGGTTTGAATAATGTCTAATCCTTAAACAGCAGTGCCTGATTTAGGAAAAGGACTTTTTAATAACTGCAAATTGCGCTTAATTAGTAAAGTTATGCTGAAGTTTCGCACTTGGGCTCAGTGCTTATGCATGCAACTGGGCTAATGAAGTAGGCCTTGTTTAGAGCATCAAGTTGTTAAGCCACACACACAACACACAACAGAACACACAACAAAACACACAAACACAGAGAGCGCTTGGGCAAAATAATATACAAATATATATTTGTGAGAAATCTTTCACAATATACATTCAATACAATATATTTTTTGAAGAATAATTACACGAAAACTAATCACAACCCAATAAGTAAATACCAAGAAGAAACAATGCCAACGTCAATGCCATGCGTGACACGAGCCGGACGCTCGCTGCATCCGGATTGCTATGACAGACTGGGCAGGAAGGTGGCAATGCAGATGGAGAAACCGCTGCCAAGCACCAAGCCCTCAATGCAGGTGGTTGGAAAGGCGGCGAAGCCGTTGAGTGTCTGCGAGAAGCTCTTCCGCGAGGGCATACTCCAGCAGAAGCCCGGCTTCATATGCGGCAGCACCAACAAGGGCAAGCTGCCGCCGGGCACTGTGCCGCCCAGTGCGACGCGCCGGCCACCCGGACCCGTGCGCAAGCCCATCAGACGCATGGGACGCGGGGGCGAGGCAACCTACTTTCATGTGCTGGGTCAGCCGTGGGAGTCGAAGGGATTCGCAACGTTGCCCAAGGAGGAAGTGGAGCGCATGAAGGCCTCGCGTCCGCCCAGCGCCGAGGAGCTGTTGGGCGAGCAGGAGCAGCTGATGGAGGAGGAGCGGCTCAACAAGGAGGAGGAGGAACGCGTGCGCAGCTTCTACCAGAAGGTGGATGAGGCGCGGCGTGAGCGGGAGCTCGAGATTCAACGACAGATCGATGCCGAGGCCGACGATGATGATATGGAGAAGGCAACGGAAGCTAGGCGTTTGATGGTTCTGCAAAAATCACTGAAGGTAAGCATTGACAGTTATCGATTACTTAGTTATCGAATAGTCGAAAGGGTTGCTGTGGGAATGATTTGTTTAACTGTGCGGTTTTTATACCCTGAACCCATTGAAAATGGGTAATGGTTTGGTGCAGAACTATGTAACAGGCAGAAGGAAGCATCTCCGAACCCATAAAGTATATATATTCCTGATCAGCATCAGCAGTCGAGTCGATTTAGTTTCGATAACTTTTCCCGTTTCCGATATACACGTGTTATCGATAACAACATAAAGTATATATAGTCCTGATCAGCATCAACAGTCAAGCCATGTCCGTCTGTATGTTATAATTTTCGATAACTCTTCCCGTTTTCGATATACACATGTTATCGATAACAAAATTTTGAATTTGGAAAACTTTGGAATAGCTTTTGAATGCCTGAACCCAAGACAGTACGAGATTGTTTCAACTTATCGATAACTCTTCCCGTTTCCGATATACACATGTTATCGATAACAACAAAATCTTTAATTCAGAAAACTTTATGATGCAGTTTGAAAGATTAGACTAAAATAATGATAATCTGTGAAAATTTGAATGAAATCGGTTGAGAAACACAGGAGATATGGAGCCTTGAAGTTAAGAAAGTATGCACTATACATACACACACTCACACATACGTGCAAGCAGTGACTGTACGCGTTAAGTATAGGGTTCAGGGTATAGTCTAGACAGGATTTCTCGACTAGAGCCTTCTTACTTGTTTTTATTATGGAAATGATAACTTTGCTATATCAACTTTGCATCGTGCAGTTATCGATAGGTTCGACAAATCGATAAATCTTTGGGTTAATTGTTTTCCTGTTGTTTCGGGAAACATTGAATTGCCATTCGTTGCGCTTCTTTTAGTTATCGATTCTTATCGATTAATTACAGTTACGCCACGAGAACGATGTACGCGTACAGTCAGCCATGCGATCGATCGGCGCGGCCAAGTGCAGTGCCATGTGGACGGCCCAGATCGAGGAGCGAGCCATGAAGCAGCGCCAACAAGCGGACTGGGACAACGTGCAGGCACAAAAGGATAACGAATTCAATGATTCGAAATGGGGTTCGATGTCCGAGCAGGAGCAGAGGGCACTCGAGAAGCGCCATGCATTCGGCGCTTCTGTGCGCCAGCAGATCAGCGACAATCGCCAGCTGCGCCATCTCGCCGAGCAGCGTAACCGCGACGAATCCTATAAGATACGGGATGCCTATGACGAGTACAAGCGCTACCAGGCCGAGCAGGTCCAAGTGCAAGGACAGCGAAAGACACGGTATCGCGACGAGTTGTTCCACTACATACAGCTGCATCAGGACTTTGGACGGCTGTTGTGCGAGCAGGAGCAGCGCGACGAGTGTCGAGCCAATAAGTATGTGATCGAGAAGGAGAAACAGCGTATGGAGCAGCGAACGCAGAAGGCAGCCGTGGAGCAGGCCAAGGAGCGTAAGCGCGATGCGCTCTATGTCATTCAGCAGAAGATCCTCGATGCGAAAGATAATCGCGAAGAGATGCGTCTGCTGGCTGAACAGGAGCGCATGGAGCGACGCTATCGCTTGCAGGAGCGCCAGGCCGTTGAGATGCGCAAGCGCCAGGTGGAGGATCTGCGTCAGGGCAATCGCGAGGCCATGGCCAACAACAACAAGCTCAAGTCCTGCTACTATCTGCAGCGTCAACGCGAAACCGATGAGCTCAAGCAGGAGCGCCTCCAGTACGAAAAGCAACGCGAGATCGAGAAGCAACAGAAACTGGACAGAAAGCTCAGTCTGCACCAGGGCGTCACCGCACAAATGGAGGAGCATGAGCGGGCCCGTCGGCGTGAACTGGAGCGCGAGCGTCTCGAGAGCGCCCGGACCCGTGCCCTGGAGGAGCAGCGTCAGAAGGAGATCGATATGGTCATTCGCGTCAAGTTGGATGAGTTGGCCAAGAAGCGTTGTTTGCCGCACAATGCTCTGCAGTCGCTGACTGGCCGGGTTACACACGCCGGACACGTGAAGCTGTCCGCCCTTAATCAGCCATAGAGTGGGCGTGGCTTCAAGTTTGATTCCTTTCATTGCGAGTTTTAATTGTTTCAAAGCAAGAGATAAGATACACGAAACACACTAGACAAGGACTCTACACACACACACACACACACACACATATATTGATGGTATTGGCACACACACACACAGCTGGTGCGGCGCATTAAAAACTTGAAGCATACTTTGCGGCGACATTTTGTGATTTTTCTTTGCTTCTCTTTTTTTATACCCTGAACCCATTGAAAATGGCTAAAAAGGTATATTTGTTTTGTGCAAAAGTATGTTACAAGCAGAAGGAAGTATTTTTGAACCCCATAAGGGATATATATTCTTGATCAGCATCAACAGCCGAGTCGATCTCAGAGACTATGAGAGCTAGAGACTCCAGATTTGGTACATAAGCTCGCCTAAGCCCTAGACAGGGCAAGTTTGTTTTAAATTTTCGATAACTCTTCACGTTTCCGATATACACATGTGATCGATAACAACAAAATCTTGAATTTGGAAAACTTTTTGATGCAGTTTGAAAATATAGATGAAATAATGACAATCTGTGAATTTTTATTAAAATCGGAGAAACACTGGAGATATGGAGTATTGAAGTTAAGAAAGTATGCACTATACGCGTATACACACATACTTGCAAGCACTGACTGTACGCGTAAAGTATGGAGTTCGTGGTATCGTCTAGTCGGGATTTCTCGACTAGAGCCTTCTTACTTCTTTAGATTTCTCTTATCGTTTGCTTCTGCCACATTTTTAATGGGCTCCGCTTGTGTGGGTTGCTGTCAACCACAGACTTTCAACTCAACAAGTTTAAGAAAACACAAACACACACCCACACATATGCAGCTCATTAAGTAGTGTGTGTAGAATAGCCGAATAACTTATGCACTTTACTGTACATTTTCATCATCGAACTTGGCTTAAAGTTAGCTAATTTAGTGCCAAAGAAGTTATACCCCAAGCTCTATCGAAAACTAAAACAAAGAACAACAGAAACAACTTTAACAACATGTTCGATGAGGGAGTCTTGTTTGCTGGCTTTGGTAAATTTGTTAAGCCATCAGTTAGCTGTCAGTTGTGTAGAGAACAAAGTCAGAAGTCTGCAAGTCGCTGATTAATTGAATTGGATTTGGTGAGGCAAAGTTATAGCCAAAACAAAGCTGAATTTAAGTTGCGAAGAAACAGAACTAAATGACGAAATCAAATTCAGCCAACAAGTGAATACGTATACTTAATATTATGAGTGTGCTTTTTGCTTAAATTCGCTTTATGGAATCTTCTTTTGTAGCAATTTGCCAAATAAACGAAATTAAAAACACAAATATAATTAAGCCGCGTGTGAAATGATTCTGACCCACAATTGAGGTATCGTAGAAGAATTGATTGCAGTTTGCAGTTTCGTATTTCGATTGTTTTCGCTTTTGGTTCAATCTATCAAACACAATTCACATGCCCGACAATGCCAATTGTGGATCTCGAATACAAAAACAGTTCGAAGCACAGTTCGGTTGTTTTTGTGGGGCAAAAGAGATTTGGCTTTAGTTTCACTTGGGATTATTTCTTGTGGCTTTTGTGTTATTATTCTTACTGTTGTGGTTGCTGCTGCTGTTGCTGCTGCTGGCGCTTAATGATGTAGAAGAATATTACCCTTGACTGATTTGATTTGAGGCAAGTGCAGCATCAACAACAACAGCAGCTGAAGCTGTAACTGAAGCCAAGCGTTGGCTGAGATTGAGCCGTAGCCAAAAGCCCGAGGGTAGCTGAAGGGGTGGATTACATCTTTGGTTATTGTTAGCTCGACTTTTCATACACTGCGACGGGAGAAGTGGAGTTGTCAGGACTTCAATTGAAAAATGTAATGCCCAACAACATAATCAGCTAAAAGCAGAGTAATGCGTAGTCGTATTGATCTTATACTGCAATGTCTTTTGGCTTTTGTGCTTTTGTTTGTTGCTTAGGTTGCAATGATGAAGCGTTTTATCCAACTATACAAATGCCTATGTATGTGTGAGTGTGTGTGAGTGTGTGTGTGTATGTGTGTGTGTGTGTGTGTGTGTGTGTGTGTGTGTGTGTTGTAATAGCATCGCTAAACTGTCATGGAAACGCATTTACACACACAGAAGAGGCAGAATAATTGGCAGCTAAAAGCTGTTTGTTACAAAAAGGCATAGCATACTTTTTAGCGCGCGTTCTGTAAGATGCGTACATATATATGTCGGTACGATTGTAAGCTGAAGCATCACCGTACCATTCACAACCACCGGACTCAATCAGCACAGCAACATCAAACAACAACAATAGCAATGAACGAGAACAGAGAGAGTGAGGGAGAAAGGGGAATGGGATTATGGAGGTGGAGGTGAAGCAAATCAGCAAAACTACGCAAACAAATACACGAACACACACACACACACAATGAAACGAACAAGAAGCTGTATGTGTATGTGTGTATATAGTAAAAACAAACAATAGTAAAACTGATTAAGTTGGGGGCAAAACCACATCAAGCTAAACGATGATGAAGAAAAGACCAAAAGATTACGTACGATGGATGAACGAAGGACGCCAGGCAGAAAGGGACGTTGTGGACACTTGGACGCGAATTGTGAACCACACGCGGACTTCACAAAACACACACACACACACACAATCGCACACACAGACATTGATTCAAATAGGGGAAGGAGAGCCCGCAGCTGAAGCAGAAGCAGCAGCAGGAACTGTGGAAGTGGAAGGAAATGAAAAATAATGCGGGTCTTAAGGCTGTATATGTGAGGATGTGTGCATGTGTGTGTGTGTGTGTGTGTGAAATGAAAATGAAGCACAAGTTGAGGGTTGTGGCAACATAAAGAAAACGCAAGAGAAAAAAAAGAGAAGTAGAAAAATAAGAAATGCTGGCACACATATCGAATAATTGAAAGGATTCGCACAAGCTGCGCAAAATGAGCCAAAAGCCTAAAGACTGTGGCGAAAGCGAAAGAAAGCACGACTTGTTAGATACCCTGGAACGAAAGCTGTTTGGGGCAAGCGGAAATAGTGTTTAAAGCAAGGTGCAACTAGTGCAAATAAAGCTAACGTTCCAAAACTCAGATATTCAGCACAATCTTTATCGTTATTCGCTTACATTTGACATCATTGAAAGGACCCAACTTAAGCTGCTTACCTTAGGAGATTCTACACGAAGTCGAAGTCGTTCTTAAACTGTAACATGGATTTGCATAACTTTAGTAGTCTGGGCTCGTCTAGGACTCACACCAATTTAACGGTTACAGGGCATGAAAATAGAAAATAACACAAACGAGGGTTGGGTTGGGGGCGAGCTGTGGTGGGTTGTGGGATTTTTGAAGCGACAATTTGTAAGATATGATAGTAATGCTCTATATATAACAGCAAACGATGTTGCTGCTGTTCTTGCTGTTGCTGTTGCCTTTTGCTTTAGCTGCAGTAACAATGACAGCAAAATTAGTCATTGTCCTGGCGAGCGAGCAAGCTGGAGACGACTTATCCAACATGCCGCACATATTTCCATATGTATACTATATGCTAGATAAGTATACTCATATACTCAGTAGACAGTCATGCGTGTGTTTGTGTGATGTTTTTGCCCTAGTGCCTGACAATTATGTACAATTTACTTTGCATAACACTCGAGAGTCACGAGAGCAACAACAATCGGGTTGAAGTTGCCCCGGCTACAAGCGGCTTGTGGCCAGAGAGGGTGGGTTAGCTAGTTAGCATTTTGTTGTTGGTTAACGAAATCTCAAAAAGCAAAACACACTTTAAAAAAAAACACTTTGACGAGTGTTTTCGGAATATGTTTTGTTGAACAGCGCTCAAGTTTTGTATATGAACGAATGGAACGAAGGATGAAGGAGTTAACAGTTATCTGTTGTAATAAGCCAGGTCAACTTTTCAAGCAAAAAGGAACGAGAGAATAGCAAACCATTATCAGCTTATCAGCTAAAACTAAGCATAACTGGAAACAAGTTTTAAAAGTAGCTGTAAAAATAGTAATGAAATGACCACGTTGGGCGCCAAAGACATGTAAATTTCAAAATAACATTAGCGTTAACTGCAAAAAGTTGTCGCCAAAAGAGCTTACTACTAATCGGGGCACACCATGCGAATGCGAGTGCTGTTTTGTGTTGAGTTTGGCTTGGAGCAAAATGGCTGCAAATATTATTAGTACAAGTTTTAAAGCATTAAAGACTAAAGAACAGGCAATCTTTAAGTACGTAATGTTTTAGTTTTGAATGTGAGAGATAAGCAAAATAGAATAACAGAGTGACGCAGTGATTCGCCATTTTGAACGGTGACTTGTGGTGAGTTAGGTGAAATAGCAGCTGCTTTTGAGAGGTGAATTAAGTTATTTGAGCATGGTGTGCGCGTGTGTGTGTGAAAGAGCACAACAATTGTGAAATACGTGAAAATAAATATAAAAACAATTGAATCGAAATGAGTTGAGAATGCAGTGCAATTTTCTATTGGCAAATTTCAAGTTAGTTCATTTTTTTTTTTAGCAGGATTGTAACTCGATTTTTTCTTTTGTATTCTTTTTTGTGTTTAGCTTACGCTTGAGTTTGTCACTTGATTTTTGGTAGATTTTGTTGGAGCTTTTTGCTAACCTTGTGTGGGGTATTTCGCATATGGAAAATTTGTGATTTTGCTTGCATTGTGTTTTATACTTTTTGTTTTGCTTTTTTTGATATTGATTTCGATTATTTTCTTTTGAATTTTGCAGTGAGGCAGATTCGATTGATGATGTCGAAAAATATATATACACTTTTATATATTTAACGATTTTGATTAAGATGTGATTGTAAATTGATTTTGTTGGATTTTAGTTTGTTTTTAGCTTTTGTTTTGTTCTTCTTTTTTTGTGGTATTTCTGGTGCAATGGTGAGTTTAGCGCATTTGTACAGTAATGAGTTGAGTTTTGATTTTGGATTTGAAGTTAAGCGAGATTTTGATTTGGCTTTTTTGTGTTTGATAATTTTGATTTAGAACTTCTCCGATATGCTATAGATGCGCTTAACGCTCACGCACTTGCGTCTCAGACGCTCGCACTCGATCTCCCGAAAGTCGGCGTGCGAACTGGAACTGGAACTGGCTGCCGCCAAGCTGTGGATCGCTTCTCCGTTCGCTCCTGTCGATGGGCCACCAATGCCAATATCGTCGATCGCAATGTGATGAATGCGCGGCAGCTGCGAGGCGACGCAAATATTTGGCTCGCTGTTGGCCGCTCCGGTTGTACCGGGGGAACTACCGTGTGAACTAACGTCGCTTGAGCTGGCGGAACTATCGGAGTTGCACGATAAGTCGTCGTCGTCTTCGGCCTCGGCCTCCTGCTCCTGCTCCTCCTCAACGCACTGCGGACAAACGGTTTCGCGCTCGTTGTCCGGCTGTTCCTGCTCGTAGTCGTACGGTTGGGTGCGACGTACCAGGGTGCGACTGGTACGGCTGTTCGTGCTTATAATGGCACGCTTGAGCTCGAGCACCAGCGGCGATGCCTGCAGCACCGACTGCAACGGCGGCTGGCAATCGAAGAGGCCCAAACTTGCCACCGATTCGCCGGCGTTGTGGGGCAGCGGCTGTGTGGTTATAACCGATGCGGCGTGTACGCCCAGGACACCGTGTGCCGAGGATGTTTCCGGATAGATGCGATTGTCCGAGTTGGTGGCGGAGAACTTGGAGAGCAGCGACTTGGAGCTGGCCTTGTTCTTCAGCTGCTGCTGTTGCAGATAGTAGAAGTCGCGGGGCAGCGACGAGGTTGCATGCAACGGATCCTCCGGATCGTAATAGCCCAAGGCAGCTGGTCGAAACAGACCGGGTGTGCTCAACGAATGTGGTTGCTGTTGTTGCACTTGAGATTGGGATTGGGATTGGGATTGTGACTGCGATTGCGATTGCGATTGGGATTGCGATTGAGATTGCGATTGTTCCTGGTCATAGGAGTCGCTGATGACGCTCGCCGTGGAAGCGGTCGGTGTGGTACTGCTCAGTGTCGATTGAGAGCCAGCGGCAGCGGCAGCGGCGGCAGCGAATTGTGCGCCCAATAGCGGCGTTAGACCGGCCAGAAACTGTTCCTGCTGCTGCTGCTGGCGCTGTTCGTCGAGTTCGCGGCGATAGGCCTCGATTTGGTCGCTCGGTGTGGGCGTGTTGCTGTGTATGCAGCCTTGAAAGAAATCCAATGCTTCGTACAGGATAAAACACAGGCCCAGGACAAGAAATGTCTCCATCATAAGGAACAAACAGCCATCGAAAACGTGCAGCACTCAAAAATAAACGCCGAAAAAACGAAACGTGAACGAAACGGAAACGGAAACGAAACGAATACCGTTAGGCTATAGTCTTACTATCTGTATATCTGTGAGTCAAATTGAGACGCAGTTTAATGGAACGGAACAAAGCAAAGTGCGCAATGGAATCGCGTTAAACCGTTTACCGCTAACCGTTTACCGCTAACCGTTTAATGTGTACCGTTTACTGTTTACCGTTTACCGTTAGCTATTTGCTAGCTCTGTCTCTTTCTTGCCTTCTATCGATTACTCGATTTACTGTCCTCTTTGTTATTTTTCTATTGCCGAACACTTTTTGCACTTCATTTCCTTTGTTGTTGATGTTGTTGTTGTTGTGGTTGTTGTTGTTGTTGTTGTTGTTGTGGTTGCTTTGATATTTTCATTTGACGACTTTGCCGGGCTTCACACTTTTGAGTGTGAAGCGGTTTTTGCGTTTGCTTCTGTTTGTATTTAATTTTGATTCTTTTGCTTTCTTTTGTTGTGCAACACTCAAATAAATTTCGAATTGGCTTTTCTTGTTGTTGTCATCCTTATGTTTGTGCGCTTTTCAGTATTTATTTTAGATATATATAGTACTATATTTTGAATATAGCACAAAAACACATACACAAACACATATACATATTAATAATTATAGATATAATACTTATTTAATGACATAAATATATATATATATATATATATTTACGTTTATTTTTTAGCTGTGCGTGTGTGCGCCTGTATTTATTTCTCTGTGTGTGTGTGTGTGTGTGCGGAACGTGTTGGAAACGAAACATACAGCATACATACACATACATATATACAATCATAATATATACAGACTAATATTTTCATACATATTTACAGATAGCAATCGGCACATTGAGATTGTGAATTTTTTTTTGCCCAAAAAAGTATGCAGTGATTTTGGTTAGTCAAATCTGTTGCTTACTTTTTTTACCCAAAAAAGTATGCAGTGATTTTGGTTAGTCAAATCTGTTGCTTACATTTTTTTACCCAAAAAAGTATGCAGTGATTTTGTTAAATTTTTATTTCAAATCTTTTGCGTGTGTTTTGTGTGCGCTTTTTGTGTGCGCTTTTTGTGTGCGCTTTTTGTGTGTGTGTGTGAGTTAAATAAAGAAGATAATAGCGATAAAAATACAGAAAGCGTAAAATAAAACAATCATAAAAACTAAATATGCTGCGACAACTTTGTTGCACAGCTTAAAGATAAGAATAAACCAGGACGAGAAGCTCGTAAAAGCAGCTAAGAAACTTCGAAACAATCCCTATAGAGTCTTAAGAGCGACAACCACAAAATGTTCAGTCGGCTTTTGAGCTTATATTCAATACACAGCTTTTAAAGTTGAACTTTCATTCGAACTTAACCTAAAGTACAGTTGAACTTCTTCCTTGAGTTTAAGCTAATGGCAATTTAAAAAACATATCCAACAGCTTAAGTCGATTGTGTTCCAAAAAAAAAAAACAACTTATTTAACATGCAGAACTCGAAAGATTTAAGCTTTGACTGGTTGTCAACCCAACAGGAAATCCGAAAAAAAATATTTTTAAAAAAAAAAACACCAAAAATTGGCAACTCTGTGTGCGCCATTGTAATGCCCATTAGTTGGCAACTAAATAACAGTAAAGCAAAAGAAATCTGGCAACGCTGTGCGAAAAATCCGAAACCCCGAACAAAGTCATCAAATATGCAACAAATGTTGCTGTTGCAGCTGCCACAACAATAAAAATTGATAGACAATAGCTTCTAAAGTGGACATAAACCCAACCCCCAAACCCCAACTACCCTACCCCCTGCCCCTTACCCCTTCCTCGATTTCCATATGCATCTTTGCATGAACAAAACATTTCTCTAAAATGCATTCGATTTTATTTTTGTTTGTTCCAAAAATGCTTTTTGAATACGCAAATTTATTTCGGGGGCTAAAAGTCAATTTTGCTTCAATTTTCGAAAAAAAAAAACGAAAAAAAATAAAAATTGATTTTTGTGTTTTTGTAAATATGTGTGGATTATGTTGTTGCAGTTGCTTTGCTTTTGTATTTATCGCAAAACATATTTGCATAAAAAAACAATGCTTTTTGGCAAATTGTTTGCCAAATTGTTGAATCGAATCGAACTCTGAATTTATATATCTACGTCGGAAAAATGCGAATGCATTGAATATGCTAATGCAAATAAACAATAAATGTGAAATTCGATACTGCAAAAGTAAATACTGGACTTTCAAAATATCTAAATACATACTTTGTGGTCAAAAAATTTCGAAAAAAAAAATCAGATGTTTGAGTTTAGGAATCAAAACTCAAACTAAAACGTAAAGATATATATAAACTCATTCCAAATCCATGCACAAAACAATTCGTATGCAATTCGTTTCATTTAAATTCACAACAAGTACCCAATCACAAGGATATATGTCCTGGAAAAATACCTAAGCATCGTTTTTCAGTGATTTTGATAACCTTTTTCGAACATTCGACATCCTCAATTGAGCAATTTAATATGCAATATGAATGAAGACATCTTCCAAGAGATATTTACAGCAATTTGCAGCTATAATAACAATCCGAAACACACACACACACCCGAAGGAAACACACACACACCCGAAGGAAACACACACACACCCGAAGGAAACACACACACTGAAAGAGGGAGCAAAAAATAAGTAAAAAATATTGGTAAATAAAACACTTTACAGGCCCCAGAGATGATGTGAATGATGGATGTGTGTGTGTGTGTGTGTATGGGTATATCCTTTTGACCCCCCCCCTCTCCCCCCTCGCATGGTGCTCTATACGCATTCGCTGATGCGGAAAAGGGCGCAGCAATCACAGTAGCCAACAGTGTGACCCCCCGCACCACACCGCACCGTAACAGTGACACAGTTTTGAACCCGTTACAGTAACAGTTACAGTTACAGTTACAGTTACAGTTTCGTTTCTTGGGCACATCAAAATGCAGAACGTGTCGTTATTTATGGCTTTGGGTCGAAGCAGCTACTACTTCGAGTGCGAGTGCGAATGCGAGGGAGAGAGAGGGAGAGGGAGAGAGAACCCGTTAACCCTTTACTCCCCACACTCAGTCGCTCTCACTCGCACTCGCACACAGCCTAAGCCGTTGGACGAACAGCGGATCAAACAGAGTGAGAGAGAGAGCTCTGCTGCACAGTGGGGCAAGACTGGCAAAAAAATAATGGGAAATATATATTGAGCCATTAATTGACATGTGCGTGGGATTAAGGAAAAACCAGTTCAGGCTTTAACTATCAGATAAAACTTCGAACTCTTGAAAATACAATTGAAAACAAGTAAGAAGGCTCTAGACGAGAAATGCCGACTAGACGATACCCTGAACCCCATATTTTAAGCGTACAGTCAGTGCTTGCAAGTATGTGTGAGTGTGTGTACACTCCACACTTGAGTTAACTTCAATGCTCCATATCTCCAGTGTTTCAAAACCGATTTCAATAAAATTTTCACAGGTTGTCATTATTTCGTCTAATCTTTCAAATTGCATCAAAAAGTTTGCCAATTTCAAGATTTTGTTGTTATCGATAACATGTGTATATCGGAAACGGGAAGAGTTATCGATAAGTTGGAACAAACTTGTACTGTCTTGGGTTCAGGCATTCAAAACTTTTGCAAATTCAAGATTTTTTTGTTATCGATAACATGTGTTTATCGGAAACGGGAAGAGTTATCGATAAGTTGAAACAATCTTGTACTGTCTTGGGTTCAGACATTCAAAAGCTATCCCAAACTTTTCCAAATTCAAGATTTTGTTGTTATCGATAACATGTGTAAATCGGAAACGGGAAGAGTTATCGATAAGTTGAAACAATCTTGTACTGTCTTGGGTTCAGGTATTCAAAAGCTATCCCAAAGTTTTCCAAATTCAAGATTTTGTTGTTATCGATAACATGTGTATATCGGAAACGGGAAGAGTTATCGATAATCGATAACAAACTGGCATTTTCTAGGTTTTAGACGAGCTTATGTACCAAATCTGGATTCTCTAGCTCTTATAGTCTCTGAGATCGACTCGACTGCTGATGCTGATCAGGAATATATATACTTTCTGGGGTTCGGAGATGCTTCCTTCTGCTTGTAACATACTTCTGCACTCAACCATTATACCCTTTTTGCCCATTTTAAATGGGTTCAGGGTATAAAAACTATTAAGCTAAGCCCACAGTGCACAGTAAATGCACCGTTACAAGCGAAGAGCGAGAGCGCAAGAGAAAGGAACAAACAAAAGCAAAAACAAAAAAAAAAGCTAAATCCGTTATCATTGCCATTGCGGATTGCAGTTTTGGCGGCTGTAATCTGCACAGCTATCGCCGGGGCTTATGCAACTCGGCAAACAACAACAACAACAACAACTAGCTGTAACATGTCTCGTCTCTCCCTCTCTCCCACCTTTCCCCCCATTCCCCTCAAGCGTTGCGTGTTTATAGTCAATTTGCTGGCAACTTTTGCTCGATTTGTTTCGATTTTCAATTTGATTTTCTCTTTCCGCTCTCTTTTTCTCTCCCTTTTTACTGTTATTATTATTAGGCACTCTAATTAAATTTATAACGTAACTACATATGTGTGTGTGTGTGTGTGTGTGTCTGTGTGTGTGTGTGTTTTTGCTTTGCTTTGGTTCACAACTTCAAACAGATTCCAAGTAATTGCACAACAAGAACAGAAACAGATCGGTTGCGTGGGGGGGGGGGGGAAGATGCTTAAGCGAACGTTAAAAATGTGTGTGTGTGTGTGTGTGTGTGTGTGTGTGTGTGTAAACGACGGACAACGAATGTCTGATGCCTCACTGACTTCTGACGCTACTGAAGCCAAACGGCGAATTTAAATCATTATAAGAAACGCAGCAACAACAATAAGAACTACAGCAGCAGCAGCGACAGAGACAGCGGCAGCGACAGCGACAGCGACAGAGACAGAGGCTGCGTAAGCGATAGCGGCAGCGACAGAGGCTGCGTAAGCGATAGCGACAGCAGCAGCAACAGAGACAGCGAAAGCGCCAGAGACAGCGAAAGCGGCAGCGACAGCAGCAGCGACAGGACAGAGGCTGCGTAAGCGATGGCGGCAGCGACAGCGGCAGCGACAGCAGCAGCGACAGCGACAGCGAAGTGAAGCATTTCGCCTTGCATATTTGTTGTTGTTGTTGTTGACGAAACTTTTTTTTAACGAACGAATGAGCGAGCACACAGACACACCTACAACTGTTCCCTGTCCCTCTCTCTCTCTCTCTCTCTCTCTCTACCGCTGCGTAATTGCTAGACAATGCAGCTGTGATTATCGCCGTCAAAAAGGCAAACAACAACAACAACAACAGCAGCAGCAACTGCCGTTACAAGACAGCAACGAGCTGAAGCTGAAGCTGGGAGTGGGAGAGAAAAAGAAAAGAAACAACAACAAAAAGAAGACAAAGCAAACCAAAGCATTAATTTGTTGTTGTTGGTGATTTTTTTGCTTTTGCTGTTGCTCTTGCTGTTATACTGCTGGCTCTGCTTGTTATGAAATTAAATTCGAGTGTGTTTGTTGTTGTTGCTTTTTGCTTGGTGTTTAATTAAAGCGACAAGACAAGACAAGATGAAGCACAGGAAATTAGTTGTGTGTGTGTGTGTGTGTGTTCATGTCATGGTCAACAGACAAGCAAAGACAAGTTCAAGACGAACTTCGTATACGCTGCTCAATAAAAAGTTAAAAGCTTTTGCTCTCAAGTTGAAGTTCGAAGCTGTAACAACAACAACAACAACTGTTGCCCAACTGTTGTCCAACTGCAGCAAGTGTGCATGTGTGTGCGTGTGTGTGTGTGTGCAATGCTGAACTTTGGCGAAAAGTAAACCAACATAAGTGTTGCGACTTTCGTCGTCGTTGTTGTTGTTTTTGTTGTTGCGAGAGTGAGCGAGAGCGAGACAGCGAATGTGCTGCTGCTGCTGTTTGCTTTTTTTGTTGTTGTTTTTTTCTCTTTATGTTAACCTCTTTTGCCCGGCGAACTGCGGCGAATGTTACAACAACAACCAAAAGCAGAGCGAGCAAAGTGAACGACTATTAAATACCCTGTAAATACTTTAACTGAGTTTGTCATTCTATTAAGTTAACTGAATACTAATACCCTTTCTTTCGCTTCTTCCTCTTCTTCTTCTATTGGATAGTGAACGACTATGAAATACCCTGCAAAAACTTGATCTTCTGATTTTCTTCTTCTTCCTGTTAAGTTAAATAAATACTTATACCCTTTCTTCCTCTTCTTCTTCGCATCAACATACCCAACAGCTAAGACACTCTCTCTACAGGATAGTGAGCGAGTATGAGATACCCTGTAAAAACTTGAACTTCGTCTCTTCTTCTTCTTCTTTTCAAACTGTTAAATTAAATGAATACTTATACCCTTTCTTCCTCTTGTCACTCTCTCGACAGGATAGTGAACGACTATGAAATACCCTTCTTCTTCTTCTTTCTTTCGCTCTTCTTCTTCTTCTTTGTCAAACTGTTAAGTTAACTAAAATACTTATACCCTTTCTTCCTCTTCTTCTCCACTTCTCTATGATCATCATACCCAACACCTTATACTCGCTCTCTACAGGGTATTGAACAAGCAGACAAACACGAAAAGCAGACAACAACAGTTGTTGTTGTTGTTGTTGTTGTTGGCCTTGCCTGCAGCATAAATTTTTAAATGTGGCCCAAATAGCAGGGGAAAAAAGCAAAAAAAAAATTCCCCTTTGCCCATTACCCCCCCCCCCCCCCAAACCACCCTTCACCCCTTCACCCACTTAACCCACGTCGCACTCGACAAATTGTTTGCTGCGGCTTTTGTCAACTGCAGCAACCTTCACCTTGTTGCATGCCACACCACAAACGCCCACATGCCGCAGAATGACAACAACAACAACAACAACAACAAATGAAAAAGGCAAAAAATGATAAAAATAATAAAAATAACAATAACAATTATAAAAATGTGTTTGTTGTTGTTGCAGCTGTAACTGTAAAAATGTCCTTTGTGCATTATGTAATTTATATTGTTGTTGTTGTTGTTGTTGGTGGTGTTGTTGTTGCAGCAGTGCATCAATTCTGCGGCAAGTGCCACACACACAGAGACAGAGCAAAGGAGAGACACAGCAAAAGGCAAGGCAAGGGAGAGTGAGAGAGGGAGAGGGGGGGGGGGGGGGAGGTTGGGGGAGCCGCAAAAACCGCATTGAATTCGCCTCATTATGCAACGCACTTTTGTGGCATAACACGTAATACCACACACATTCACACGCACACATGATAAGGAGCGAGAGGGAGAGGGAGAGAGTGTGAGCGAACCAGCGCTGGAACCACTCAGGAACCACTCAGGAACCACTCGATTGCGGTCAAAGCAGTGTCACAGCGAAGCATAAAGCGGATTAGCTGAAGACATATATATATCTGCTCGATTATGTTATCGATACATTTATCGATTAGTCAAGCATAAAGCGGATGAGCTGAAGACACTTAGAAATCAAGGAAGAGATTAAGCTAAAGAATTTATCGATTGTTGTATATCTGTTCGATTATGTTATCGATACATTTATCGATTAGTCAAGCATAAAGCGGATGAGCTGAAGACACTTAGAAATCAAGGCAGCGATTACGCTGAAGACTTTATCGATTGTTGTGCCTCTGTTGGTATAAGTTCGATTATGTTATCGATACATTTATCGATTAGTCAAAGTGATGTACTTGAAGTGTACAAAAAGGATTCACTTGCACTTGTAGTTAGTTAAGGGAAACGATAGAGTATCACTTTTACAATCGATAAATTTATCGATTGATCCCAACGCAGTTGTTTGAGCATACAAATAAAGCATGAGTCTTGTAATTTGTGTTTTACTATTCGTTGCATTGTTCACAGTCACCTTCAACTAGCTAACACTTCTCATACTTGACTCGATAGATTTATCGATTGGTCATAGTGCAGTTCTTTGAGTATACAAACTAAATATTGCTATGTTAATGAGTTGAACTAAACGTTAGTGTGAAAAATAATCTTTCTAAACATTAAACCCGATCTTTTATGCAAATCGATACATTTATCGATAGGTCATAGTCCAGTTATTTGGGTATTAAAAGTAAATATTGCTCTGGTAATGGCTTGAACTATTCGCTAGTATGACTAATAATCATTCTAAACCTTGAACCACATATTTTATGCAAATCGATACATTTATCGATTGCTCATAGTGCAGTTCTTTGAGTGTACAAAGTGAATATTGCTCTGTTATTCGTTAGTGTGATAAATAATCATTCTAAACTTTGAACCCTATCTTTTATGCAAATCGATACATTTATCGATTGGTTGAAGTGCTCGTAACGCAAGAAGATAGATAGCTCTACTCAGTTATCGATAAGTGCAACCCAATCGATTAACACACAGCTCCCAGTCAATTAGCACATCGTCAAACTGATTTATTGAGTGCGAGCGAGAAGTTCATAAATTGTTAATAGCTTCATTAAGTAACCAGTTAGGAGCAATTTCCTCCCGAGGCAGGGGGCAGGAGGCAGGGTCGTGGGGCAGGGGCAGGTTCAGGGGCAGGGTTGACTTTTTCGCCAGACAACCAAATGCAATAAATAAACGCATAACTCGTTCTTCAACTTTGAACTAGTCGACGCCAAAAGACTTTTCAACTCTGCCGCTGGCTATTTCTTCTCCCACTCGCACACTCTCCCTCTCTCTCCCTCTCACTCGCTCTCTCTCTCTCTCGCTTTGAAACTGGTTTGTCTAACATGCATTCAAGTGCCTTAAAGTGCCCCATGCAAACTTTGAAATTGTTTTCGTTCAATTTGCAAGCCAAACAACTCAACCATTATGGCCATTTTCCAAGCCATGTAAAGTGCGGAGACAAGACCAGCAGGGGAGGCAGGGGAAGAGTGCTACTCGTTTCTTTGCTTTCTTTTTGTGGGGTGGCAACGCTTAGCGCGCACAAAAATAATTAACCAGAAAATATTTCGGAACACAAAACTTTTGCTCTGGCGAAGTTTAACAAGACTTACGAGCTTTACGGCTTGAAATTTACAGGGTATTGCTGCTTGTTGCATACTTTAGGGATGCACAAATGCTTTTTTCTTGTTTTTTCTCAATATTAATATACATTTATGAGCACAATTTATAGTGCAAATATTCAAGTTTGGATATATTTTTTATTTATTAAACTTTTTTATTTACTTTCGAATCGCTTTTTTATGTACTGAACGCGCGAATATTTGTTTTCAGTTTATGAAAACGAACGCAGAATGCCCATTTGTTGTCCCTCTCGCTCTCTCTGTGGACGCGGCAGTCATTAAATATTTGAAATTTCATGTAAGATCGAACAAAAACATGCAAAAACGATGCAAAAACGTGTTCGCATTACAATTGAATGAATTTTGTTGAAGGTTTTTCTTTTTTTTCATTACTTTGTTTTTTATCGATATATGTTTTGGGTGTGTGTGTGGGCGTGGCAGGGCCCTCTTTGATGTAATATGTTTGCCCATTTCCGTGCATTTAATAATCCTGATGAGGCAACAGAAAGAGAGAGAGGGAGAGGGAGAGAGAGATGGACACGAGGGAAAAGCAACATTGTAATCAAGCACGAACCGCACACAAAAAAAGAAAGTCAAGAGGAAAAATGAAATGTACAACAAGCTTTACCCGTAGCTAAAACAAATATTGTTCTTTCCAGCCCTATCACTGTTCCAACACTTCCCTTACCTCACCTTACCTGTCCTTACCTCCACTCTGCCCAAAGATATATATTACTATATATATATATATAAAGGACAACTCGAATGCCAGCCGATTAATTACTAAGCAGCCCGAAAGCCGATTAAACCTATCGTCACACAAATGTAAATCGCTAGACAGAGACAGAGACAGACAGAGAGAGAGAGAGAGCGAGAGTGAGAAAGAGAGCGAGAGTCGATAGGCTGTGGACTTGAACAGGTATTAAAAGTGTGTTTTAATATTTGAACTGAGTGTTTTATTTTGTCAAGGGAGAAAGAAGTTGAATAACTAACAGAATGTTTATGTCAATCTGTTATCGATAATTATCGATATGTTTAATGTGTTAACGTTCTTAGATATAGAGACATGCGATAAAAACAGCAAACAGTTATGATCATGAAGACAAATCAATAAACTACCATAAGTAATCGATATTCGATTAATTTGATATTTTTATTTTTTATAATAATAGTATTAAATATGTGATTTAAGCTCTCTCCTGCTTAGCTTTCAGGCTACTTTGTTGTTATCGATAACATATTCGATAACATATTCGATAACATATTCGATAACTTTCTTAGTCTTTTATCAACTTGCAGCAATGATTTAAGCTTTCTCCTGCTTAGCTTTCAAGCAACTTCATTGTTATCGATAACATATTCGATAACATATTCGATAACATATTCGATTACATATTCGATAACTTTCTAAGTGTTTTATCAACTTGCAGTAATGATTTAAGCTCTCTCCTGCTTAGCTTTCAAGCAACTTTGTTGTTATCGATAACACATTCGATAACTTTCTTAGAGTTTTATCAACTTGCAGCAATGAAATATGAAAAACTTTCGCATACCAGCGCTCCATTATCTCTTTTCCCCCCCTTTCTCTGCCTTTCTCTCCAATTCCCTCTCTCTCTCTCTCTTACTTGTTTTCTTTCCTAGTTGTTATCATGTTATCGATAAGATTGGTGACAGCGTTGCCCAAAACAGTGCTTGGCGCCAAACTAAAGGAAAAACGCCTGGAAAAACTTTGCCAACAATGGCCCAAAGGTGCTGTCAAAATTTGTGCGTTATTACATTTGCCGTTTGGGGTACAATCAAAAAGAAAGGAAGGAAGGAGACAGGTGACCCTGAGACAGAGAGAGAGACAGAGAGGGAGAAAGGGAAGGAGAAAGGGAAGGGGCAAGAATGTGTTAAGCAAAAGTTGCGCAAAATTGACAAAATATAAATAAAATATGGCACAAAGCACACAACGAAAATAAATAAATAAAAAGCAGATGTCAAGACAGGTGAATAGACAGGACGACTGGCAAAAGGGTTACACAAATCGAGAGCGAGACAGAGAGAGCGAGAGAGCGAGAGAGAGAGAGAGAGAGAGAGAAAGATTTGCTGTCAGTTTGACGATAATGTTGCCCAAAAAAATGTATTGACACAATCGAAAGAAGAATCGAAGCGACTGACAAGCACAAAGAAAAGGGGAGAGAAGTTGGAGAAAGGGGAGAGAAGTGAAGAAAGGGGTAGGGGAACCCTCTATTACCACTTTAACAAAGATGACGTAATTGATTTTGAAGCAAAGCAACAAAAAAATGCTAGCAAAAAGCGAAAAAAGACGCAAAGTGCTTGCTTGAAATCTTAGCTGAAGTTTTCCCACTCCACAAAACGAAAAGGAAAACTTAACGATTGCACTTCACACACACACACACACGCACACACATAGACACAGGGAGAGATGGAAAGCTGTGACACATTCTACAACTAAATCAAATATAAAGGCAAGCAAAGGAAAAAAAAAAAAAAAGCTAAAGAAATACAGAATAAAGCTAAAACATGCAGGTACAGCAATAAACCAAAGCAGACTAGCTTTATTTGCTTAAAGCCATAGATTCAACACACACACGCACACACACACGCAGACACACTCAAGGCAGACCAAACAGACACATGGAATTAAAATCAATTTAGATTCTAGTTAAGTGTTGCTTCGAATGCACTTTGTACATATTTGTACAAAAATTGTATTCAAATATGTAAATCAAGTTCGCTTCGAAGAGTTATTAAAAGCGTTTACCAAAATGTTAAAGCTTTCAAATCGAAATCCAAACATAATCAGGCCAAAATGAAGCTAGTTTGATCCAAAGGAACAATTATCTGCAGATCATTAAGCAAATTGTGTCCAACAAACCAGTTCGTTATCCTTGACAGCTTTTCACGCATTCAATCCTCGCACTAAGTGCTGAAGTATCAAATAATATTAACCAAGTGCTGAAGCATCAAATAATACTATCAAATACTATTCGAGTTTAAGAACAATGGAAGAATATGGAACAAAGCTTGTTGTTCTTGTGTTTTAAGCTGATTAAAAGGACGAAATATAAACACATATATCCATAAATGTATATGTCGTTCGTCAAGCAAACCAAACCCAATATTAATAATTGAAATTGAACATCAAATAGACTAAAATGATGAGATTTAAATACCACAAGCACATATGTGTGTGTGTGTGTGTGTATGCAACCTGGCAAAAACAAAGGGCAACTTATCCTTAAGCGTCTTAAGTGCACAAACTACTTAGAGTTCTGTAACTCTGTGCATGTGTGTGTGTGTGTGTGTGTGTGTGTGAGAGAGTCCTGTGAACTTAAATGCTGTTGCTTCATTGTGTGGCAGCCACAAAAGGTTGCAGCTTGAGTACTTTACGGCTGTTACTAACTAAACATTATGCTGCAACAAAAGCTTGAGTTCAATTAAGCATGGCATATTTGTTTCAAGCATGACATATTTGTTTCAAGCATGGCATATTTGTTTCAAGCAAGACATATTTTAATGGAGCATGGCTTATTCCCAACCAGAAGCAGGCCAAAATGTGAATTGGAGTTGATTTTCGAACGTATTGAATATTTTAATAGGATTTGAAATCCTTTTCAAAACGTATTTACTGCCCACACAATCCAAAACACACACACACACACACACACATATAGTTGGAATATGTCTGATGTTTGATATTACAGGCGCTAGACACTGCGTATACTTAATCTGCATTTGATGTTGCCCAAACAAAGTCTCAACGGGACAGAGACAGGAAAGGAGCTCAAGTTGAGCAACTAATCAAAGCAGCCAATGAAAATTGTGATTGGAAGGAAAGTATATATATATGTATATATATAGTGTGTAAGTTGGGAAATATTTTGCATATTCTTGTTATTAACAATTTGCATATTAAAATGAGAAAAAAGCAAACAAGTAGCAAAACCAAAGAGCAAAAAACAACAACAACAAATGTTGTGTCCTTTAAGAGAGAGAGAAAAGAAAAGAAAAAAACAAAGTTTTGTATTGTGGAAAATAATAATAATAATAATAATCATAAAAACGAAAGCAAAATCGTATAAATTGAAGTTGGGTTTGAAATTGATTTTTTTATTATTATTACTTAAAAATATATATATATATATCAGCATAGACATATTTACAACATGCAATAAGCAAGCAATTTATTTTTTATTTTAAATCCATATTCAAATATTTGCAAAAGCTTTTTGCAATGTTTAAACAGCTATTAAACTCTATGGCCATATAATTAACTTTGATAAGCTAATTAATGTTAATTAAATTTTAAGCAAACACACAAACACACACACACAAACACACACCTGCACACACGCAATGTTTTACATTTACCGCCAAACTCTTCTTTTTTTATCTCTTTTTTTTTAGACTTTTTACTGTGTAAATTTTTGCAAATAAATTTTTATTCAATTTTCTTAAGCTACACTTTGAACACACAAGTAAAAAAAACAACAAACAATTGTTTATTTGAGATACAAAAAAATGTAAAAAAAAAGAATTCGAGAATTGAAATTTTTTGTAGCACAGTTTTTAGCGCGCGTTGTCGTCGGCTTTTTGCAAGTTGATTCAAACGCGTTGTGTTGCCTGCTAATGATTGTTATTTGATATTTTTGTATTGTATTAGCGGCGCCAAAGCGCTTTGATTTGTTTATTTGTTCGTTCTACCACTTGGCTGTGTTTGAGTTCGTTGTTGTTGTTGTGTTAAGTAAGCTGTGGTTGTTGGATTTATTTAGTGTTTGGTTGTGTTTTTTTTTTTGGTGGTGGCCCGTGCACGACGACCGCTTGACGCCCGTTTCGAAAACAGACTGCGGCTCCAGACTGTGCGAGATTCATCCCAATGAAGATAGCGAAGCCGAAGCGATGCGAAACCGAAGCGAAACCGAAACACGAATCCAACACGACGACAACAGCGACGACGAGGACGGTCACTTTTTGTGTGTTTCGTTCAATGGAGCAAACATTCAGCATCCGCAAGCATCGTGTACGCGAGTGTGTGTGTGTGTGCTGCCGAAGAGCGCCGTTGAATTGGTAACGCCAACGCTCTTCGGCCAAGAAACCCACGCAACGTTTTTGCGTGGTGAGAACAAAAAACAACCGAAAACAACAACAACGCGAAGAAGTTGAAGATGTTGCAAAAAGGTTGTAGCTTGAGACAGGTGCTTGCTTTAACCAAGATCACGTATACGCAACGTGGCGCCGGCTAAGTAAATAAAAACCAAACCAAAAAAGCGAAAAAGCACATGAAGACAAGAACACCCAACATCTGCGACTTCATCAACTAGAACTAGAAGCTACTTTTTTCGATTGTCTCTATCAGTCGCTATCGTCTTTGAGTTCAGATTCACACACACACATATGGAGTGACTTAATACACTTAAGTTGATCAATAGTTTTGGTTTTAACCCAAATCCGATTAATAAAATGATTCTTCTATGAAGCCTCAGCCTTTGATTGCTTGATAAGTGGGCCAAAAAATAATAAAAATAATATAAATAATATAAATAATATAAATAATAATATAATAAAATAATAAAATAATAAAAATAATAAAATAATAAAATAATATAAATAATAAAATAATATAAATAATAAAATAATAAAAATAATAAAAATAATAAAAATAATATAAATAATAAAAATAATAAAATAATATAAATAATAAAATAATAAAATAATGAAATAATGAAATAATAAAATAATAATATAATATAAATAATAAAATAATAAAATAATGAAATAATGAAATAATAAAATAATAAAATAATAAAATAACAAAATAATAATATAATAAAATAGTAAAATAATAAAATAATAGAATAATAAAAATAATATAAATAATAAAATAATAAAAATAATAAAATAATAAAATAATATAAATAATATAAATAATATAAATAATATAAATAATATAAATAATATAAATAATATAAATAATATAAATAATATAAATAATATAAATAATATAAATAATATAAATAATATAAATAATATAAATAATATAAATAATATAAATAATATAAATAATATAAATAATATAAATAATATAAATAATATAAATAATATAAATAATATAAATAATATAAATAATATAAATAATATAAATAATATAAATAATATAAATAATATAAATAATATAAATAATATAAATAATATAAATAATAAAATAATAAAAATAATAAAAATAATAAAAATAATATAAATAATAAAATAATAAAATAATAAAATAATAAAATAATAAAATAATGAAATAATGAAATAATAAAATAATGAGATAATAAATAATAAAATAATAAAATAATAAAAATAATATAAATAATAAAATAATAAAATAATAAAATAATAAAATAATAAAATAATAAAATAATAAAATAATAAAATAATAAAATAATAAAATAATAAAATAATAAAATAATAATATAATATATAATATATTTAATAAACTAAAGAAAAATCCATAAAATCGAACAACTCTAAAAAAATGCTACTCAAAACATATGAAAATATAATTTAATATAAATAAAAATATTAATAATATGAAATAAAATATTATTTAACATTTTAAGCTTGTAAAAAACATTTTATACATTTTTTTCAACCTTTTTTCACCATTTTCTTCTCACCTTTTTCTACTTTTGCTATAAGTCCTAACATGCACTTAGTTTCAGCTCAAATTGAATCAAGTTTCCTTCAACTTTCTTACAATTTAAAGTTTTCTGCGCCTAAAGCAATTACTATGACGAAAATGAAAACTTCCTACAAATTATATGAATGAATTCGTTTTACAGTTAACTCCCCTCCACCCTTTTTTTTTGGGCACTTTCATGCTGCGACATTCTTGCGGCACGCAATTGACAACAAAACAAAACAATGCCACCAAAACAACAACAAGAAGAATAAGAAATATGCCGACCAAGCAGCGATTTTTCTCTTTGAGGCAGACGCTCTTACGTGCTCGCTCTTAAATGAGAGGCAACTCACCACGTGGTGAGTTTAGTGTTAAAGGTGTAATTCAACACACAAAAAGCACGCTGTCAAGCGCCATCTGCGGTTCAGCGAACAACAACAACAACAGCAACACGCTGCATTTCTTGAACAGTTACCAAAACGGTTTCAAAATGGCATAAAAAGTTGAAGTAGTTGAGCGAAGAAGAAGAAGAAACGTGCGAGGTTTTTGATATGCTTTAAGAGCTGACCAAAGGCACAATTGAATGCATCCCTTTGCAAATTTTTAGTCATTTTGTTGAGCCACTGCCAGCAATTAAACACAGACGTAAAACGCTAATGACAGGCATGTCCTGGCAGAGAGAGGGAGAGGGAGCGAGAGGGAGAGGTAGAGGTAGAGGTAGTTCACATGTTAACCCTGCCTCCTCGCTGTTGCCTTGGTCAGTTTTGGTTCAAGCTAATTCGAACGAAATTAAGCAAACATTTAATGAAGCAATTAGCAAATGTTGGCAGCTGGCCCAAGCCAAAGAAGCCGGCCCCACACAACCCCCAAACCCCCTACGCCCCAACCCAACCCCTACCCCAATCGAAAAGAGAAGAAACTTAGAGCTTGCCCTCAGCTTTGCGGTTAATATCCTGTGCGAACTCTCTCATACATTAGTAATAAAGTAGTGTCAAGTTGGGCACACACACACAACCCTTAGCCCCTAAGTAATGAACAGTGGCATCAGCTGGCCCTTAACGGGGGCGAGGGGTGGAGAGGGGGTTGTGACGTTAAACCCCTAAAATGGATTAATAGATTTTGGCATTGCGTTCTTTTTTCCTTTTTTTTTGCTTCTTACTTGAATTCGCTTAGGGGTTGGGAGAGGGTAGCAACCAACCCCCCGCCCCTCTTTGGAACATCAAAGGGGATTTCAGGTTTACACATCACAAGGATTGCGTTAACTCACCTGAAAAGAAAGAAAAAACAGAGAGAGAGAGAACGTTAGTAAGAGCATGAAAACACACGTAGAAAGCAGAAGAAGAAGAAGAAGCATTTACCGCTAAGAATAACAAGAAAATGGCAGAAACATAGACAAAAATAAACAGGTGAAAGTTTTGTTTCTGAACATTTTTTGACAAAATATTTTCAGAGGCTAGCAAATGGCTAGCAAAACATTCAACCACACACAAAAACAGCAACAACAACGATAACTAGTTTAAAAGTTTGATTAGAGGGAACAATGCGGTAAAGTGCAAAATTCTGTTGCATACTTTTATGCACTCAAAAACTTTTGAGCCAGTTCGTACGTATGTAATGAGTATACTATATATATATATATATATATAATCACACATTTAGGTGCTTGAACAAATTGCTAAGTAATGCTAAAGCGAAATATGATATGGCATATTAAGAAAATGGCAAATAAAATTATTTCGGATTTGAACTTATGTAAAAAGCACCAGAACAATAACAACTCAATGCTTATTGGCTAGATTAAAAGAAAAGGATAAACAAATATATCATCATTCAGGCAAAAATAAACTCAATAACGAATTATATTTCAACAACTTTACATTTAATAAAAATGTTTAAATGTTGAAAAAAATGCTAACAAATTGTATCCAAATGAAGTTCCACTTAAAAACCCAAACTAAGGGTTTTCAAAATTATAACAACGTGAAAAACGTGAAACAAAAACGTTTGTTTTGGGGCTGCCAACTTGTTTGCAACCTTAGCTCTCCCTCTCTCTCACTCTCAGTCTTTGTCGCCTTCTCACTCTTGCTTTCTGTCTCTACTAATCTAGTTGTTCAGCCCCATATGCCAAACACACACAGAACACACTCAAGAGCACACAATTGTATAATCCCTTTTCTGACCCAAAAAACCAAAAAAACCGATAGTCAGACAGACAGAAAGAGAACCTCTTTTTGGTTTTTGTGGCATTGTCAAGGCCTTTGCCTGAATTATGTACAACAAGAGTTGCATATCGAAAGCGTTTTCAACTAGTCGATTTCGATAGCAAGAAAAATTTTATGACTTCAATGTTTATGATGCAGAAGATTTGAAGTATTTCGTAACTGCAACAACCTATTCGGAAAACTAGGGTATCTGAACGTCGAGTTTTTTCTAAACAGTAAGCATTGCTACCTGTAATTTTTTTTATTCACTTTTTTTTATTTTTATTTTTTTGGTTTTCAAACAACTGGCAAAGGCGATTAGAGGCAAAAAGCATAGATTAAAATGGTTCAAGCTCTTTTTGTTTTTTGTTTTTAGCGGGTTCATTGGTTCATTCAAGGTTCGGCAAACAAGAAAAGCAACAAGGATTTACTACAAAAATCCGACTATTTGTTTTGCATATTTTTTGGCAAGAATTTTTTTTTCGTGATTTTCCAATAAAAATTATGTTTTAAACTGGAAATGCAGTATTAATTTAGATGTCAAGCCATGACTTTTAAGGCATTGCATTTGAAAATTGGTTGAGTTTTGACAAAGTTATGAGTTCGGAAAGTTCAAAATAATTTTTGGAGTTAATTTTTTTTGTGAATTTCGAGTGAAAAATTTGTTTTAAACTGGAAATGCAGTGTTGATTTAGGTGTGAAGCCATGACTTATAAGGTATTGCATTTGAAAATCGGTTGAGTTTTGAGGGAGTTATGACTTTGGAAAGTTTTTGGGAAGAATTTTTTCACGAATTTCGAGTAAAAATTATGTTTTAAACTGGAAATGTAGTATTAATTTTGGTATTAAGCCATGACTTTTAAGGTATTGCATTTGAAAATCGGTTGAGTTTTGACAAAGTTATGAGTTCGGAAAGTTCAAAATAATTTTTGGAGTTAATTTTTTTTGTGAATTTCGAGTGAAAAATTTGTTTTAAACTGGAAATGCAGTGTTGATTTAGGTGTGAAGCCATGACTTATAAGGTATTGTATTTGAAAATCGGTTGAGTTTTGACAAAGTTATGAGTTCGGAAAGTTCAAAATAATTTTTGGAGTTAATTTTTTTTGTGAATTTCGAGTGAAAAATTTGTTTTAAACTGGAAATGCAGTGTTGATTTAGGTGTGAAGCCATGACTTATAAGGTATTGCATTTGAAAATCGGTTGAGTTTTGAGGGAGTTATGACTTTCGAAAGTTTTTTGGGAAGAATTTTTTAATGAATTTCGAGTGAAAATTATGTTTTAAACTGGAAATGCAGTATAAATTTAGGTGTTAAGCCATAACTTTTAAGGTATTGCATTTGAAAATCGTTTGAGTTTTGAGGAAGTTCTGATATAGGAAAGTTATGACCTGTCTTCAAATTGATTCTTTTTCATGAATCTCGAGTGAAAAATATGTTTTAAACTGGAAATGCAGTATGAATATAGATGCCAAGCCATGACTTTTAAGGTATTGCATTTGAAAATCGGTTGAGTTTTGAGGAAGTTTTGATATAGGAAAGTTCAGACCTATCTTCAAAACGATTTTTTTGGGAAGAATTTCGAGTGAAAATTAAAAATTAAAATAAATAAATTAATTTTAAACTGGAAATGCAGTATTAATCTATAGTTATGATTTCCGAAAGTTCTGACATATCTTCAAAACGATTTTTTTGGGAAGAATTTCTAGTGAAAATTAAAAATTAAAATAAACAAATTAATTTTAAACTGGAAATGCAGTATTAATATATATGCTACGCCATGACTTTAAAGGTATTGCATTTGAAAATCGGTTCAGTTTTGAGGGATTTATGACTTCGGAAATATTTTTCGGAAGAATTTTTCAGGATTTCGAGTGAAAATTATGTTTCAAACTGAAAATGCAGTATTAATCTATATATCAAGCCTTGACTTATGAAGTAATGCTTTTGAAAATCGGTTAGGTTTTGAGGGAGTTATGACTTCGAAAACACTTTTCTTTCGTTCTTTTTGACTTCGGAAAGTATAGATCATTGTACATAAGTTTCATAAACAAAAGCTTATCGCGACTTTACAGAACTTACAAAATAATATCCATTAAAGCGAAAATAAAATGTTGCTTTCGATAATAAGAATTATTTGATTGTATGCTTTTATCTATGTGAAAAGTCATTAAAATTTTTATATTATGTTTTTTTTTCGACAATTTCATTTGCACTAAAATGTTTGGGTGACATCTTGATTGGGACAACAAAAGGCGCAACAACAACAACAAACAACAACAAACAATAACAAACAACGAACAACAAGAAACGAAAATCAAAAGAGAACGAGAACGAAAGTTGGAGAGATTGATGATGTTTCAATAAAGGCCATTTGGCAGCAAGGCAGATTGCGGTGCCTGGGCCAATAATATGGCAAATGAATTGGCTATTTAACTATTTACGTGTGTGTGTGTGTGTGTGGTGACAACCCTGTGGAGAGCAGGGTTGCCCACTAATTGGTATGAAACTATTGGCAGCAACTTTTACCAGTTTGCCCTTCAAACTCAGCTCAAATATGAATCATGGCCAACAAACTGTACAAATTTCATGTCTGTCCAAATTGTTGTTTGTGCTTTTGTTGTTCTTCGTGTTGTTGTTGTTGTTGTTCGTGTTGTTGTTCTTGTTATTCTTCTTCTTTTTGTTGTTGTTGTGTTCAGCGACAAAAAAGTTTTTATTCGTTTTCGTTTCGTTCTTTTTTGTTTTCATTTTTTGTGCCAATTGAAATTCCATGGCACAACATTTTTGTCTAGTTAGAGAGACACACACAGAATGTTAAGGGGATGAAGAAAGTGATGCAGTAGGGGTTAGGTAGCTAGGGGTGGGGGGTTGGTTTGTGTAAGAGGGGGTAGTAAAGTTAGCTTTGCTTTTTAGCTTTTTAGTTGGCCGCACAATTGATTGTCGCTCGTCCCGCACCTCCACCTCCCTTTTTAGTTAGCCACATTTCCGTTTTTCTAACTCCCAACCCCTACCATACCCTACCACCCCCCTTTCACCCCCCTTTCACTCCCTCGGTTCGTTGTCAGTGAAGTGTTAAAATCGATTAAATGAAAGTTTATTGCTAAATTGCTAACTGGCTAAGCTTGTTTGAGGCAGGCCCACGAAGAAACTCCCGCTGACCAACCCTCAAGAACCACCCCCCCCCCCCCGTCACCACCCCGTCACCACCCCCTCCCCACTCATCGCTTTCGAAGTGGCTTCATTGTTTCTTTCTGGAATTCAAAACTTTGAAGTGTTTTGCCCTTCGATTTTAATTCGTTACACGTTTTTGACTAGACAACAACAACAGTTGTCCAACACTGGCATTTAAGTATGTGCAATATGGCAAAGAAACAGAGCAAAGGAGGGTTTGAAAAGTATTTGGAATTCATTTGATTGCTGTCCATCAGGTAGAAAGCTGAGTTTTAACTTCCAGTGTTGCTTAACAACACTTAAAAACAGCATATATGCAGTTTTCGCACTGTAATTTCAATCAAGTTGCAGCCATATCAAATATTTATTTCAGATTCCAAGCAACTTTTATGCAAACAGTTTAACTTTTCTGATTGCAATTTTCATTTCAAATATTTTTTCTTAGGTTTTTTTTCTCTCTCTCCAGCTCTCTCCCTCACTTATGGCCAGGGCTAAGATTGCCAGCAGCTGCAGCATTGCACCGCAATCTCATACCCCTTACGCCCCGTTTTCGCAACCCCTTAGCATCGCTCACTTAATCTTAAGCTGTTAAACTGTTCTGTTAGCTCTTAACCCCAATTTGGCAACCCTTTCGACATATTTTTTTCCTCTCGCCAGCAATTTGTTTAGCCTCTTCTTAACCCTTTTCTTTTTTTGCAGCCACTTTGGTTTATTCCCCTTCCCGCTACTTGAAAGTCTCGCTCTGGTATTTTTTTAATACCACATAACAGTATTTTTTCGAGGCTTTTGTTGGATTTTTTTTCTTGAAAATTAATGAAAAGCATTTTTCGATTGTAATTATGTGTATTTCGTGCTAACGCGCCCATTGCCCGGCGGCATAACAGTCATCAGCTGCCATTAAACACAATACTTGAACCCCCAAACCACCCCCTACCCCCCACTATACCCTCACCATCTATCTAGCCACTGGCTTAGCTCATTAGGCGTCGCTTTAGTTAGAGTGAGATAGAGGCATGACTCCGTCTCTCATCATCAGCATCAAGCACAAGCCAGGGGCACAAATGTAATAGCGAGAGAGTGGGGATAGGGAGGAGGAGCCGCTGCGGGGGGCTCAGCATTTAATTGACTGTAAATTTGCTTCACTCCAAAAAGCTTCAACTACTCATTAAACAAGGAAAACGAAGAAAAAATCAAAATACAGCAACGAAAAGCGTTTCTTAAAGCAAAGAAGACGAAACGAGTCGAAACAAGTAGAAAATTATAGCGACTTTCGCATACTCTGTTAGATTTCAAGTTCAAAGCAACTTTGACTCTTCAAAGTGACCCCAAAACTGTGAATCCCAAACTGTAACGTTTAACAGTGACTCGAAAACTGTGAGTTGTGGTGGAAACTAAACGTTAAAAGTACCTCAAAATATATGTTATTAAGTATACGTATGGTATACGAAGCAATCGACTCTTACAAATGACTCGCAAACTGTAACGTTAAACAGTGACTCAACAACTGCGAAGTCACTCCCATGCTATGACTTTTAACAGTGACTCAAAAACTGCAAAGGTTTTTCTTCGGTTTTGATGGAAACTTAATGCTAAAACTACCTCAATATATATATATATATATTGTATGGCATTCGGCACTTAAAAGTGACTCCCAAACTGTAACGCCTAACAGTGACCCAACAACTGCGAAGTGACTCCCAAACAGTGACTCAAAAACTGCGAAGATTTTTCTTGGGTTTTGATGGAAACTTTTGAAGCTACCTCAAAATATTTTTTATTAAGTATACGTATGGTATTAACGATAGCTAATAAAGAGAGTACTTTAATAGTCGTATGCATAATAAAAACCAAAAAGAAAGTTAAAGACAAAAAACAACAACAACAACAACAACAAACAGCAGCAGCCGGAAGTAAACAGTTGCCTTTTAGCGATTACGCATACGCACCGTGTGGCAGCAAGTAGCTCTAATGTATGTTTGTGCCTGCCACACACACACACACACACACACACACACATATACACTCTCTCACACACACATACACTCTTGTAGCAAGTAGCTTATAGAGGTGGGGCAGGGTGGGGAAGGGGGGCTGTTTGGAGTACAATTACCACAGCACTTCCATTATCTGCAGTTTTACGGTCTAGATCCATTTCCACACACACACAGATACACACACACACACACAGATACATACACACACAGCTGTAATAACATAATGGCTGTAAAATGTGCGCCTTAAAAGCTCAGGTAAGCTCTCTCTATACATGTGTGTGTGTGTGTGTGTGTGTAAGAGTAGCCAAAAAAAAAAAGGAAGAAGAAAACAACAAAGAGCAAAAACAACAAAGACGACTCATGGCATAAATAAATAGAGATAATTAGACCATAACGACGACAAAAACAAAACAAAGTACAACAACAACAACAACACACACACACACACAACAACACACACACGAACACACACACACCCATTTGTAACCCCTTTTGTGTAGCAGAAGAAGAAGAAGCAGCAGATAGCGAAAACAAAATCCGTTTTGCCCGCACTTTTTTTTTATTTATCCTACAAAATTGTTTTTGTTGTTGTTGTTTTTCTTACGTTTCGTGTTAGCTATTTTTATATTCCAGCTCGCTTTACGTTTAATTGTAGCTAAACAAAAATACATATACACACCACGAAGAAGAAGAAGAAGCAGCAGCCAAAAGGTTGACCATAATCTAGTTGCGTTTCTTTCTTCTTCTTTTTTTTGCTTTTGGTTTGGCAGCAAGCAAATTGGGTGAAGGATACGAGAGACTAGGACAAACCAATTCTGTTAAGCCAAGCTAAAGCACACTAGACGTGTCAGAGAGAGAGAGAGAGAGAGACGAAGAGAGAGCGAGAGGGAGAAGGTAGCTTAAAAACAATGCAATAAAAATATAAAATTGTTAGTTTTCTTTTTTGGGAGTTTTTTTTTGCTGCTGGAGTTAAAAAAATGCAGGCAGCTGCTGTGCCAGATAAGAGACAGCAACACAACGAAAGAGTGAGGGAGAGCGAGAGAGAGAGAGAGAGAGAGAGAAATTGCAGAGGTTGCAGCTGCAACATGGACTGCCACACTAAAATGTTCATACAGAATGCAAAAAAATAAAAAAAAGCTAAAAATAAATGCACTTAAGATTTCAATTCATTTACCTGTTGTAAAAATGCACAGAGAGAAAGAAGTAGAGAAATCCGTACTAGATAATACCCTAAACTGCTTGCAAGTATGTGTGTGTGTACAGCATACATGACTTAACTTTAATGTTCCATATCTCCGGTGTTTCTCAACGGATTTCAATAAAAGTTTCACAAATTCTCATTATTTCCTTTAATGGTTCAAACTGCATTTCAAAGTTTTCCAAATTCAAGATTTTGTTGTTATCGATAACATGTGTATATGGAAAACGGAAAGACTTATCGAAAATTCAGACATACAGACGGACATGGCTATATCGACGCGGCTGTAGATGCTGATCAAGAATGTATATATATACTTTATGTTGTTATCGATAACATGTGTATATCGGAAACGGAAAAAGTTATCGAAACTATATGGACTCGGCTGTTGATGCTGATCAAGAATATATATACTTTATGTTGCTGATCAACAATATATATACTTTATGTTGTTATCGATAACATGTGTATATCGGAAACGGGAAAAGTTATCGAAACTATATCGAATCGGCTGTTGATGCTGATCAAGAATATATATACTTTATGGGTTCGGAGATGTTTCCTTCTGCCTCTTTTCAACCATTTTCAATGGGTTCAGGGCATAAAAATGCACAGAGAGAAAAAAAGCGAAGTATTGAAGCGAAAACTTTGTAGTGAGCAGCAGCTTTTCAGGCGTTACTATATAGAATGTGAATAACTGAATAGACTACGTAAACATTCAATGTTCAGCAAGGTTCACAATAGTTGTGTAGTGAAAGAATTTTCGTGTTTCGTGAGTAGTTGCAAGGATTTCTCCACTTGCCACACTTTCCAATCATTAGGTGATTGGATTCTTTAAACTTGCAAAGAACCCAAAGAAAAATACAGAAAAGGTCGAAATCGAAACCGGAAACGGAAATAGCTTTAAATTTGTGTTGCGCTGAAAGTGTGTGGCCGCTGTTGCATGCCACTCAGTCAAAAAATCAAGTTGTTTGTTGTTCTTGTTGTTGCCATCAATCAATTGGAAGTTTTTTGTATTTGGCTCGCTCCCGATTTTAGACAGCGCGCGCTTCAATCAATTACCGAATCTCATTACGGCTTAATAGAGCATGCCAAAACACACACAAACACACACACGCACACTAATACTAACAGCACACACTCGCACTTAAATCAATTCGGCATTGCTGTCAATTTTCAACAATTTTGCTCTTCGGAATTTAGTCCAAACTTCGAACCGAGCCGCGAAATGCGTCAAATTGTGTTACAAACCGTTTCGAAACCATTTCCACAAATGGAACGTATATATAACGTATACGCAGTGGGTTGTGCTAATTTCGATGCCCTCAAGCAATTAAAAAGTTACAGAAAGTTAGCCAGATAACCTTTACGTTTCGAACGAGTCCATTTTTCGCTGATTATTGAAACAAATCAAGCTAAGCGAATCTAAATTTGTTGGGTTAAACAAACTTACAGTTGTTTGTTGCTTTATTCGTACTGAAAAGAGTTTTGGATTCTGACAGTTAAAATGGTTTTTCGGTGGGAGAAATCAATCAGCTTTTGTCATTCGCAACAGCGGTTCGAGCTGCAGGGTTGCATTTTCATTAGATACTAAACATTTATCGATGACATCATTTATCGCATGGATAAGGAAACAAACATTTATCGATGACATCATCATAAGGAAACAAATATTTATCGATGCCATCATTAATCGTATGGATAAGGAAATCTACATTTATCGATGCCATAATATATCGTATGGATAAGGAAACAAACATTATCGATGCCAAAATATATTATATGGATAAGGAAACAAACATTTATCGTATGGATAAGGATACATAAATATTTATCGATGCCATCATTAATCGTAAAAATAATGATACAATAATATTTAATAGCAACTTTTTCACCTCGATAACAGAACAGAATCGTTATCGATAAGAGCAGCAAACGTGTCTAAATGGAAATTCATTTTAGAAATCTTTACTCGTTCTGTTTTTTTTCAAGTACAGGGTATCTAACCGTGCATCACTCTCTCTTTCTCTCTCCCCTCTCTCCCTCTCTCACCCTCTCTCTCTCTCTCTCTCCCGCTCCGACACACACTATTTGTTGTTGGTTGGCATAATTTTTTGTGGCCGCCACTTCATTAACAAGACTGCCTGCAATTTTGTAGTTAATTAATTGACTACGCAAAACGCTTCAATGCATTTACGAGTGTGTGTGTGCGTGTATGCGTGTGTGTGTGTGTGCGTGTGTGTGTGTGTGTGTGTGTATGGGTTTTTGTACTCTCCGTAATTTGTTACGCTTGCCAATTACATGAGCAACAACAACTTGCAACACTTGACCTGAAGCCTTCAACAGCAATTTCGCGTAACGTTTTTATTTTTTTAGCCTTTATTCATTTCTCTTCCTCTCTCTCTCTCTCTCCTTCCTCTCCCTCTCTCTCTTACTCGGTTTGTGTTGTTTTTCTTCTTGTTATTCTTATATTGAATGAACAAAAGTTGAAGAACTAATTAGAACGGCAATTACAAATTGAGGAGAAGCCACAGGTTAAAGGGGATGCGAATGGGTTGGCTTGGCTTCGCTTGGGGTTGGGCTTTGGGTTGGGGTTGGGTTTGGGGTTGAAGGTTGCTTTAAGGCATTGAGGCTGAGCGTCTGGCAATATCCGAGTTGAAATGCAATTTATCGCAGTGTCAACTTGTAGATGGGCAAAAACACAACAACAACAACACCAAATGCACAGTGGAACTAAAGTTTAATATACTAAAGGAAACCACTTTTAACAAATTGAATTTCAATTGATTGAAAAATCAGCTTGTAACATAATAATATCCTAAAAGAAACCCAATCTGTGTCTTTAAGTTCAAGAACTTGTCAATACATATGGAATATATTTATTTGAATTACTTTGCTTATCGATAATTATCGATTATAATCGACTCTTTCATTGTTGCAGCGGAACTAATATGTAATCGAAATTGTTATCAATATTTGTACTTTTAATATCGATTGTCAAATCAATTTTCCATAATTTGACAAATCGATAATTATCGATTGTAATCGATTCTTTAATTATTGCAGTGGATCTAATGTATAATCGAAATGTTATCAATATTTGTACTTTTACTATCGATTGACTAAATAAATTCGCCTTAATTGAACTAATCGATAATTATCGATAACATCACATTCAATAATATAATTCTCCAATATTTGTACTTGTATACATCGATTGTCTAATAAATACTCCCTAATTTGACTAATCGATAATTATCGATTGTTATCGATTCTTTCATTGTTACAGCCGAACTAATGTGTAATCGAAATTGTTATCAATATTTGTACTTTTACTATCGATTTTCTCAATTTATTTATTATTATTTATTATCGCCTTAATTGAACTAATCGATAATTATCGATAACATCACACTCAATATAATAATTTTCCAATATTTGTCATTTTACTATCGATTCGCTAAATAAATTCTCCTTAATTTAACTAACCGATATTTATCGATTGTTATCGATTTATAAATTATTGCAGCGGAACTAACATGTAATCGAAAAGTTATCAATATTTGTACTTTTACTATCGATTGACTAAATAATTTCGCCTTAACTGAACTAATCGATAATTATCGATAACATCACACTCAATATAGTAATTCTCCAATATTTTTACTTTTACTATCGACTGTCCAATAAATTCTCCGTTATATGACTAATCGATAATTATCGATTCTTTAATTATTGTAGGGGAACTAACATGTAATCGAAATGTTATCAATATTTGTACTTTTACTATCGATTTTCTAATAAATTTTCCTCAAAATTCGCCTCTTTATTTATTTATAATTTAACTTATCGACGTATACAAATCGATTAATATCGATAAAGTTGTATTGTTGCTAAACATTTTGATGGCAGTTCCGTTAAAACCTTTTGTCCTGCAGCCCCTCGCTAATTGACTTTCTGTGCGCCCAACAGTTATCTAGTTATGTCCTGACGAAGCGCATCTAACTTAATAAATATGCCTAACGATGCACGAGCGGAGGGGGAGGAGAAGAGCCATCGAGCCAGACAGTTTACAGAGCAGTTAACTTATTAGTGTGCTCGCCACTTGAGTTGCAAGCTTGCCCCACTCAGCTAGCTGCAACTCGTCGGGGCGCGGTCATAACTGTTCACTTGCCTCAAAGTGTCTGCTGCGTCTGCAGAAAACTTGCAACAACTTTTGAGTATTGTTTTTCGCCAAGTGATTCGCCTGTTTGTTATTGCCCCAAACTATATATATTACTTTGTCGCTTTGTCTCTCGCTCGGTTGAGATATCAAGAGTTTAGTTTGGTTTTGTTTTTTACCAGTTTGCCATTTGATATGCCCGAGTATCCTTTATATCGTTTTATCTGTCTATCGTTTGTTCTCAACTCAATTAAAGCAATTTTTCAAATTTCAATGGTTCAGTTTACAGTTAACTAACGGTTGATGGACTCAACAACCAATCAAAAACATTATTAACATGAAGTGCTGTTAAGTATTTTTTCGTTAGTTAAGTTTGCTTTACAAATAATACTTCATATATATCCTTTTCGAGGACTTTTCATAAACAAGAGAGAAACAAATTGCTTCGCATTTCCATGCATCAAAATTTTTATGGCTGGCCGTCAAAGCGAGAATAAACCATTATTCACACACCTACGCAGCTTTTGCACAACAAAAGTGGCCAAAAAAAAAAACGTTAAGAAACTTAAACTAGCAGATACCCTGCAAAAGTTTTCTCTTCTCTTTTAACTATGAAAGTGAAAATTTAGCTTAGAAAATTTCGTTGTTAAACCCAAAGATAGCTTTTGAAAGTGTTAGAACGGTTTTAGAAAATTCCAAACAGAGCATTTTCGCAGTCGTAAAATCCAAAGCCACAATGGTCAACGAAATGGCAAGCAAAAAAAGGACAAAGGACACTGCGAAGGACGTTGAAAAAAACAACTAAGAAATGCTAAGAAATTTTAGTCTTAAGACATTTCATGTGGCATGGTTAAGATTTTAGTGCCACACACACACATACACTCACACACACTCACACACTCACACACACACACAAACACACACACATACGCACAGCTTGAGCATAACAACAGAAAAATAAACCAGATGAAAACAATTCTCACGCTGCGCAAATTGCCGCGGCTACAATCAGAAAACACCAACAACAGCGCCCAGCCATACAATGACTTAAACAAAATGGCTGCCTCGAGGTCAAACCGGATTCTGTGAGCTTAACATGAGCATTACACAGGACTCTAGGACAACTACAAGGATATCAAATCTAATTGCTCGATAAACAATGAAAGAAAGTTGAAGTTTTAAAGCGAAGTCAATTCTTTGCACTTGTATTATAATATTCATATAACGCATACGCCATGTGATTCGAACACAAACTCTTTTATTTTACTGTTGTTTGTTATAATTACTTGTTTTCAATGCATTTGAAGTGCAATTATTTTTCAAAAATGTCATAGCTTCTGTCACTTTGCGCATTAAGTTTGCAATTTAAATGCACATTATGATACACTAACAAGAACAGGGCATAACTGTCTCGTGACTAAGTTCAAAGTTCAAAAAAATATTTTTCTAGCTTTACAAACTAAAAACGGATTTTAAAATGCATGAAAATTATTCTTTTATTATTATTTATATTTTTTTTTTTTTTTTTAGTTTATTTTTTTTTTGGTTTTTGGAAAGCTCGAAAGCGTAAACAAGTTGTGCTTAATGGTTTTTTTTTGTAATTTTTTGCTTATCCGTTTATCAACTTTGTTTTTGTGAACTTTATTTCGATTTATTGCCGGCCATTTTAATTGTTTTGACGTGATTCCGTTTATCCGTTTATTATTGTTTTTTGCTTCAATTGTTGCAGACATATTTTTAAAATTCATTCCGCCTGACTTCCAATTAATGCAATTAAACCCAACAACAAACGAACATTCATACAAATTAATTAAATCCATTATTTCGTTTGTTGTGCTTTAAATCGAGTACTCGGCTTGACCACGCCCACACCATCTACGACTCCTTCTCGGATTTAAGTTCCTTGTCTCAATCAAATTGAACAGCTGGCTTATTGATGACAAGATTTTGTTCGTGGGAAGTCAGAGCTTTAGGCAGTTTATGCTCGACTTTAATGTTCATAGTTGTTGTCTCTTAAAATCTTGATGATGGACATAACACACACACGCACACACACACGCACACAATCCTATGTACATTGTACTACTTTGAAACTCATAAAAAAAAATCCAGGCTTAATAGATTTTCAAACACGTGCTATGAACATTGTCTGCTGTCAGACACACACACACACACGCACGCATACACATTTATGTGACAATTGGCAATGCAAGTATGCATGTACGTACGTACGTATGTGTGTGTGCTGATCCCAAATTGGCCCCAAAGCCAAGTGAAGCGTATAAACAATTTATAGCCCACACCCGCAAACAGCATTTAGCCAACAAATAACAACAACAACAACACTGCAGGACATTGCCAATGCCTGCTCGTAAAAATGCAAAATGAATCAACAACAACAACGACACACACACACACACACAATTTATAGCAAGCTGGTGCTGCATCGCGTTGCTTGGGTTTCTCATCATCGTAAGCCACTTATTTGCGCTCCAAATGCAACAAAAATTTGATAAATTTGCATGCACAAGTTTTAGACACACACACACACACATACACATACATACACATGTGCGTGTGTGAGTGTGTTTGTGCATTGAAACTTGCGCTTAAGCTATCAGTGCGATGTCAGCGCTGCAAAGTAGGCAACACTTTTTTTTTAAAATGAAACTTGTCATTTCATCAGTCTTGTTGTCTAGCTCTCCCCCTTTCTCCCCCCTTGCTAGCATTATTTACTTATGTTTCTTATTATCGATATAACTTTTGACGCTTTTTGAAATGACAAAATAATTGCAAACATAATATGAAGAGCTTAAGCCCAAAAGTGAGGATGTGTTCAAAATGTATGCCAAGCTTTCAATATGTTTCGGTTAAGCCTTAACCAAATGCACACACAAAGCCCAAAGGCTTCAAACATGAACTAACCCAAAAAGCCGTGTGGTTGCTGTTGCTCTTGTTGTTGTTTTTGTTGTTGTTGTGGATGGGAGCTTTAGCTGCAACCAAATTTAGTGCGTTAGTCAACAAAAACATTGCCGCAGTGACCCAAATATTGTCTGACCAGAACAACGGCAACATTGCAACAGCCAAAGCAGCAGCAACAGCAACAGCAACAGCAACAACAACAACAGTTGCTGCTGTGTGGCAAAACATAAAACTGACAGCAACAGAGCCCACAACAACAACAACAGCAACACCAACTACAACAACAACATCAACAACAATTGCAACTGCAACAAATTAAAACAAACGAAACAGTTTATTTATGTCGTTGTCAGCAACAGCAACAGCAGCAACAGACGCCAGCAGCGACGCCAACGTCAACGTCTAAAACACAAAAGTCCAAAACATTACAAATAAATTCACATTCAACAGCAAATTATTTATAGCACCAATTTTTAGCAGCTACCAAAAAAAAATTAAATTAATGATAACAATTCGAAAAATAACAAAATAAAGTCAATAAATTATAATTTTTTTTTTTTTCATTATCTTCATAAATATTAATGAAATAAACATTAACAAAATGTTTTTTGGACAACTCCAAAGTTGTTAAGTTGACTTGCAAATACCCTGTAGCCGAAATATTGTAGGCTTTTATCGTTAAAAGATATATCGAAAAGTTATCGATAAGTTTTCTATACTTTCTAGTACTCCAGTTAGGCTTTTATCGTTAAAAAAGATATCGAAAAGTTATCGATAAGTTTACTTTTCCTTCTTGTACTTCAGTGAGTTTTTTTTAACAACTGCAAAGTTGTTAAGTTGACTAGCAAATACCCTGTAAACCCAAATCATGTACATTTTATCAACATTTATCGTTAAAAGTGATATCGAAAAGTTATTGATAAGCTTACTTTCGTTTCTGGTACTCCAGTTAGGCTTTTATTCTTAAAATTGATATCAAAAAGTGATCGATAAGTTTTTTTTACTTTCTGGTACTTCAGTTAGGCTTTTATCGTTAAAAGTGATATCGAAAAGTTATCGAAAAGATTACTTTTCCTTCTGGTACTTCAGTGAGTTTTTTTAACAACTGCAAAGTTGTTAAGTTGACTAGCAAATACCCTGTAAACCCAAATCTTGTAGGATTTTTTCGTTAAAAGTGATATCGAAACGTTATCGATAAGTTTACTTTCCTTTCTGGTTCTCCAGTTAGGCTTTTTTCATTAAAAGTGATACGGTAAAAGTTATCGATAAGTTTATCGTTAAAAGTGATATCGAAAAGTTATCGATAAGCTTACTTTCCTTTCTAGTACTGCAGCGACCCCTTTGAACAACTGCAAAATGCATAACTTGACTAGCAAATACCCTGTAAACCCAAATATTGTATATTGTATCAACATTTTTAGGCTTTTATCGTTAAAAGTGATATAAAAAAGTTATCGATAAGCTTACTTTCCTTTCTGGTACTCCAGTGAGTTTTTTTACCAACTGCAAAGTGGATAAGTTGATTATCGATAAGTTCACTTTACTTTATGATGTCCAAATAGGTTTTTATCGTTAAAAGTGATATCGAAAAGTTATCGATGATTTTACTTTTCTTTCTGGTAATTCTATTACTCCAGTTAGGCTTTTATATTTGAAAGTGACATCGAAAAGTTATCGATAAGTTTACTTACCTTTCTAGTACTCCAGTGAACCCTTTGAAAAACTGCAAAATGCTTAACTAAACTATCAAATACCCTGTAAACCCAAATCTTTTACATTTAAACAAAATTTTAAGGCTTGTATCGTTAAAAGTGATGTGGGAAAAGTTATCGATAGGTTCACTTTACTTTCTGGTACTCCAGATAGTTTAAGTATTTGAAGACAGGGTATCTACCAGTCGCACGAAGCTTAACTAATAAACACTAAAGTTCCAATCTTGAATAGTTTTTCACAAAATTGCATCATGCTTAATTTCTACAATTCAAGTTTCTATTCACGAACTTTGTGAGAAGCTTTAGCGCATTGTCGCTAGAGGGCGCTGCTTGAGTGCTGCCATAAAACGCCTGAAAAGCCTCGTTCTTGCCCGTTTGGCATAGCTAATGTTTATGGCACAGGCGCAAAATTCACAGTCCAAAGTGCTGCAAAGAAAGCTTTTATAGCGAAGCTTTCCACCACAAAAGCTTTTAGCACACAGCCTTAACCAAAAAGTCTCCACTGATGTGAAAGCTTTCATTGAATTTTTCAAACATAACGTATACGCAGCAAAAATAAAGGAAAAGGATGTGAATGCTGTGAACGGGCAGGGTTTGGTATGGAATTTCTGTTTCTGATATGTTTTGGCTTAATTTGAATAGCATTCAAGTAGAAGGATAAAAGCTTTTACACTCTAATAAATAATCTGCGACAAGAATAAATAATATCAATAAATTTCTGAAGTATGCTGAAGAACTACTGAAGAAAGAAAGAAATAGTTGAAATGATAATAATAATTATAGTGTGGAGTGCTTCATAGACAAGTCCTTTGGTCCTTGGGCTAGCTATAAATCAGCTAGCGAGAACAACAAAGGAACGCAGCCAATGTTGCGTTAATTGTTAATACAAAGAAACCAAAGGAGATGGCTCTTGCTCTTTACCCTTCTCTCTCTCTCGCTCTCGCTTTCTCTCGTTGTGGTGCATCCTTTTTGTTGGATCATGGCGGGAGCCGGAAGGACATTGTTTGCTCAACGCCCCAAGCATTGTCAATAAATTGTATGTGAGATTTATTGTCGCTGCCCGCTAGAGAAATGGCCCCGAAACCGGACAATGCTGTCACCCTGCTACCCAACACCCCCTCCCTCCATCCCTCCCCACCCTACCCTCTTTGCACTGTTTCAGTATCAATTGTTATCCATGTGGCTGTTGCTGTTGCGGTTGCAATTTCCAATTAGCGACTCTCCCGAAAGAAAGCTAAGCGAAACGGAGAAAGAAATCAACTTTCCCACATCCACATTCTTAAAGCATTTCATCAATGGAAACAGATAGTAAACACCAAAAATGTAGCGGAAACACACACAAACACGAAAGTAAAAGAGTTGGATTCAATGTATAGCACATACGAATATCAAGTATACGACCCATGTGCGTTAATTTTATGGTCTGTTACCTTACAAGCGAGAGCTCACAATTGGATGTTAAATAATCAGTATCTGTAACGCCAAACAGTTTAAATGTGTTGCATGCAACTAAATTCCAATTATTGTTTACCTCCAAATTGAGTGGCTGCTCAAATGATGTGTGTGTGTGTGTCTGTGTGTGTGTTTTTGTGTGTGTTGGTAAATTGAATGATTTTTGCACTCGATATATATTTTTTAACAAGAAATACTGGCTAAAGACTTGAAATTTGGCATTTAAGTTCTTCGCAGTACAAGTTTGTTTTAAGTTATCGATAACTATATCGATTTTCGATGCACACTTGTTATCGATAACATAAAATACTTAAGTTTTGGTCAATCTGAAACTTGTTAAAGACATTATAATACAAAATAATTCCCATACTGTATAACTTTAATCGAAATCGACCTAAGATAGCGAAAGTATGTCCGTACGCGAAAGGATCAAGCTGGATAAGGATATCTTCTAGTCAAACCTTCTGAACTAAAGCCAGTTTACTTGTGTATCTCTTAGTTTTCATACTAAAAAAAAGCTTCTTTTCATATAAATGAAACGAGAAAAGTTTGTAAATAAGTTTGTCACTCTTTTAAGCAAGAACAACTACAAGGATTCTAATGGAACTTTACTATAATATAGCTTTTGCATCCGAATAACAGATGGGCTATCATTTTTCAAAAAGATTGGCATTACTCTGTGTCTTCGTAGTGGCAGATTTTGCAGGCAACTTTTTCAAAATAAATAAAGCTAAGTTGAAACTGCTTTAAAATCAAATTTAATCTATGAATATGCAAACTATATGAAAGCAATAATAAAATGTAAATTAGCTAAATGAATTACAATAACAGGTCACGTTGCGTTTGGGTATATATAGTACCGTTGGCATTTTGTGCTGGTTATCGATAATTAATGCAATGCCCGAATCGATAAAAGTTGCCCAATTGCCCATTTGCATCGAAATTAGGAAAACACAAAGAGTCCCCAATTCAAGTGAGGCACAAATGCCCAGCAGGCAATACACACACACACACACAAATACACATGCACAAACACACACACACACACATATATGGAATATGTTCAGAACAGGCAAAACCGTTTAATTTGGCAGAGGGTGAAGGATTCCGAACCGCATTGTCAAAGGTAATCAATTGTCAAAGCATATTATATAACACAAATGCACCAAATGCAGTTTATTATTCGGGTTTGAGTAGCTATTAAGCATGAAAATGGCGGGGGAAAAGTTGCCTTTAATTATTGTACTTAAAGCATTATACTCGGTTAATCGGTTTTAGCCTTAGAGCTACTCTAGACGATTAAAAGATTCTCCTCAACACTTACTTAGCGTTCAGTGCTTGCAAGTATGTGTGTGTGTATGTGTATACTGCATACTTGACTTAGCTTCAATGCTCCATATCTCCGATGTTTCTCAACCGATTTCGATAAAAGTTTCACAGATTGTCATTATTTCGATTAATGTTTCAAACCTTGTTTTCAAGATTTTCGAATTCAATAGTTTGCTGTTATCGATAACATGTGTATATCGGAAACGCAGAAAGTTATCGAATATTTGAAACAAACTTGGGATTAGGCGAGTGCTACATAAACTTAATTTTATTAATTTTGCAAATTCAAGATTTTGTTGTTATCGATAACATGTGTATATCGGAAACGAGAAAAGTTATCGAAACTTTATCGACTCGACTGTTGATGCTGATCAAGAATATATATACTTTATGGGTTCGGAGATGCTTCCTTCTGCTTGCTACATACTTCTGCACAAAACCATGCAAAAAAACCATTAAAAATATTTTTAAATTAAATCGAAAACCTGATAATAAATCAAGCATTTGAATACTGAAGTATTCCAAAGAATAAGTAGACGATTTTATTTTCTTCCTTTTTTTGTTTGCTTCTTCTAGTTTTGCATTTATTTTTCGAGTTGTTGTTTGGATTGTTGTTTGGCAATGATTTTGTGTTTCGGATTGCGAGTTTGGCTGCAACTGAGGCTTCGAGAGTTGTTGCACAAAGTTGTACAACATGAAAATGACATGCCTGGGAAATGGGCTAAAGCCAAAGAACAAACACACACACATCACACACAACACACACACAGACACAACAAAGAGAGACAGCTGGCAAATGACGCCAGAAGGCAGGCAAAAAGTTGCAAGCAACAAAAATTGTGGAAGTGGCAGTTAGAGCGGCAGCGGAGGAAGCAGGCTCATTAACTTGGCATTGTATACAAAATGTGTCGCCTAGCATTTCCATTTAGACACACACACACACACACACACACACACACACACACGCACACTCACATACACTGAGACATTTGATGTTTGCGACTTTCAATTGCGTTGCAATTACTTCTAGTTTCTATTTAGATACGGGCACACACACACACATTCACACACACAACACACACACATACCACACACACACACACACACACACACACCCATACCCACACACACACATAAACATATATAAGCATAAGTATACATATGTGTATTTGATTTGATTTGCCGCCTCTTTAGCAGAAAATTGAGAAAACTTTTTTCTCCTCAGAGACTCATAGAAACAGAGAGTGCGAGAGAGAGAGAGAGAGAGAGAGAGAGAGAGTGTGTGACAAACTTTACTAATTAGAAATAATGCTGCCACTAACAACAACAACAAGAAGAACAAAGTTTAAGCATATCATAAATACGCTTCTTAGATTCGAGTACTTTAATCCCCGTATCGTAGTATGCTTGTAGCTAGTTAGTTAGACCGGAAACCCCCTAAAAGTGTGGAGCGAAATGTACGATATTCAGTGTTGTCAAAGGCCTTAGGAATGGTAACAACTTATTTAACACTATTATGGAATAAGGTAACCAAAAAAAATAGAGTTTGGAGCCTTTTTGAGAGATTTTAAAAACGCTAAACTGTTGAATTAGAGATTTGCTTAAGGAAAAAACTTTTCATATACTTCAAAGATAGTTAAGTATTGGAATTATTTACTAAGTTACTTACACACACACTCACACACACACATGATGATTCGCATGCTGTGGCAGTTAATCAGGTTGTACCAAATGCAATTAGACGCATTAGTTTGGCGCCCCCAAAGAACCGAAAACGATGAGAAAGGAGCAACGGAAATGCTGGTAAATGCCAGCGGGAGAACACAAGGAAGGGCTCGTGTAAGTCACACACACTCACACACACACTCACACACACACTCACACACACACTCACACACACACTCACACAGACAAGGCCAGAACCGAAAGTCAAAGACGAAACACAAATCAGAAGCAGAAAATCATAAACACAAAATTTTCAATTTTGCGGTTTTAATTAAATCACACAAAATGTCAATCAAAAACAGCAACAGCTACAAACAACAGCAACTAATAAGTTACCAGAAATTAATAATAATAATAATAATAATAATGAAAGGCAGAAACAAAGGCTAAGCAGACGTTGGCTGGAATGAGAGGAAGAAACAAGATTTGTATTGGGCAGCATTTGCATATCAAAAAGAAAAAAAGAAAAAGCAATCAAATTACGAATGTACAATGGTCAGGAAAGAGAGGGAGAGAAGGAGAAAGAGAGGGAGAGAGAGAGGGAGAGAGAGAGGGAGAGAGAGAGGGAGACAGGAAGAGCGAGAGGGAGTTGGGTATTTTTGGGGGAGCCGGCATCAAATATTTATGCGAGGCCGACTAAAAATTAAATCGAAAATCCGCGCGAGAGAGTTCGCGTTGGGTGCGGGCCGCGTTTAGTCAGCCTGCAAATTAGCTAACCAATTGGCAACGAAAGCAACAACAACAACAACAACAACGAAAGCAACAACAACAACGAAAGCGTCAACAACTGTAAATGAAACTGAAAATGGCATGTGTGAGAGACATTTTGGTTTTTGTAGAACCTGAAAACGTTTCGCCCGTATTTTCGAGGCGCCTTTTTGTTCGTGTGTCCTGCATGGTCCTGTGGCGTGGCCATGAATAGACCATGAAATGCCAGGCAGCATTACATATGTATGAATCACACACACACACACACACACACACACACACATACAATACACACAGACATGAGTTTGAAAGCATTATTAATTGGTTGAATTTGAAAGTAAAGTGAACTTCAATTAAACACAATTCGCTGCGAGTTTTGATTGTAATGAAATGAAATGGTTCGCGGCAGTTGTTTAGTGGTTCGGTTCCACACCTGCTGTGCACAGTTTTCATCTCCATTCAAATATGCGCTTCACTCAAAAGAGTTTTTAATAATGCGCATATTGCGTTTCGTATGAGAGAAGTATTCAAAAGACAAAACAATTATTTCTGTTGAATAACATTTTGCTGCTGTTCAAAGTAGTTGTTGAAGTTGCAAACATTTTGTTGAATTGCATTTTACATGCCTCCACACACACACACACACACACACACTAACACACAGCTCATTTTTCACCCTCGACTTGTTTAATTGGATTGCTTGACATTTCCGTCGTTGAGTACCAAAAAGTTAATAAACTCTGCAGCTGGATGCATCATAAGCAACAATAATGTTTTTAACACTCTCTCCCCCTCTCTCCCTCTCTCACTCTCTCTCACTCTCTCTCACTCTCTCTCACTCTCTCTCTCTCTCTCTGGCTTGCTTGGCTTTTAAAAGTTTTTACTTTGATCTTAGTTTGCTTATTTTAATAACCTGCTTTCAGTTTGATCATCTTTTTCCATCACGGTATGAAAAAAGGTAAAAAGGATATTATGGTTATGTACAAAAGTATGTAACAGGCAGAAGCAAGAATCTCCGAACCCATAAAGTATATATATTTTTGATCAGCATCAACAGCGGAGTCGATATAGTTTCGATAACTTTTACCGTTTCCGATATACACATGTTATCGATAACAACAAAAAGTATTTATATATTGTTGATCAGCATCAACAGCCGAGTCAATATGGTTTCGATAACTTTCACCGTTTTCCGATATACACATGTTATCGATAACAACAAAATCTTGAATATGGAAAACTCCAGATATGCTTTAAGCTCGCCCAATCCCTAGGCAGTTCAAGTTCATTTCAAATTAGCGATAACTCTTCCCGTTTCCTATATACGCATGTTATCGATAACAACAAAATCTTGAATATGGAAAACTCCAGATTTGCTTTAAGCTTGCCCAATCTCTAGGCAGTTCAAGTTCGTTTCAAATTAGCGATAACTCTTCCCGTTTCCGATATACACATGTTATCGATAACAACAAAATCTTGAATTTGGAAAACTTTGAAATGCAGTTTAAAATATTAATCGAAATAATGATAAACTGTTTAATTTTTATCGAAATCGGTTGAGAAACACTTGAGATATGGAACATTGAAGTTAAGTCAAGTACACACACACACACATACATGCAAGCACTGACTGCACGTATAGTGTTCAGAGATATCTTCTAGTCGTGATTTCTCGACCAGAGCCTTCTAACTTGCTCTGGTTAAGGAATATTCGCAAACGATTTGTTTGGCTAGCAACTTCCCTCCTGAGAGAGCGAAAGGACGAAAGAAACTTTGCAATTTATATGCGACAAACGGTTCTTTTCGTTCTTTTTTTTGTTGCTCTCCGGAGGCCGTTGAAGTTGTGTGCAATTTTCCTTCCTCGACTGACATGAACAAACTCTCTCGTGAGAGAGAACATTAAATTTGTTAGCGAAGAAAAGGAGCGAAGAGAAGGAGCGAAGAGAAGGAGCGAAGAAAAAGGAGCGAAGAAAAAGAAGCGAAGAATTGTTAAGCACAACTCTTTCTTGATAACGTTCGGCGCTTTAAGGCTTTAAGGATTCAATTATCGGTTAAATGGTTAACACCAAGCAAACTAATCAAAGCTCAAAACAGGACATTTATTGGTGGGAAACGCTGCAAAGCGAGGGAGACAAAGGGGTCGTAAAGGGGAGTGCGGGGCAACTGAAGGGGGCAATAAATATTGTGCGTTGGCTTTGTGTGTGTGTTGGTTTTGTGTCTGTGTGCGTGTTTAAGTTGCATTAATATTAATCATACGCAATGTGTGACGCGGTTTAAATGTTTTTGACTTTAATGCGGAGTTGTTTGAAGCTGATTGCAGGTGCCGTTAAGGGGGAAAGGGCTATGGCGAGTTTTGGCTTTGCGCTTTGTTGTGGCGGCGCAATTGTTGTTGTAGTTGTTGTTGTTGTTGTTGCTGTTGTTTTTGTTGGGCAAAATGCAAATTGAAGTGGCGCTGCATAAATCCAAAAGTCTACTACAAACAAAACAGCAGCAGCAAAAAACATGAAAAACGTAGAGGATGCTGATGAGAAACGAGTCGTGTTCAAAGGCAAATGAAAGGGTTGCTGGGGGGTGGGTGGGGTGCGGGGGGCAGTAAGGGGTGCTTTGTGGTTTATTTACGATATAAAAAGCGAGCAGAAAAAGCAAATAAATATATATTTATTTGATATTCTCTGCGCTTTATTGCGGCGGCGGCAACTGCAACTGAAGCTACAAAACAACTAAGAAGGTTCTAGGCGAGAAATACCGACTAGACGATACCCTCAACCCTATACTTTACGTATGTGTGTGTGTACTTGACTTAACTTCAATGTTCCATAACTCCAGTGTTTCTCAACCGATTTCGATAAAAGTTTCTCAGATTTTCAATATTTCGTCTAATGTTACGAACTCTGTTTAAATTTTTTCCAAATTCAAGGTTTTGTTGTTATCGATAACATGTGTATATCGGAAACGGGAAAAGGTATCGAAACTATATCGACTCGGCTGTTGATGCTGATCAAGAATATATATATACTTTATGTTGTTATCGATAACATGTGTATATCGGAAACGGTAAAAGTTATCGAAACCACATCGACACGGCTGTTGATGCTGATCAGGAATATATATATACTTTATATTGTTATCGATAACATTTGTATATCGGAAACGATAAAAGTTATCGAAACTTTATCGACTCGACTGTTGATGCTGATCAGGAATATATATACTTTATGGGCTCGGAGATGCTTCCTTCTGCCTGTTACATCCTTTTGCACATAGCCAATAAACCCTTTTTAACCATTTTTCAATGGGTTCAGGGTATAAAAAGATGGCGTCTGGTGAAGGCGTGGCGGAAGGGGCGTGGCAGACATCAGTGGTCACTCTGGCTACTGCAATTTGTTGTAATTACATTTGCATGTATGTGTGTGTGTGTGTGTGTGTTGTTTGGTCCTTTCATCATCATCTTTTGGCGCATCATTAGAGCAAAGCCAATTTCAATGCCTCACCCCCCACGTGCCACTTGCCACTTGCATGTGCAACATTGCGGCAACTAATGAGACGGACTTTTTTTTTGCAATAAAAACGAAACCAAAAAAGGCAAATTAAAAATTGCTCAAACAACAACAACAACGTGAACTGAATGGCAATTGCATTTTGAAGTTGCCGCGTCTCAAGTGGCAGCACACACACACACACACACACACACACACACACATACACACACAAAATGACTAATGGATTGAAGCTGCTTGCATTGGTTGCGAATTTTCTTTCTCTTTTTTTTTTGGTTTCATGCTTGGTTCGGTCTAAGCTTTAAACCCAGCGGAACTGAATCCGAAGCCCCCCACACACACACACACACACACACACACACACACACACACACACACACACACACATGTTTAAAGCCGTGCCGCGTCAAATCGCATTTAATGCAAAGATTTCCCCCGCGTCCCCGTCGAGAAGCCATCAAAGTGCACACAATTCAATCCCAGAACTTAATCCAGCATTAAAGTTAAAGTTCCGCCAAATCAGAACTAGCTCGAAATGGCTTTAAAATTGAAATAAAAATTGTTTTTGGCATGCAAAACAATTGAAAATAATACGAAACATATTTCAAATTCATTGAATGCTTCAAAAGTTTCACTTACACCAACAAAAAACGATGGAAAAATGTTCAGAAAAATGCAAAGAAATATTTATATATATGTAAATAAATAAATAAATTATATAAATATTGTGATTTTAGTCTCAAATGGAAAAGGAAAGCAATCAAAATGGCATTCAGTTTGGTTCAAAAGTTGCTTTCGACTGAAAAATTAAATAATTCAAATAATTGTGGGTAATATTTTATTTACGAAGAGAGAGAGAGAAAGATATGCAGAATAAATACTGGGAATATTAAACATAACTATACACAAACACACACACACACACAGTTTGCTTTGTGTGTATGTGTGTGTGGGAGAGTTCTTTTTTATTTTTGGGTATCAAGTCGAAGGCAGTAAATTTGCACAGAACAGTCAGCTGGAATGCAAATGAGATGTGTATCTGTATGTGTGTGTGTCGGAGTGTGTGTGTATGTGTGTGTGAAAGAAAACAAGTTTATAAGCCGCACCATAAGCTATTTACATACTATATATATACCCAAAACGTTAGGGCATGCCTGATTAAATGGGTTCATTCGAATTGTAAAAAGCTTAAACGAATCATTTTATATAAATAATAATCTACAAAAAATGTTTACATACAATTTGCTTAATTTTCAAGTGAATTCATTTCAAAACCAAGCAAATCTTCACATTTCCAAGTAAAGTAACCTTTAAGCCCAAAGTTCAATCACTTAAAGCTATACTCGGAATCGAATCGAAGCTTCATATTCATCTAGAATTCAAATGCTATCGTTTGGCATATAAATCAGAAGTCTATGTCTAAGCGTTGAAGCTGTGCGTTGATAGCAGTCAGTCAGTCAACTAGCAAAATGCAGTTTCTAGTCATATAGTTACCTAAAATAGCACAACAAACAATATTTATGCCCTAAAACTAAGCTTTCTCATACACTTTAACACTAACTAGCTCTGCTTCTTCCATTCGTAGAGTATTATTTAGTCGAGTTGTGGGACAACAATGAGGAAAACAAGTAAGATGGCTCTAGTCGAGAAATCCCGACTACACTATACCCTGAACCCTATACTTTACGCATACAGTCAGTGCTTGCACGTATGTGTGTATACGCGTATAGTGCATACCTTCTTAACTTCAATACTCCATATCTCCGGTGTTTTAAAACCGATTTCAATACAATTTTCACAGATTATCATTATTTCGTCTAATCTTTTAAACTGCATCAAAAAGTTTTCCAAATTCAAGCTTTTGTTGTTATCGATAACATGTGTATATCGGAAACGGGAAGAGTTATCGATAAGTTGAAACAATCTTGTACTGTCTTTGGTTCATGCATTCAAAAGCTATCCCAAAGTTTTCCAAATGCAAGATTTTGTTGTTATCGATAACATGTGTATATCGAAAACGGGAAGAGTTATCGAAAATTCATACATACAGACGGACATGGCTTGACTGTTGATGCTGATCAGGACTATATATACTTCATGTTGTTATCGATAACACGTGTATATCGAAAACGGGAAAAGTTATCGAAACTATATTGACTCGACTGTTGATGCTGATCAAGAATATATATACTTTGTGGGTTCGGACATGCTTCCAACTGCCTGTTACATACTTATGCACAAAACCATTATACCCTTTTTACCCATTTTCACTGGGTTCAGGGTATAAAAAGAATCTGAATGACGCCCGGTTGATTACACTTTACGCTCGTCGTAAATATTTAAATCAAACGCAAAACAGCTGTAATTATAAATGCTGAATTATGGTAGGGAGAAAGAGAGAAACAGAGGGTGAGAGAGAGGGAGAAAGATAGGAAAATGTTGGGAAAGTGGAAAAGAAAAGTCTGGCACAGTTGGGGTCGAAGGAGGCGAAGCTTTTGCATGCGCTCAGCTCATTGCCAGTGATTATGCAAATGTCAAAGACAAAAACACGCTCATACACACGCACACACACACACACACACATACACACACACACGGACACACACACATACACGTATAAGCTGGAAAACTGAGCAGTTTGCTGAGTTTAACATGCGTTTGCGGCAAAGTTATAAATATAAATTAAGCAAATGTGTTGTATAAATTGTTGTTGTCCTTGTTGTTGTTCGACTCCTAGACAAAGAGGTTGTGCATGTGTGCGTGTGTGTGTGTGTGTACAAGTAGAAACAAGACAAGCAGCAGTAGGAAGCAGAAGCCGCCGGCACAGTGTTGCATTCAGTTGCAACTAATTGGCAACGCATAATTAATGCTCAATAGCAAAGGGACTTTAATCCTTCGCTTGAATGTTGTTAGGTTCCTCAAATCCTTGAAATATTTAACAATTCTTGAGCTAATTTTACAATTTTGAGCTTTCAGAATCAACAGGATATTCATATCCTTAGTTCATAATGAAGTGAATGGAGCTGAAGCAATATGGGATACAACTTGAAAAAGGATTAGTTTTAATGGCACGAAACAAAATGCACGCAATTTAATATCAGTGTATGCGCATATGTGTGTGTGTGCTTGTGTGTGTGTGTGTCTGCCTATAGACTGATACAACAATATTTGCATATCATAAATGCATAAACAGACGCGACATTTCGGGGCAGACAGATGCAATTAAGTTAGATGGAGAACTTCTCTGTCTCTGTGTGTGTGTGTGTGTGTGTGTGTGTGTGTGTGTGTGTGTGTGTGTGTGTGTGTGTGTGTGTGTGCGATGAGTGATGATACTGTACAAATGAGACAGCAATAGCAAAAGTCAGAGGCAGTTAGCGTCAGCCACCTGAATTTAGTCAATCAGTCAACACAGAGGCGATGACAACAACAACAACAACAAAAACAACAACAACAACAACAAGAACAACAACTACAACAAGTGCTTCGGTTGATGCAGTCAGAAGTCTAGATCGCTTTAATTAAATATGCACATGTATCATGTATCCGCAAACACACACATGGAGATAAAACTGGCTGGCAGACAATTTGCATTGCCTACTTTTAGGCTGTCAAATTTTCAAGTGCTTGGCAACAACTACACAAAGCAATAATTGCATGCCAAGAACTGCAATTGCAACTGCAACAGAAACAGAAACCGAAACAGAGAGAGAGAGGGCGAAAGAGACAGAGAGAGAGAGAGGGAGAGAGTGAGCAATAGTAAACGTATGCGATTTGATTTGATTTTGGTAATCATTTTCGTATCAAATTCGTATTGCAAACGTTTCCAGGACATTGACACACACATACATTCACATACACATACACATTCACACACACATTCACACACACAATCAGACATTAAGTGATTCAGGTAATTGAGTTAATTGCTAGTAATTGAGTTAACAAACGCTAGTAATTAGCTGCAAACAATTACAAATTGTTCTTCAAAAAACACAATTTTCCAATAAATGAAACAGATTAATTGAACTGTTATCAATCAAATAGTTAACCCAAACAACACATATGCAACGAATATTGTTAGCTTAAGCATAAAGTTATGCGTACGCAAGCCAACTGAATGCTTGACAAAAAGGTTTGGCTTCCTGACATGAAGCTTAACTAAGTGCAATAGAAAATCTCGAAAATAGTTTTATTGGCCGGCAAACATCATGCTTGAATGCATGTTTGCGACGCGCTCACGCCACAACTACTCGATGGATGCGCATGAAACTTTCAACTTATATAGTTGAGATATCTGACTAACGCAGGGGATATAACTGATAAAGATATTTGGAGTCGGAGAAGTAATGCGTAGGCGTGGCACGCACTGAACTGAAGTTTGACGAAATCAAAACCGAATTCGTTTCTGGCGTGCGAAATGTTTAAATCATCATAAAGCATTAAAAAGTTTTCGCTTATCTCTAGCACTTTTGATAGCACTTTGAAGGATATTGATTGATACTGATAACACCATCATCGACTCTTCCTCTTCTTTGTCGTTGTGTTTTGTTTGGGATATATATCTCTTGTCACGCTTATCGTGCACTTAATCCACTTCTACTATATGCATTATCATTGCTGATTACGTGCCGCCAACTGCTTATCACACAAACTTCTCACACACACACACACACTCACACACACACATGCACATGCACACACGCACACACTCGCACACCCTTGGCTGGTTTTTAGTTGGGGAACACGTTGCGCAAATACAATTGCATTTTTCCGCTACTTCATTGCTGTGTTCATTTTTCACTTAATTGCACACATTCAGAACCACACACACACACACACACACTTGGACACACACACACACACACACACACACACACACACACACACACACACACACACTTTCACACACATGCAAGCTCACTTGTCCAACTATTCAAATCATAAAATTAGCACTCTTTACACACAGTAAAAAAGATTCCCACACACACACCAATACACTCCCACACACACACACATACTAAGCGAGATTCCCACACACACACAAGCTAAATCAATTAAAACACAAAAGCACACGCTGCTTCGGCACGCAAAATAAAATGAAAATGAGAAAAAATAGAGACGAAGCAGATGAGAAAAAAAAAGCGTGCAGGAATTCCTTTTAATGAACTTGAACGATTAACGTATACCCTGCTTCTGTTCAGTGAACAACGCATACACTGTTTTAATCAGCTTTAACTGGCTGCAAACTAATCAAAACTATTAGGTTTCAAGCTTTCAACTTTTTTGGTTATTATTTTGAAGGACTTTCGTCACAAAAAAAAACAAAATAACTTCCTTTTGGCAGCTTGATTATTTGGCTTAAGCCCTTGCTGGGTATTTAAGGGTGGTTAGGTGAAGGGGTGCCAAGGGGTAAAGGGATGCCAGGGGTGTAGCTAGATAGCATAAAATCTTTTGGTCGCCGCACGGTATGCAACATATTTTGTGGAGCTGGGCTTCGCATTTCTGTTGCATAGCTTGCGGCGCGCTTGTGGCCAAAAAAAGCCGGCAAACAGGTGGCAGCAACCACCCACAGCTGTCACTGCTAACTGTTAATGTGTGTGTGTTCGTGTGTGTGTGTGTGTGTGTGTGTGTGTGTGTGTGTGTGTTCGTGTGTGTGCGTATCTGCTATAAAATGCAAATGCTTTAATTAAAAGCTTTGCAGCATCACTAAAGCAGAAGCGTGACACAACAACAACAACCATCTATGAGGCAGGCGGGTGGTAGGGGGGTTGTTTGCAGGGGGTTGTGGCAGAGGGTTGTTGCATAGTTTCTGCAACTTTTATTTCGTTATTTTTTGTGGCAGGCGCGTGTCGCTATTTTTTTTTTGCCATTTATTTATTGTCAGAAAACACCAAACAGGTGGACTCACTTACAATGCCACGCCCCCGCCCCCTGCCGCCCACTGTCTCATCACCATGGTGAGTTTATGGTGGGTAGGAGAAGGCATGTTTTGTTGTGATTTTTATTGCGTTCTCCCGCTTCTCCTCCTTCTCCTGCTACCGCAAAATTATGCGAGATTTCAAAAAAAAAAAAAAATCATTTTTTTTTTCTTTTTCTGTTTTTTTGTGTGCTGCGAGTTTCGCCTCCATTTGTTGCACACACACACAACAGCCACACCCCCCAGCCACCCTCCTCCCTCGCCCTTTCGCACCACTACGTATTTGTGCTGTGCTTTGCATAAATTTTTTTGTAGCTACCACCGAAAAGAAGCGAAAGCAAAGGAACGAAAAGATACAGCCGGCAATATTTAGCTGCAGATGATTATGTAGCATAAAGTTAAATCCAACCCCCTGCTAGCAACAAGATTAAATCTATACATATATGTGTATGTGTGTATATATCCTACCCATACATACATACACAAATACTGTTTCAATAATCATGCGATTTCGATTTCGATTTCTTTCTTCGCCTTTCGGTTTCTCGGGTGCAAAATTACGAAAATTGCTGCCATTTGCAAATGAGTTCATTAATGAATCAAAGACAACTACAACAACAATAAGAGAATCAAGTGTGGTTTTGGAGGGGATGGCAGGGAAAGGGGCTAAAAAAAAAGGTTTCGAAAGTCAGCTTAGTATAAAAAAGCGTCTCGAAACTTTGGCAAGAATTCAAATGGCAAAAAAGAAATGAATAAGATTAAAGAAAAATGAATAACAAACAAAATATATTCATATATATACATATATATACATATATAAACTATATACTTTGTTTGTTGTTGTTGCTATACAAATTGAAATATGACGGCATTAGCCTTAAGTAAACCTTTAACGGATTGTGGTTAAATGCGGAAGGCATTTGAAATGTGGTTTCAATTAGACATAAAGCAAATAAGAAGGCTCTAAGCGGGCAATCACGAGTAGAAGATACCCCTCAACACTGTACTTAGCGGTTAGTGCTTGCAAGTATGTATGTGCGTGTATATCGCATTCTTGACTTAAATTCAATGTTCCATATCTCCGTGTTTCTCAACCGATTTCGATACAAATTTCACAGTGTGTCATTATTTCGTCAAATGTTTCAAACTGCATTTCAAAGTTTTCCGAGTTCGAGTTTTTGTTGTTATCGATAACATGTGTATATCAGAAACAGGAAGAGTTATCGAAAATTTGAAACAAACTTGGGATTAGGATAGTGTTATATAAACTTAATTTTATTAATTTTGAAAGTTAAAGATTTTGTTGTTATCGATAACATGTGTATATCGATAACGGAAAAAGTTATCGAAACTTTATCGACTCGACTGTTGATGCTGATCAGGAATATATATATACTTTATGTTGTTATCGATAACATGTGTATATCGGAAACGGGAAAAGTTATCGAAACTATATCGACTCGGCTGTTGATGCTGATCAAGAATATATATACTTTATGTTGCTGATCAACAATATATATACTTTATGTTGTTATCGATAACATTTGCATATCGGAAACGGGAAAAGTTATCGATATCGACTCGACTGTTGATGCTGATCAGGAATATATATACTTTATGGGCTCGGAGATGCTTCCTTCTGCCTGTTATACCCTTTTTGAGCACTTTCAATGGGTATAATACAAATTGAGCATTGAGCTTAAGAATTTAATCAATTTTCAATTAGCTGCAGAGACAAATGAAATAATGAAATAAATAACACTTGAGTATTGAGTATTGAAATGAATTTAATAACAGAGAAAAAAAAACGCCACAAATCAAAATTGAAATTGAGTTGAAATTGAATTCCCTGACAACCGGAACTGTGAAGAAGAAGAAGCAGAAGAAGAAGAAGAAGGCGAATGAAATTCAATTTAAAGCAACGACTTTTATTTAATTTAAATACTCAAGTTTGATTTATTTATTTATTATTTGCTTAGCTTCCTGCAACTTCTTGTTGCAATCAATTGAAAATTGATTAAATTCTTAGGCACAGGACACAATTTATAATTTTGCGTTTAATTAACCGCATTTCAACTGCCACAAAACACAAACACACAATACGTTAATGCTGTCCGGTTTCAGTTTGTATTATTATCACATACGAACAACAACAGAAACAACAACAACAAATCAAAGTGGCCACAGTTTAATTATGCTCAAGTGGTCAAGTATTATTATCGTTGACTTTGTGTCGAGTCGGAGTCGAAGCATTTGAACATTTGTATGCCTTGCAGGCAATTAGAAAATCAGCTCAAAACTTATTGATGCCGACTTGCCATTAATACATACGCCTACGCACAGCAAGGATGCTAACCGAACCGAACCACAACCGTACCGAACCGAACCGAACCAAAGCGAAGAGAAGAGAATGGTACGGAACCAAACGTAACGGAATGGAGCAAATGTAATGGCAGCAATTGGTTAATGACTATGCCAATGCCTTCTAATGGACGTAGAGTGAGGCTAAGAGGGAGAGGGTCAGAGAGAGTGAGGCTAAGAGGGAGAATGTAAGAGACACACTAACAGGGAGAGGGTAAGGGAAAGTCAAGCTAAACATGGTTGGAGACAGGAGCAACAAATCACATACTTAATTGATACAACTTTGTATGCCCTAACCCAACTGATTAAATTACTACAGCTGATGTGAACTTCTTATACTTCTTATACACAGAAGAATATTATGTTCGCGATAAGGAATATTATTTTCTAAATTATGTGCAATTGTTTATGTTGAAAAAATCCACCAATATAAATATTTTCCTAAATAATATACAATTTTCAATGTTCAACTAAACTTAACTTCAAAAAATCCACCAACAAAATTATGATCTTTATCAATTGACCATGTTAAACTAAAATTGACTTCCAAAAATTTCACAGATTTCCATCATTTTATTCAATTGTCTATGTTTAAGCAAACTTAACTTTAAAAAAATCCGCTACTTCAAAATGTTTCTTTATTATATTCAAATTTCCGCGTTAAAATAAACTTAACAAAAAAATCCGTTAATAATTTTCTTTATTATGTTCACTAAACTTAACTTAAAACTAAACTTAAACTTTAAAAAAATCCACTAATTCAAAATTTTTCTTTATTATATTCAAATTTCCGCGTTAAACTAAACTTTACTTTAAAAAAAATCCACTAATGAATTTATATTCAATTGTATTATGTTGAAATAAACTTAACTTAATTTAAAAATCAACTAAGTTCAATAATTTTATTCAATTGTTTAAACTTGACTTCTAAAAACCCATTAGTATATTAATTTTCTTTATTATATTCAATTGTCTTATTTTAAACTTAACTTAGCTTAAATAAAATCAACAACTTTCAATCATATTATTCAATTATATACGTTAAACTAAACTTAACAAAAAAAATCCATTAATAATTTTCTTTATTATGTTCACTAAACTTAACTTAAAACTAAACTTAAGCTTAAGAAAAATTCACAAATATCAATAATTATCTTTATTATATTCAAGTTTTTCGTTAAACTAAACTTAACTTCAAAAAATCAATGAAAAATCAGGCCTGAAAAATAAGCTTCAAGTTGATTTAATTATATTATCATCAATATTATATATATATATTTAAATTGATGATATAATGAAAATATTCATTAAAAGCATAAGCCGATAACAAATTTATTTAATTTGTTTTCCAGTAATTAATTTAATGATTATTATATTAAAAAGTGTTAATTGTGTTAAATGCCTTTAGTTTATGGCTTGAATAGCTAATATGTATGTATATTTATTTTTAAGCTGCTTTCGACTTAACATAAATTTGCAAAGAGCATTAAATACCGCATTAAAAACAGCTTTTTGCTTTATTTATTTTTATTCCTGATTCTATTTTTTATTTGTTCTTGTTTTTTGCTGTAGCTAAATGTAACTAAGACGAAGTTGTTAACAATGCTGGCGACTTCATTAGCTGGCCAAATGGCCATAGCATTAAGGGTCATAAGCGAGTAACTAAGTAAGTAAGTGTGTGTGTGTGTGTGTGTGTGTGTGTGTAGGTAAATCGCATCAAATGAGCTGAGTAAAGGAAGGGAAAATTATACACACATACACATACACAGATATAGTGAATAACGTTCATATCATGCTTAACTAATTGCCAAAGCAAAAGAGCCTTCGTGTGTGTATGTTTGTGTGCGAGTGGGTGTATGTGTGTGTGTTTGCACATGTCTGGTCATAACATAAATTCTCATAAGCATAATGCGTTCAAAATTGTTGGGAACGAGCGAAGGGCAAACTAGAAGCGGCGCCGCGATAACGGAACTTCGTTGTGTGTTGAGCAACACTGGCAAAGCTGAGTTATTGAAATTACAACAAGTTGTAGGTACGTGTCTGTGTCTGTGTGTGTGTGTGCGAGTGTGTGAGTGTGTTCGAGCTTTAATGAACTGCACAACGTGTTCGTAGTCAGCTTTAACTAAATAATAGAAATGAGCAAAAGGGAAAGAGAGAACCAAATAACGAGGGGGAGGTAGTTAGGTTTCCCTATGTACGTGTGTTTGTGTGTGTATGTGTGTGTGTGTGTACGTGTGTGTGTGTACGTGTGTGTGTGTGAATGGCAGACACATGGTCGGGACATGGAAGCCAAGTTCATTTTGTTTCAGAGGCACACATTGCGCTTCCTCTTCCCTCTTTCCTCCTGTTCTTGCTCTTGCTTTTGTTGTTGTTGTTGGATTTTAATATAATAATAATGCTGAGACGCGCGCGACAACAACGAGAAAACTGCCTAGTATAGAAACAAAAAACGAATGAATAGAAAGAAAAAATGAAACCATGAAGAGCAACAAAAATCAATAACCACCCGAAGGCGCAGGCCAACAAAAACAACAACAAGAAAAACTGCAACAGCAGCAAAATAAATTTACATATTAGCAAGCATGTCTGTGTGTGCCAAGTGTGTCTGTGTGTGTGTGTGTGGCAAGTGGGTGTGTTGTGACTCAAGGTTGTGGCACAACAGCTGAGACAGCAGCAGCAGGCGAAAACCCAGGCAGTTAGTCACTGAATAAAGACGAAATGCTTTCATATATATACACATAATATATACCCTGTAAAAATCTAAAAAAAAAAAAAAAAAGTGAAAGAAGTAATAGACGAATACATGCTTACAAAATAGGCAACAAAAAAACAACTTAAAGTTCAAAGGAAGTAAAAAAAAAAATAATAATATATATTTTTTTTTTTATATCAGCAAAATATTTTTGAAAACTCAAATGATTAAAAAAATTGTACAGAAAATTGTTAAGATATTTGTAGATGGAGAAAAGAGTATTTTGTTTACATTTGGTACATTTATTTCAATTAAAAACTGACTTAGTAAAGGACATAAAGACATCAGAAAAAAAAAAGTTTGTTTTTAAAAATCGAAAATATTTTTTCGTAAAATTTGGAATTGTGAAAAAACTTGAAATCATATTTAATAAATAATAAATATAAATATTTCCAATTTCCAACTAATTTGTGATGCAAAAAATGTTTTACAAAAAACAAAAAACATATTTCTTCATACTCTATCGCAACCTAGTACAGGGTATATCCTAATCAGTTGCATCTCACTCACAGCCCTCAAACTTGGTATTGTTAGGTGTAGGGCATCTGTGTATTTGATCACATCCATCATTGACATCCATCTTTGGGGCACAAGTGGACGAAAAACTTGTTCACGCGAAGGAAGGGGAAAGGGCAAAGGGCAAAGGGTTAACAATAATTGCAGGCATGAGTTGAAACAAATTGAAAATGGCAACAGCAACAGCAACAACAAGAGGAAAGCTATCGATTGCTCATTTTGGATCAATCAATTAATAAACTTGAACTCAAGTTGAAACATTTTGCAACACTGGCGGCATGCAAATGACAACACTTGCAAAATTCACATGCAATTTGAATACGATTTACTTTTCGATCTAAATTATGGACTACGAAACTAAACGATTTCAAACTTGATCAAGTATTTGATATAGTATAGACCATTAAAATGCTGTTAACACTGTAGAGACTAATGGATTCAAAGGAAGGCAATCAAAATCGTATTGACGCATGCATAATGCGTGTGCGAAAGGTATATAGTATTCGATTCCTGTTCGATGTCCAAGCCAATCAATTATCGTTTGGCTAACAATGGAAACTTGTGCACATGTGGCTAAAAGGTTGCCAATAAAAAATGTATAAAGCCAAGCGAAGCATAACGCCAAACCCAATAACAATGTCGTTCTTTGTCTGTCTGTGGGTGGTGCTTGGTGGTGCAAAAGTTGACATGTGCAAACGTTCAGTTGGCAAATTATATAGACAACTGCTAAATATAATTGGCATTATAGAGTGCAATCAAAGTATTACGCAATGTGCCAATTTGTTAGAAATAGTTTCGCTAAATGATTCATATTGATTCAATTGAAAGCAAAAACTCGTTGATTTAACGATATTTACTATTTTATTGAAAAGCGAGAAGTTGGACTTGAAAACTATCTAAAAACCAGTGTTGTAAGGTCTACGAAATTCAACAACAACTGATATTGAATCAAGGAAAATAGTGCAAGGTATACTTAACAAGAAGTCAAGGCGAAGGATTCAATTCTAAAGCATGGAAAAAGTAATGAACAAAATCCATTGCTGGTATTACACAAATATGAAATGAATATAAAAAGTTAGCTTTGTGAAACTTAAAACTCTTATATTTATATGCACTAGCATTGTAACTTGAACCCATTTAAAACGGTTAAAAAGGGTATAATGGTTTGTTGCCTAAGTATGTAACAGGCAGAAGGAAGCATTTCCGAACCCATAAAGTATATATATTCTTGATCAGCATCAATAGTCGAGTCTATCTCAGAGATTAGACTCCATATTTGGAACATAAGTTCGTCTAATCCCTAGGTAGTACAAGTTTGTTTCATATTTTCGATAACTTTTTCGTTTTCGATACACAAATGTTATCGATAACAATATAAAGTATATATTCTTGATTAGCATCAGTCGGCGTGTCGATCTCAGAGACTAAAGATATCGATAACTATCGATAACATTCCTCGTTTTCGATATACACTTGTTATCGATAACAACAAAAACTTGAATTTGGAAAATTTTGTGATACAGTTTGAAACATTAGACGAAATAATGACAATCTGTAAAGTTTTTATTGAAATCGTTTGAGAAACACCTGAGATATGGAACATTAAAGTTAACTCAAGTACACACACACACACACATACTTCCCAGCATGTGACTGTACGCATAAAGTATGAAGTTTAGGGAATCTACTATTCGGGATTTCTCGACTAGATCCTTGCTATTTGTTCTATATAATTTGTATTGGCAATGGAGTCGAACGCTTCAATTGAGTCGGGACTCGATAATTGAGTTTGAAGCTTGAAGCTTGAAAGTTGGAGAAGTACTTGCCAGTTCTCTGCGTCAAATACGGTGCAATGCACGTTTATTTATTGTGTATTTGCATTATTAGAGGAACTCAGCCGTGAAAAGCAATGAGATCCATAAGAGGAGGAGCGAAAGGAAACAACGGAAACCAACGAAGGCAATGGGAAGTACAGCAAGTGACCATACACATACATCCACACACACACACACACACACACACACATCCGTCAAAATGGAGCCACGAAACATTCTCGAAACTGACTGCCTAACTTACTGACTGACTGACGTGTCTTTTGTCTTGCTTGCGAATAACTTCACAATTTCTTCTCACTCACTCTCTCTTCCTCTCTCTCTCCCATCTTCAGCTTGTTGTCCGTCTGTGTCGGACTGTGCATTATTATGTATTGGCAAGTTGTTTAGTTAGGAACTTCGTAATTTCGTTATGGCACAGCAAACGATGCCGAGTAAGAGCTCAAGAACTACGTGAGTGGATGAATATGTACACAAGTCTCCATCTCCATCTCCATCTCCGTCTTCGTGTGTGTGTGTTGATATTTTTCACATACTGCATTTTATACGCAATTACACACACATGAGTTTGAGTACTGTGTGTGTGTGCTTTGTTTTTGTTTGTTTTGCTAATAGAATCATATGGGCTCAATACTATTTCCAAAGCACTAAGCCTGGCCGCGTGACACGAGCAACAAAAATCATTTGCGCAAATTTTGTTTCCTTAAGTCTGATTTAACCTCAATTGAGTCATAAACTATTCGTACAACAAATATTGATAAAGCAACTAAACCTGTGTTCATTTCTACCACAATAAGAGTTATCGATAACTATCGATTATAATCAATAATCAATAATTTGCCCAAATTTTATTTCCTTAAGTCTGATTTAACCTCAATTGAGTCATCAACTATTCGTACAACAAATATTGATAAAGAAACTAAATCTGAGTTATTTCTACCACAATAAGAGTTATCGATAACAGTCAATAATAATAAATAATCAATAATTTGCCCAAATTTTATTTCCTTAAGTCTGATTTAACTTCAATTGAGTCAGAAACTATTCGTACAACAAATATTAATAAAGAAACTAAATCTGAGTTATTTCTACCACAATAAGAGTTATCGATAACAGTCAATAATAATAAATAATCAATAATTTGCCCAAATTTTATTTCCTTAAGTCTGATTTAACTTAAATTGAGTCATAAACTAAGCCTCAACAAATATTGATAAAGCAACTAAAACTGAGTTCATTTCTACTACTATAAGAGTTATCGATAACTATCGATTGTAATCAATAATCAATAATATGCCCAAATTTTATTTCCTTAAGTCTGATTTAACTTCAATTGAGTCATAAACTAAGCCTCAACAAATATTGATAAAGCAACTAAATCTGCGTTCATTTCTACCACAATAAGAGTTATCGATAACTATCGATTATAATCAATAATTTGCGCAAATTTTGCTACCTTAAGTCTGATTTAACTTCAATTGAGTCATAAACTATTCGTACAACAAATATTGATAAAGAAACTAAATCTGAGGTCATTCCTACCACAATCAGAGTTATCGATAACTATCGATTATAATCAATAATCAATAATTTGCGCAAATTTTGCTACCTTAAGTCTGATTTAACTTCAATTGAGTCATAAACTATTCGTACAACAAATATTAATAAAGAAACTAAATCTGAGTTCATTTCTACCACTATAAGAGTTATCGATAACTATCGATAATAATCAATAATCTAAAGCAGCTAGTTTTTAGTGTTACTAAAAGCTTTAAGGATTCGTTTTAGCAGTTGTCCATCCGCACAACATGCGGAAGCTTCAATTTCAAATATATTTTTGGTAAGTAGGTAAAATGTGAATGTGTGTGTGTGAATAGCTATTTACATAAGCACATCGTATACAAGACAAGCTGACATGTGCGCAATGCTGCAGCAGGAAACTACACATGTATTTCTGTGTGTGTGTGTGTGTGTGTGTGTGTGTGTTTGTGGGTTTGAGGCTAACATCAAACAAAATTCCAATTTTTTTTTTTTTTTTTTTGCTTTTTTTGGCAACAAACATTGGCAAGTTTGACAAGCCAGAAGATTGAGTACGTGCTCCACATTGACAAATGGAACGCGACTTCTCTGTATGTGTGTGTGTGTGTGAGTGTGTGTGTGATCGGAGTGTAGAGTATCGAAGTCGACTTTAACATCGATGCCAATCAAATGTGGTTTGGTTTTTTCTTTTACATCTTTCCCTCGAACTTACCCAACCAGGGTACCGGAGTACCAGAGTATTATGTAATTGAAAAAACGTTAACAGCCACTCACCTGCAAAGAGAGCAAAGCAAAGAAACGAGATATGAATATAAGCGTTAATAGAAAGTTTTTGTTGATTTTTCGTTTGCTTCTTTTGCAACGCAGCCAAGTGCAACTAAGGTCATTGCTATGACTCTTCAATCGCTTGTGGCATAAGGCACAGACCTGCCACCCACATAGACACACACGTACACAGAGAGAGAGAGAGCTTATCATCCCAGAGGTATGCTACATAATGTTCAGCATGCGAACATCAACAAATAAGCATAGAAAGCAGGCCCCGCGTAACACGTTGTGGCATGTGTGCATGTGCAGTGTTGCATGTGGTACGGCAACCTTTTTTAGCATGCGAGGGTCGCCAGCAAACTAAGTTACAAGTTTCGACTATAAGATATGGGAAATTTTGGAAGGGTTGCATGGATTTTTATCGATAGAAAAATATAGCTTTCGCTAAGTTTTGATTATGTCACAAAATCGTATCATATTTATTTTTTTTCACATCGGTTTTCTTTTCTTTCTTAATGTTAAGTTGCAACAACTTAATCCAGCGATTAATAGTTTCGATAACTTAGTGATGGGCAACTACATCACACTGTGACACAAGCTGCATGCTACGGCACTCAGCATTCCATTTAGTTAACCCTCGTGTCGGAAGTCTAGCTGTCGACAACATTATTTAGACTGGGCATTAACAAAAGCATATTTGCATATATAGAAACATAGACAGAGACAGCGACAGAAAGAGAAAGAGAAAGAGAGAGAGAGAGATAATACACGTTACGTCTACGTATCGGGCTGGTTTCTCAACTTGCCAGCCAGCTTATGCTTTCAAACTCAAACGCATTCAATTCGCTTGCCATTCAGCGACAGCTGAAAGTGATGGCGAGGTGGCCAGCTATATATATATATATATATGTGTGTGGAAGAGACACACATACATATGCATTAATCATGAATTTTTAAAGTCCATAGAGCGGCCCCAAACCCTAAAACTGTGCTTTAGACGATGTTAGCGACAGCGATGGCTGAAGTGGGAAATCAAATGTTTGTAATTAAAATTAAATATTCTATTAAGGGATCAAAACTGCAGGTCTGAAAGGATGCAGTCAGCAATCATGAAATGTAAGTACACACACAGACACAGAAACCGAGACATACTTATATCATATCACATATGTTTAATCAAGTATCTAAAATGCTCAAAGCTTAAAACTGTAAATAAGTAAGCAAGATAGGGAAGAAGGATAGGGAAAGGGATGGAAGAGATTGAGAGTTTGGGGAATTGTAAAGGCTCTGTCGATTGGCATTGCCATGAAGCGTGATATGTCAAGTGCTTAGAGCTTAAGTTTGGCTTTTGCAAACACTTGGCAACCCTAGCAAACGCAAAAGCAAACTCGAACTCGAACTCGAACCCACAACTTCATGTTTTCATCCACTTAAGATTTGCTCAAGCTGCCAAAGTCGGTTAGTTTATCAATCAGCTAAGGCTTCTTGGCCAATTCATAGTCATAACTCAAATACACACACACACAAATACGTATGTGTATGTGCATGTGCATGTGTGTGTGTGTGTGTGTGTGTGTGTTTGTTTGTTTGAGTTGAAAGTTTAAGCAGCAGGGGTCAAATATTAATTGAAATATAGTTTGACAAGTGTCAAATGTTCAAGCGAGCTGTCTGTCTGGCATAATTGTGCACAACTTGCTAAACAAAATAATTAATTAATGCTACAGCTGTCATCGATAGTTAAGATGTGTTATCGATTACGCAGTAAAGCGCAGTAATTATGCAACATAATCAGCTTCAGTTAGTTGTATTTATTCAACCGCAACAATAATCAAATGCTTGACAAGCGATATCATCAATTAGTGGTACAGCTGTCATCGATAGTTAAGATGTGTTATCGATTACGAAGTCGGAGTAATTATGCAACATAATCAGCTTCAGTTAGTTGTATTTATTCAACCGCAACAATAATCAAATGCTTGACAAGCGATATCATCAATTAGTGGTACAGCTGTCATCGATAGTTAAGATGTGTTATCGATTACGAACGCAGTAATTATGCAAAATAATCAGCTTCAGTTAGTTGTATTTATTATAACAGAAACAATAATCAAATGCTTGACAAACGATATCATTAATTAATGCTACAGCTGTCATCGATAATTAAGATGTGTTATCGATTACGAAGTCGGAGTAATTATGCAACATAATCAGCTTCAGTTAGTTGTATTTATTCAACCGCAACAATAATCAGTTGCTTGACAAACGATATCATTAATTAGTGGTACGGTTGTCATCGATAGTTCAGATGTGTTATCGATTACGATTACGAACGAAAGCGCAGTAATTATGCAACATAATCAGCTTCAGTTAGTTGTATTTATCCAGTAGCAAGAATAATCAGTTGCTTGACAAGCGATATCATTAATTAGTGGTACAGCTGTCATCGATAGTTAAGATGTGTTATCGATTACGAAGTCGGAGTAATTATGCAACATAATCAGCTTCAGTTAGTTGTGTTTATTATAACAGAAACAATAATCAAATGCTTGACAAACGATATCATTAATTAATGCTACAGCTGTCATCGATAGTTTAGATGTTTTATCGATTACGAATAGTCTTCGCAATAATTATGCAACATAATCAGCTTCAGTTAGTTGTATTTATCCACAATAATCAGTTGCTTGACAAGCGATATCATTAATTAGTGGTACAGCTGTCATCGATAGTTAAGATGTGTTATCGATTACGAAGTCGGAGTAATTATGTAACATAATCAGTTTTTATCCACAATAATCAGTTGCTTGACAAGCAATATCATTAATTAATGCTACAGCTGTCATCGATAGTTAAGATGTGTTATCGATTACGAAGTCGGAGTAATTATGCAACATAATCAGCTTCAGTTAGTAGCAATAATCAGTTGTTTTTAATGTAAACAATTTATGTATTTTGATTCTGGTTTTTTGCACTTCAAATTAATTAATTACGCTTCATTTGATTATTATTGGTTTAATATACTTGAAAAAAAAACATACAAATTGAAAGTTGAACTCATTAACAACTATTTTATTGGTCTGCCTTGTTTTTTATTAAGTATTTAAACCCTTTTTTTGTAACCACTCATTATGCATATTGATAGCAATTTTGTGTATTAAAAACAACAACAACAAAAAACTCAACCCTTGACAGCTGCTTTATTTAATTAAACCAGTATGCAATAATTAATCGATAAATATATATATATATAAATAAAGTTTTCAAACAAAAATATTTTAATAATTTGCACGTAATTATGCAACGAAAACGAAAAAAAATAAAATAAATCTCGCAATACACTTCATTGCATAATAAAGAGTATTTATTCATGATATATAGTTAGAGTAGAAATGAAAATTCATTTTGTGGAATGATTATAATGCATATATGCGAATATTTTAACACTTTCACGTATTATTTATTTTATTCTGCAAAGGTTTTTCCATAATTTGCTTCGTTGTTGTTGTTGCTGTTGCTGTTGTGTAAATTGTGCGAATAATATGCATAATTGAAAAACGCAACCAATTATTTTAGTATCCAATGCTTGTTGGTTGTCCTTGTGCCCTTTGCGGCCTTCATTCATAATTGCGTCAATATGTGATAAATTGTTTGGTTGGCTATTGAAATCACTTTTAACCGTTTCCTTTTGGCGTCGTTGCCAATTAGTTGATTACGAAAAGTACTACTATAAATGAGTATTATGAGTAAAAATAAATATGATAAGCGAAGAGGGAATCTCAGGAAATTGAGAAGAATGACAAACGAATGTTGGTAAACGAAGTTAGAATATGAATATTATAAATAAGAATAAATGTGATAAGCGAATTTTCTTTGTATGTTTAGGGAATCTCAGGAAATTGAGAAGAAATTACAGTGTTGGTAAACGCAGTTAGAATATGAATATTATTAGTTAAAATAAATATATTTAGCGAATTTTCTCTGGGTGTTTTGTTCGGTTTAAGAAAATTGAAAAGAAATGACAGTGTTGGTAAACGAAATTAGAATATAAATTTGATTAGTTAAAATATATATGATGGGAGAATTTTCTCTGTATGTTTAAGGAATCTCAGGAAATTAAAAAAAAAATGACAGTGTTGGTAAACGAAGTTAGAATATGAATATTATAAGTTGAAATAAATATGATAAGCGAATTTTCTCTGTGTGTTTTGTTCAGTTTAAGGAATCTCAGGAAATTAAAAAAAAAATGACAGTGTTGGTAAACGAAGTTAGAAACCCTTAGCACAACGTAGACGAATCACCGCAGTTAATGCTGTTCAGATATCAGATATGCAGCTATATTTGATAGTCTGGCAATATATCCACCTGTTTGTTTCCACTCTGCAGTGTTGGTAAACGAACGTTAGAAACACTTTAAACCAAACCACAATGTAGATGAATGAAACAGTTAATGCCATGCAGATATTCATCAATATATTCTCCTCTTCTTTTTCATCCACTCTGCTTTTGTGTGTGGCCTTTTAGCCTTAAACTAATTGACTTGGGTGTGCGCTGAGGACTATATCCATATATATATTTGTACTTTTATATTTTTTCTCCCAGTGGAGCATTTCCTTTCGCTTTATGCCTGACTTCTTGGTACGGATCGCAATGACCAACGGATTCCCAGTGCAATGCACTTAAACACAGAATACAGCCAGACGGCAAATTGTGACCTGACCTGGCTACTGCCCTTCTACAACCCCTCCACACCCCCTCTTACTGTATGTAGTGTGTCTCTGGTTCTGTCTCTGTGTCTCTGTGCGTTGTTTGTTTGTTTGTTTTCGCTTATTTTTATTGCCACGCATCCTTTTTATGTCCTGCTGTGATTCGCAACCGAACCATTTCGCCCAACCCACTCACACGCTGTGTTTGCATTTGCCGACCGCACTGTTTTGTCCCCACACACACACACACACACACACACATTGCCATAAAACAACTGCAATTTCACGTTGATTTTGCACAGCGATGCTCTCCCTTGGCAGTTCCTGCCTGGTTCCTGGGGCCATATCCTGATCCTGGCCTTGTCCCGCTCTGTCCGTGTGTCCGTGTGTCTGTCTGTGTGTGTGTGTGTGTATGTGTGCTGTCGTCCGGCAATGTCCGTACATAAATATGAAATTTATTAGTAAATGTTGTATATCCTTTTGTGCGTGTCAGTTCCGGCTTGGATTGCATTTCAGCTCCACACCCTCCACCCTCCACCTCTCCCTTTGTCTTTGGCTGTAGCAACAGTAACAACATCATCAGTGGAAATGTCCAGAAAGCACAACATCAGACAGACACAGACACAAACCGAACCGAACCGAACCCAACCCATTTTGAACCTGGTGGCATCATCAGCTTTATTATCGTATCCGCGCCGGTTCGTTCTGGTTACCGTTTTAATTTGTTAAATGCACTTGTGTCATGTTCATTTGCCCAACAATACTATTGCTTCTTCCTGTCTCGCCCCTCCCGCTCCCACTCCCGCTCTCTCTCTCCCTCTCTCTCTCACCAATCCTACCCCTTGATTGATAAATGGTGTTAAGTATACAAATACATTTGTATCTGGTTAAGAATAACTACATGTACTAATATATCAATTGATTACTTATCGATTTTGTGCAATTATCGATTTAAATCGATAGTTGATTGTGCCCATAAATATTTGATTTGTCACAAGCAACAAACAACAAATTATCTTTTAACTGTAAGCTACTTTCATACCCAACTTTTGATCATCATTTGTCAAAACTAAGCACAAATCTGCTTAAAAATATATAAAAATTGTGTAATAAATTTACAACAATTTGAAGAGATTACTCATCAGGCAAATACAAATAAATATTTTTCACAAAATTGCTTTTTTCCCCACAATTTTGCACACCCTGAACTGAAATGAATCGAGTATGAAAGTAGAAAGTAGAAAGTAGAAAGGGTATAATGGTTTTGTGGAAAAGTATGTAACAGGCAGAAGGAAGCCTCTCCGAACCCATAAAGTATATATATTCTTGATCAGCATCAACAGTCGAGTCGGTATAGTTTCGATAACTTTTCCCGTTTCCGATATACATATGTTATCGATAACAACATAAAGTATATATATTGTTGATCAGCAACATAAAGTATATATATTCCTGATCAGCATCAACAGTCGAGTCGATAAAGTTTCGATAACTTTCCCTGAATTCGATATACACATGTTATCGATAACAACATAAAGTATATATATTCTTGATCAGCAGCAACAGCCGAGTCAATATAGTTTCGATAACTTTTCCCGTTTTCGATAGACACATGTTATCGATAACAACAAAATTTTAATTTTCAAAATTAATAAAATTAAGTATGTGTCAGCTAATCCCAAGTTTGTTTCAAATTATCGATAACTTTTCCCGTTTCCGATATACACATGTTATCGATAACAACAAAATCTTGAATTTTGAAAACGTTTAAATGCAGTTTGAAACATTAAACAAAATAATGACAAACTGTGAAATTTTGATTGAAATCGGTTGAGAAACACCTGAGATATGGAACATTAAAGTTAAGTCAAGTACACACACACACACAAACACATACTTGCAAGCAGTTCAGGGTATCGTCTAGTCGCGACTTCTCGACTCGAGCCTTCATACTTGTTTATGTTAGGGTTAAGCTGCGTAGTTGCCGCCGCATTCATTGCCAGCCAGTTAGCCAAGCTATTTGTCAGAATTTTGTTTTTCGGGCTTCACTTCGCAATTCATTCGCTTTTCATTGCCTGCCCCCCCACACGCCCCGCCATTTATTTGTGGCTAGCAATTTTGTTGGCCGTCATAATCCATAATATATAGTAGTAGTACTAGTCGTTGTAGCAGTTCCAGAGACGAGCAAAATATTCAGGCAACGTTTTTCGTTCTTCAAAAACTGTTAATTAATTACGTTTATCAATTTCAGTTATTAAGCTTTTCAGTTTTGGTTATGTTTGCTTTTGTGTTCCGAAATTGAAGAGGAAGACAAATGTTCAGTGCGATAAAATTGTTTGACGTATTCAATCGTAATATTAAACTCTTGGAAACGGCATAAAAAATAATTGTATAATTTCGAAAAGTCTTAAACATTTTATTTTCCTTGACTTGAGTCGTCTAATCTGGACAATGGGAAATTGTCATTTGTTTTATTGGTGTTGCATGCAGCGTGCATTTAAATAGATGTTTGTACATGTTTCTTGTGGCGCCTCGAAGCAATGAGAGAACTGTGCAAAACTCTGAAAAATGCGACACAAAAACTAAGTGAAAATTTATTCATTGCGCCAAAAAGTATGCAACGACAGACAGCAGCAGCAGCAACTGGGTTAACTTTTGCGCGAGAGAGAGAGGTGAAGAGAGGGGGCAGCCATTTTATTATTGTTCATTTTCACAAAGCAATTTTCTCAAATATTTTTTTGCGTCGTTTTCGTTTTTTCTTTTTTTTTTTGACACTTTTATTTGATTTTTATGCGACTTTGCGCCCGGACGCCTGAATTATTGTCCAGCGCAATGCTTAAATGTGAACTAGGCCAGGATACGGATGCGGATACGTTTTATGGCGACAGCAGCAGGGAAGAGAGTGCGCGAGAGGGGGTTTGGGGAGGGGGACAGGACGCCAGGCAGTCGGTTGGCCTTTTTGGCAAACATAGCATACTTTTTGGCGCCTGCACTGACAGATCCTGCCTATCTATATGACTCAGTATACATATATATATATATATAAATAATATACACATGTCTGATATGTCAGGCATATCTGGTGGAAATGTTTGCTTAACTCTCGGCAGGAGCAGTAGCAGGAGCAGCAGTAGCAGTAGCAGGAGCAGGACATGCTTGTGGCTAGTGACGTTTCCTTTATGCGACAATGTCAAGTGTGAGCTTGAAGCTCTGACTTCGATAGCCTGATATCAGTGTGCGGCACTTTTGGTTGCCTTGATTTTGAAAGATGGCGCACTTCCGCATACTCACCGGAAACTACATTTAATATCCGCATAAGCATACATATGTATGTGTGAGTTTCTCGCAATACAGCTACTAACAGCTACAGCTACAGCTTGTTGTCCATTTTTCTCTCTTTTGACCGAAAGCTAAGCTCCTTGACATTGACAATTATGACATGAGCTTATGTATGTGTGTTAGTGTGTGTGTGTGTGTGTTAGTTTGACAAATTTAAAGGCTGACATCTTTGCCTTTGGGAGAGAAGAAGCAAGAAGCAGATGTGAAAGGACCCTAAGCACACTTTAAAAGGCCTTTTAAGTATGTAATGAAGGCACTCGAATGCTTGCTTCCGCCCACTTCCGTTTCCGCTTTCTAACTACGTGACTTTGACGTCGACTTAGGTAAATACTATATAGCTTTGAACATCTCTTTCAATTGCGCTCGTGTGCAATTGATTTTTTAATTCCTTCATTCGCAACTATTTGCAATTTAGTTTTACTTTTATCTTTCACTTGCCTTTCCACATTCCTCTCATCTTTGCGGTTTGTCATTATCTGATTCTGATCTCTAGTTACTTGTATCTCAATACTTGTTAGCTTTCGATAACTTTTATCGATAAGCATTTGCAACTCTTTCGCATTCCTCTCATCTTTGCGGTTTGTCATTATCTCATTCTGATCTCTAGTTACTTGTATCTCAATACTTGTTAACTTTCGATAACTTTTATCGATAAACATGTCCAACTCTTTCGCATTCCTCTCATCTTTGCGGTTTGTCATTATCTGATTCTGATCTCTATCTAGATGTATCTCAATATCTGTTTCAATAACTTGTTCATTTTCGATAACTTTTATCGATAAACATTTGCAACTCTTTCGCATTCCTCTCATCTTTGCGGTTTGTCATTATCTGTCGCTATATATCTGATTCTGATCTCTAGCTACTCGTATCTCAATATCTGTTTCAATAACTTGTTCATTTTCGATAACTTTTATCGATAGACATGTCCAACTCTTTCGCATTCCTCTCTTCTTTGCGGTTTGTCATTATCTGATTTTGATCTCTAGTTACTCGTATCTCAATACTTGTTAGCTTTCGATAACTTTTATCGATAAACATTGGCAACTCTTTCGCATTCCTCTCATCTTTGCGGTTTGTCATTATCTCATTCTGATCTCTAGCTACTCGTATCTCAATATCTGTTTCAATAACTTGTTAACTTTCGATAACTTTTATCGATTAACATTTGCAACTCTTTCTTATTATGTCTCTCCCTCTTATAACTCCATATTTTGTCTTTCTTTCCTTATCTGTCATATTATATCTCATGTCATATCTTATATTGTCTCTCTTCTGGAATTATGTCCTCTTTTTTGCCATTCTGAAACGTTTTCTAAACGCATAAGAAACTATTTCTTGTATCTCTTTTTTTGTCCTTCACAAGCAATTTAAGTTTATCTCGATTTACATGATAAAGTGCTTCAGTATATTATTTGCCTTACATCGTCCACTTAAATCTGATCCACACTTAATTGAGGGTTTTATAACACTGTTCTTGGTAATATTCTGTTATTTGCAATCTATTTTTGTACAATTTAAATACATTTTATTTTGTCTATTTTCTCGTTTTAGTTGTGTATCAAGCTCAAACACTTGGCAATTAACCCCAAAGGGCAAGAGTAAGTGCTGGTGCGTAAAAAAGGGGCGTGGCCACAACACAGACAGAGAGCAGCAAACCTTTTCTGTCCAACAAAAGTTTTGAGTATTTGCATTTCCCACTCGCTCCTTGCTCCTATAGAAATTTTCACTTTGAACTCTTAAAGTGCAACAGCAACATCAAAACTAGTACCTCTCTGTGTGTGTATGTGTGTGTGTGTGTGTGATGATGGAATGTGTGTGTGTATGTATGAATATGCGTGTGCTATGTTTAGTTAAGACACTTTTGCTTCACCTTTCACTACACAAAAAATTTCAACAATTTGTTAAACTTGTGCTGCTGTTGCTGTTGCTGTTGCTGGTGTTGCTGTTGTTGATAATCAAGCTGGAGCCAAAATTACATTTGTAGCAATTTTGAGAGAGAGTGTGGAGGGGCGGCGATAAATGGGGGGCGTGTACACCGAAAACCGGAAGCAGTGAGAACTACAAATGTAATGGCAAATTTTTGAAATTAGTATGCAACACGCAATAGCAACAGCAGCAACAGCAACAGCAGCAGCATCTGACTAACGAGTGGGCAAAAAGGGGAATAGTTTCAAATGCCACGGGGGTATGTGTGTGTGTGTGTGCTGTGAGTGGCGTGCTAAGGAGCCGTGTCAACATTGCTGACTTCACACATACAACAAGCAACATAGTTGAGTATTGCTGCTGTTGCTGTTGCTGCTGTTGGTTGTAGCATCAATAAGGGGCATATTTAAGCTGCTTGCAACCCACTTTATTGCTGGCTGGTTTTAAGTAATTTTAATAGCACTTCCACTCGGCTGCTGCCAGTTCTGGCATCTAGTTAGAGAGCGTACAGAGAATTAAGTTTCAGTGTGTGCACTCGAAATAAAACAAAATACAAAATCAATGACTGCATCCGTTGAACGCGAGACAAAGAAATCGAGAGAGAGAGAGAGAGAGAGAGGGAGAGAGAAACCTTAGACTGTTCACAAATCGTTGACTATATCAGATATCGAAAACATCCGAAAACATTTAATAATAATTTACGTATGCCGAAAGCTTAATCGTTCAATTTTGTTTTCAAATTTATATCGATTAAATAAATTCAACCATTAACATAAATCTTTACGATAGTAAAACTTAAATAAACTCACGATAAAATAAATTCAAATATAAACATAAATCTTCACAATAATAAAACTTCAATAAACTCATAACGAAAGTTCACAATAACAAAAGTAAAATAAACTCACAGCAAAAGTTTCAAAAATCGTAATTTGTATTACTTTCGTTAAACAACTTTTCGATATTTATCGATATGGTTATCGATAAATTAAGAATCTAATTTTTTAACACGATACAACTTCAATAAACTCACAGCGAACGTTTCTAAAATTGTAGTTGGCGTGGTTATAGATAGATATTTATTTTAGATATTTATCGATATGGCTATCGATAAATTAACATAAATCTTCACAATAATAAAACTTAAATAAACTCACAGCGAAAGTTTCTAAAATCGTAATATGCGTTGTTATCGATAACCAACATTTCCATATTTATCGATATGGTTATCGATAAATTAAGAATCTAATTTTTTAACACGATACAACTTCAATAAACTCACAGCGAACGTTTCTAAAATTGTAGCTGGCGTGGTTATAGATAGATATTTATTTTAGATATTTATCGATATGGTTATCGATAAATTAACATAAATCTTCACAATAATAAAACTTAAATAAACTCACAGCGAAAGTTTCTAAAATCGTATCTTGCGTTGTTATCGATAACCGACATTTCCATATTTATCGATATGGTTATCGATAAATTATCATGAATCTGCACAATAATAAAACTTTAATAAACTCACAGCGAAAGTTTCTAAAATTATAGCTGGCCTGGTTATCGATAACTGACTTTTCGATATTTATCAATAACCAATCGAAAAACTAAAAATGAGATTTTTTAAAACATTGTCGATTAAAACAGTATTTAACTAAAAAAAATTGTTCAAGTGATTTTCCAAAATTTGTTCAGTATAATTTTGCCAAGTGTAGTTGTCGAATTTGTCGTTTGCGTTTAGGTTGCTGTTGTTGTGGCTGTTTATTACATGTTGTTTTGCCTGGCTTCGTTTTAGCCTCACTATATTAGCCATAGCTTGTTGGATTAATGCAAGCTTAGCAAAATGCTTTGGGCCAAAGCGTGCAAAAGTTAAAAACTGAAAAAACGAAAAAAAAAAAAAAAACAACGCTGCGAGAAAGATGGTTCTGAAATATAGCTTGTGATAAACAGTGAGTATAGAGAGAGAGAGAGAGAGCGAGAGAGAGAGAGAGCGAGAGAGAGAGAGAAAGAGAGACCTAGAGAGAGATAGAGAGAGAGAGTAGTGAACCATGGAAAGGCAAAGAATAAATAAGCAAAAGTGAGAAAGTGTGAAAAAAAGAAAGCACTAGAAATAATCAGCATTCCCAAGAGCAACTAATCAAGAAACTTTCCAAGCTTATTATAAACACTTGAGCCTTATTATTGCAAGCTGCTCGAACGAATGAACCCCCCGCCCCCCCAATGGACTACACTTTGTTGTTGCTCCAAACTAGCATAAAGTCTCAAGTTAGGGGGAGAAATTATCAATATTAGTTAAATTTTTGAACAGCTTGCTGCAAATGAACTTGAAACGCGTAAATGAAATGTGAAATCAAAGTTATTTAAGACTATTTCCTAACTATTATGAAACATGATATCTAAAACAAACTTCCCCAATGAATTGAACCTGAAAGAAGCGAAGAAAAAACGTTTCAATTAGACCAAAGCGAGAAATTTAACCAGAAAAGTTTCGTTTTTTTACAATCGAAGCAAGCTATTTTGCCTATGCGACTCGACAGGCAGTTGGTCAGAATGGGAGGGGCAGGGGCTGTTACTTATGCTTTTACCAACTTTGGCTTTTGGCCAACAAACAAGCGAGAATGATTTTTTTTCGTATCTGCAGATATTTTGCCGATGGCTGCAAACGGAGTAAAATATTCAACAATTTGCAATGTCAAAAACACGCACACACACACACAAAAACACACACACACACACACACACACAAAAACACACACACACACACACCCACAGATAGTAGAACATTCGCTGTGTGCGGTGATTAATTTGCCTTTGATCAAGTAAATTACAACTTGTAATGCGTTTGAATTAGACAAAATAAAGCAACTTTTACAACTGCGAATGACAATGAGAAACGCCCTTGGCGAAGGTTATATTCAAGTTTGTACGTGTACAAACACACAAACAATTGCAAGCCTTTTTCATTATGCAACAATCTGCGTTGCAAAAGTTTCTCTATATATGTGTGTGTGTGTGCCACCCACACATCGCCATGATCTAGTTCTTTATGGTGTTTTTTTTTTTTTTTTTGGAACAGTTTGTTTGCTCGCATTTTCCAGCACTTTAGACAGGTTTGCTGCCATTTTTTTCAAACGCGCGCTGAAACAAAAAATCTTCCACTCACTTAGACAACAACAACAGCTGGAATTTGCTAAAAGCAAAGCGCAAAAAGCGTGCGCAAATGATGCCACCAACAACAACAATATTTGGTGAGAAGAAACAGAAAAATAAACAAGTAAGAAGGCTCTAGTCGAGAAATCCCGACTAGACTATACCCTTAACCAGATACTTTACGCATACAGTCAATGCTTTCAAGTATGTGTGAGTGTGTGTATGTATACGCGTATAGTGCATACCTTCTAAATTTCAATACTCCATATCTCCAGTGTTTCTCAATCGATTTCAATAAAAATTTTCACAGATTGTCATTATTTAGTCTAATCTTTCAAACTGCATCAAAAAGTTTTCCAAATTGAAGATTTTGTTGTTATCGATTACATGTGTATATCGGAAACGGGAAGAGTTATCGAAAATTTAAAACAAACTTGTACTGCCTATGGATTAGGCGAGCTTATGTATCGAATCTGGAGTTTTCAAATTCAAGATTTTGTTGTTATCGATAACATATGTATATCGAAAACGGGAAAAGTTATCGAAAATTCATGTATACAGACGGACGGGCTATAACGACTCAGCTGTTGATGCTGATCAAGAATATATATACTTTATGTTGTTATCGATAACATGTGTATATCGGAAACGGGAAATGTTGTCGAAACTATATCGACTCGACTACTCATGCTGATCAAGAATATATATACTTTATGGGGTCGGAGATGCTTCCTTCTCCCTGTTACATACTTTTGCACAAATCCATTATACCCTTTTTACCCATTTTCAATGGTTTAAGGGTATAAAAACAGGGAATTGTTGTCGCATGCCAACAAAACTGCCACGCCCCTCTCCAACCTGACAGCTGAACGACCAACACTACCCGAAAACCCTTTGGCTTACTTTACTTGCACTTTACTATGCAAAAGTTTTACCGTATTTTTTGAAAAACGTTAATTTTTGTTTCGTATATTAATATCATACCCTGTACTCATCGAAAGGGTAAATGGCATACGCATCACAATAAAAAAAACTAAAAAAACTATAATAAACTCACAGCGAAAGTCTCAAAAAGTGTAGCTAGCTTTGTTATCGTTTAGCGATTTTTCGATATTTATCGATTAATTAAAAATGAGATTTTTTGAACTTTTTAAGTAGTCGATTTAGAGATGTTTCGATATTTATCGATTAATTAAACATGAGATTTTTTAAACATTTTTAAGTAGTCGATTTAGAAATTTTCGATATTTATCGATATGGTTATCGATAATTTAAACATGAGATTTTTTTGAAATTTGTAAGTAGTCGATTTAGAGATGTTTCGATATTTATCGATTAATTAAACATGAGAGTTTTTAACATTTTTAAGTAGTCGATTTAGAGATGTTTCGATATTTATCGATTAATTAAACATGAGATTGTTTTGAAACTTTTAAGTAGTCAATTTGGAGATGTTTCGATATTTATCGATATAGTTAATGATAAATTGAAAATGAGATTTTTTGAAATTTTTAAGTAGTCGATTAAGAGATTTTTCGATATTTATCGTAATAGTTATCGATAAATTAAACATGAGCTTTTTAACATTTTTAAGTAGTCGATTTAGAGATTTTACGATATAGTTATCGATAAATTGAAAATGAGATTTTTTTGAAATTTTCATGTAGTCGATTTAGAGATCATTCAAAGTGGAAAACTTTAAAAGAACTGAGATTCTATATAAAAAATAAATTATTTAAAAATATATAAAAATAAATGTTTGAATTTAACGCTTGAAGCAGGAATATTAGGGAACAAATACTACGAAAAAAATATGTTTTCATTATTTTAACTCCTAAAATATCATAAAATTGTTCAGTTAATAGTTTTAAAATGTTGGTAAAGATTACCAAACACAGAAGTCACACAACAATCTGCTTGTTAGTCAGATAATGAACAATAGATAACAGATAAAAGTCGATAAAAATCGATTGCACAAATATTAATCGATGAACTTGCAAAGTAAATACAGGGCATTTGCTAGTCGAACTATTTAATTGTGCGTTTGTGTCTATGTTTTATTTTTTATTGTGCTGCCATTTTGGTGTCTTTCTTATATCAATTTTAAGTGTTTTATTTTTTCTCAGTCGGCTGCTTCCTTGCCACGTCCTGTGCTCAAGTTGTCGTCTAACTTATGCCATCTCATTTATCTTCGTAACTTCTTTTGCATTTTGTGCAAAAGCAAAAGAGTGTCGAGTTGGCGGACGTGCAACTTGAAGGGATATCTGAGGCTGTTATTGCATTTCTTGTTGTTGTTGTGCTTACGTTTACATAGTTTTTAAGCGCCACAAAAAAAAACGAAATGCATCGCTGAACGCTAACGGAGCAAATACTTATTTATATATATATATTCACAAGACATCGAAGCTCAACTTTAAAACTGGGGGGAAACTTAACTTTTTCGATTGCAATTTTGAGTTTCAACCAATTTGAAAATATATATTTGTGGATAATACAAAACAAACGGCAAAACGGCGCAACTTTAATCATTTGGGCAACTGAAGTGTGAATTTGAATTCGGGCCTTGTGGGATCGACTTTGAGCAGCGTATTGACCTGGGCACAGAGGTCATCGTCGAGATCGTGTCGCGGATCCTGCATCCAGAAGAAATAACGTCTCGACGAATCATTCAACTTGAGCACATAGACGCGGCCCGTTTTGCAGCTCTCGACGCGTCGGAATTCCATTTCGCCCGGCAACGCAATAATGTCCAGTTCCACAAAGTTCGCATCGTGATCCTTCCAGCAGAAGTGCAACACTTCCAGTTCATCGTTATGCAGATAGACTAGGCCACGTCTCTGATCCGGCTCAATCACTTTGCCACTCTGAATCATTCGTCCGGCCTTGAACTCGAGCAAATAGTTTGTGACCGTACTGATAATATCGGCATTATATTCTATATTCACATCGTCTTCGTCCGAGAGACTGTCCCTCACAATCACAACGTTTGGTTTCGATTTGACCCTTTTCGGTGTCTGTGTTTCTTGTGAACGAGCCAGATTGTGTGACTGTGCGTTATCGTCATTGTTGTGTTGATCCGATCGATTATTGTCCAGCTTGTCTCACTAGCTAATACGCTCAATTTTGATTGATTGAAAGTTTGGCTGTTTGGGTTTTGATTTCGTTTTTTTTTTTATTTGCTATCGAACATTTTTATGAAAGAAATTTGATGAAGGCACAAAAATGGCTTACTGAGCTTACACACAAGGCAATTAGAAAACACGTGTGTGTGTTTTCGATTTTATAGCATACTTATTGGGGGGCCACCTTCGACTGCAATTGACCTTTAATTGCGCACTTAAAAGCACATAAAAACGTGTCCAACACATGTCCAGGACATGCCCAGCATATATACTTACAATACAAAAGAGAAGGTGTGTGTGTTTTGTGGCGGGTCGGGGCGTTGCGGTGTGGTGTGGTGTGGTGTGGGGCGTGTCTCAAGCTTGTAAGTGCGGTAAGCTTAGCCGTGCACAATTAAATTAAAGTGATGGCTTATATGGCTTAACGTGCGGACGAACATACGAGAAAGCGATACAAAAGGAGTAGAAAGCGCGACAAGCATGAATACAAAGAGAGAAAGAGACAGACAGACAGAGAGAGAGTAGACAAGGAGCTAGATTTTTTGTGTGGCGACATACCAAATTTAGTACACTTAAATCGATAACTTATCGATATGTTTGTAACGAAATTTTAAAATTTAGTTTTCTTTCACTTAAACTTTTTTTTCACATATGTAAAAGCTTAACTAGAGCTACAAGTAGCATCGATTATCGATAAGTTATCGAAATTTATCGTTTGTATTTTAAATCAAACTACTCAACTTTTTTGTGTGCATCTCGAGCTCAACTAAAAGTTTGTGGTGCATACTTTTACTTGAAAGTAACGAAAAACTATCGATAATTTATCGAAAAAGAGGATTTGCATGTGGCTATTAATTGTATTTTATTTTATTTAACGCGTTAGTGGCTATAACTTATGTCTATAATTATTTAACTAACATCCTTTATTATCGATTAATTATCGATAATTATCAATTATGCTTATTTCTCTTTGCAAATAGTCAATTCTAATCCACTTTAATTATTTTTAAGCTTCTATGAACAGAGTTATTGTTTTAACAAAAGCTACAAACATACTTTATTATCGATTAATTATCGATAATTATCAATTATGCTTATTTCTCTTTGCAAATAGTCAATTCTAATCCACTTTAATTAACTTTAAGCTTCTGTGAACAGAGTTAATATTAAAACTAAAGCCACAAACATACTTTATTATCGATTAATTATCGATAATTATCAATTATGCTTATTTCTCTTTGCAAATTGTCAATTCTAATCCACTTTGATTATCTTTAAGCTTCTGTGAATAGAGTTATGTTAAAACTAAAGCCACAAACATACTTTATTATCGATTAATTATCGATAATTATCAATTATGCTTATTTTTCTTTGCAAATAGTCAATTCTAATCCACTTTAATTAACTTTAAGCTTCTGTGAACAGAGTTAATATTAAAACTAAAGCCACAAACATACTTTATTATCGATTAATTATCGATAATTATCAATTATGCTTATTTCTCTTTGCAAATTGTCAATTCTAATCCACTTTGATTATCTTTAAGCTTCTGTGAATAGAGTTATGTTAAAACTAAAGCCACAAACATACTTTATTATCGATTAATTATCGATAATTATCAATTATGCTTATTTTTCTTTTCAAATAGTCAATTCTAATCCACTTTAATTATCTTTAAGCTTCTGTGAACAGAGTTAATGCATTTGTTCAACTTGAACAGGAACAAAAGCTTTAAATAACTTCAAACGATTTATTTTCAACACATTTTACACACACACACACACACACATGTATGCATGTATTTAGCGTTTGTAATTTATTTTTCTTGTCAACAATTAAAATGAAATTAATATTTAATTGCACCAATTCAAATAGTAATTAGAGTTGTTTTTACTAACTGATTTCATTTCATTATTTTTTCACAAAGTACAAATTCATATTTTATGACAGAAAATTGATTTTTGTATTGAAACGTCCTTTGTCCTTTACATATGTATGCTATGTGTGTGTGATAAACAGCTGCTGCTACTACTGTCATTAATTTAGTTAGAAATATATGTAGTTCGTCGTGGAATTACAGCGAAACTGAAACCCTAGATAGATATATGTGCACACATGTATTATGTACTGTGTCAACTGCATCATTAAGATTCTACCTGATGGTGATGCTCTATCTGCTGCTGCTGCTGCTGCTGCTGCTCGTGTTAGCTGGTTTTAATGACGCCTGGCATCATTGAGCCCAGAGGAGAGACACGAAGAGAAATCAAATAAAAAGAAAAGCAGCAACTGGTTTTTTATACCCTGAACCAATTGAAAATGGGTAGAAAAAGGGTATAATAGCTAGGTCCATTAGTATGTAACAGGCAGAAGAAAGCATCTCCGAACCCATAAAGTATATATATATTCCTGATCAGCATCAACAGCCGAGTCGATATAGTTTCGATAACTTTCCTCGTTTCCGATATACACATGTTATCGATAACAACATAAAGTATATATCCATTCCTGATCAGCATCAACAGCCGAGTCGATATAGTTTCGATAACTTTTCCCGTTTTCGATATACACATGTTATCGATAACACAAAAATCTTGATTTTGGCAAACTTTGAAATGCAGTTTTAAACATTTAACGAAATAATGACAAGCTGTGAAGATTTTATTGAAATCAGTTGAGTAACATTGGAGATATCGAACATGGAAGTTAAGTCAAGTACACAAACGTACACACTTGCAAGCACTGACTGTACGCGTATAGTATGAAGTTTAGGGTATCTTCTAGTCGGGTGTTTCACGACTAGAGCCTTCTGACTTGTTTTCTTTTGCTTGCTTGCTGGCTTTTGGGTGGCGGCAGTCATGAAATGTTCGAAAGCAATTACAATTTAAGTATTTAATTAGGGAATTACGTGAGCAAATACACACGGCTCAGCAAGAGAGAGAGAGAGACAGAGAAAGAGAGACAGAGAGAGGGTGTTCGTGGACGAGTTGAGTCAAAGTTTTATATTTTATAGTACTTTCCTTTTATTTTGGCACAAAACCAGCGAGCGAATGTTGAAAAAAGAAATACCAGTTAAACAGCATAACGAAGTTGTCGAAATCGACTTTCAGCTAGAACAGAAAGAGAGGGAAAGCGAGAGAGAGAAAGAGAGAGAGAGAGAGAGAGAGAGAGGTAAGGTATTCGCGAGTCACCTGCTTGAATGGCAATAAAAATGAAGCCAATTTTTTGTAGCAGCAACAAAACAATTTGAAGTTTACGCTTTACGCGCTTTCAATTCCATCCAAACAAAATGTCAGCAAGGACTACCTGAAGCCCCTTTCCAACGCTCCTTTTGTAACAAATAGTAAATAAAATCAAGAACTATAAAGAAAGAAGAAAGGAATGAAGAAATAAGGAAGCAAGCAAGCGGTGGAGAGTGGAAAGTGAAGTAGAAATTGTTAAATTGTAAGCGTTATGTTGACAAATGCTTTTACGCAAGCACACACACAAGAGTTGACTACCCTAATTCACTGGCATAGCCATTCGACAACCCTACCCCCGTACCATCCCCCATTCGTTACAACATTGACGCAGTTTTCCCTTATTTTGTTCGCCCTTTTTTGCGTTTGTTGTTGTTTCGCGTTTTATTTTGCGTTGAGTATCAATAAATTTCCCCTTGGCTAAAGTAAACACAAAACCGAAAACAGGTAAACACACACATACACATATCTATATATATACATATATATATATATGTATATTTGTTGTGCTTGGTCGTTTGGCTACTTTTAAAGCAATTTCGCGAAATTCGTTTATGAAAACCTATTTTTGTAAATTATTTTCATTCCTCTTTTTTATTGCAGTGCGGAAAATGTCAACATTTTGAGTATGTTTTTGTAATTTCGTACTATTGCCCATCATTATAAAATCATTTTGCAAAAGTTTCATCACAATATATATAAAATTTAAATATCTGTCTTTTTTTTATACTCTGAACCAATAAAAAATGGGTAAAAAGGGTATATTGGGATTGTGGAAAAGTATGTAACAGGCAGAAGGAAGCATCTCCGATCCCATAAAGTATGTATATTCTTGATCAACATCAACAGTCGAGTCGATATAGTTTCGATAACTTTTCCCGTTTTCGATATACACATGTTATCGATAACAACATAAAGTATATATATATATATATTCTTGATCAGCATCAACAGTCGAGTCGATATAGTTTCGATAACTTTTCCCATTTTCGATATACACATGTTATCGATAACAACATAAAGTATGTATATATATATATATATTCTTGATCAGCATCAACAGCCGAGTCGATATAGTTTCGATAACTTTTCCCGTTTTCGATATACACATGTTATCGATAACAACAAAATCTTGAATTTGGAAAAAATTTAAACAGAGTTTGTAACATTAAACGAAATAATGGCAAACTGTGAAACTTTTATTGAAATCGTTTGAGAAACACCGGAGATATGGAGCATCGAAAAACTCAAGTATGCTCTTTCGGACGACGTCTAGTTGGGACTTCTCTTAACTGTTTTTTGTTAGTTGTTGCAGTTGTGAAAATAAACATTATTATTACATTTGGCTATTTTTATATTCACTTTGAACATTTTCATGTAATTTATTTGAAAAATTTCGACAAAAAAAAAGGTTGGAAATGGTTTTTGTTTCCTTTTGATTGAAATTTGAATGTATTAAGTTACCAAAAATACCCAAATCAAATATGAGGCAAACATTTAGTTCAATGGGCTTCCATTCAATTAATGTTTCCTTTGATCTGCGCTTTGGGTAAAATTTAAAAAACTCGCACACAAAGTGAGAGCCGCCAATTAGTGACTTATCTCGTTGTACCGGTTCTTTTTTGTGTGCGGTTTTAAATCCGTTATTGATATGCGGTTTACGTATTTACACACTTTACGCTCCGCGAAATATTTTAATCGCACTTCCCAACGCCCAAATCCCAAAGAGCTTGATTTCAATACGCAAAATTGCATCCATTCCGAATATGCATTCATTATGGCATGAAAACCATGCCACACGCATACTTCATTAATGCCACAAACGCGTGCACATACACACACACACACACACACACACACTCATGCACGCATTAATAATGGGCGAACAAAAAAAAATAAAAAAAATATATAAGAAGAATTACTTGCGAAAAATTAAATACAACATTTCTTTTTTTTATGCCACAAAATCGTTTCACGCATAAATGTAAGCCCACAAATGATTTAACTCATTCATGGAACAAAGTCAAGTGAGCAACTATTCATATTTGATGTGCATTATATACTTTAAGCTTTACGCGCACAACTTAACTTCAATGTTCCATATCTCCGTTCTTTCTCAACCGATTTCAATGAAACTTTCACAGTTTGTCATTATTTCGTTTAATGTTACAAACTCTGTTTAAATTTTTTCCAAATTCAAGATTTTGTTGTTATCGATAACATGTGTATATCGAAAACGGGAAAAGTTATCGAAACTATATCGACTCGGCTGTTGATGCTGATCAAGAATATATATATATATATATATATACTTTATGTTGTTATCGATAACATGTGTATATCGAAAAAGGGAAAAGTTATCGAAACTATATCGACTCGACTGTTGATGCTGATCAAGAATATATATATATATATATACTTTATGTTGTTATCGATAACATGTGTATATCGAAAAAGGGAAAAGTTATCGAAACTATATCGACTCGCCAGCTGATGCTGATCAAGAATATATATGTGTAGGATTGGCAGCTCTAGCAGCTGATACCGATAACTATCTATAAGGTCTAAGATTAAGTTACAATAATCGATAGTATATCGTAGTATAAGGTCGTCACTAATTTATGTAAGAAGAGAGAGGTAACTGAACCGGCGAAGTGTTAAGACGTACAATTTAAGAACTTGGCAATTATGTGCGATGAATAAACGTTTTCACTGATTATTTAATAATCTAATCAACGAAGTCAAGAAGTTGTTTTATTTATTTGTGGCTTCAAAAGTTCAGTTCTACATATTTTATATTATATTTTATGGGTTCGTAGATGCTGCCTTCTGCCTTCATAGCCATTATACCTTTCAAAGGGTTCGAATCGAAAAGTTACTCAATTAATAAGCAAATTGCATTATATATTATGCATTGGGTTTATTTGGAGCTGTGCTCATTAGAATTATGTTAAATAATGCATGTATATATGTATATAGAACAATATGCTGAATCTAAAATTGAAACTTATTAATGCAAAATGCAGTTGCATTGTTAATTGACGCAATATTAAACATAGTTGGACATTTATATGAATCAAATGCTGTGAAGATGCAATCAATTTGATTTTTCGCAATACATACGATACCAAATGCATGAGTGTGTGTGTGCTAAATCCTTTATTTGAAGCCATTTTAAGCCATTCGTTGTCCACAAACGTATTAGTCACTTCTTAGTTAATGCCCGAAGTGTGTCAAAAGTATCTCAAACTGCAGACTGTATCTATGTTTCTACAATTGTGCATCTGTGTGCGTGTAGTATCTGTGTGTGTGGAGGCATAACTCACACTGGACACAGCTGTCAATTGACAAGTGAGTCAAATAAGCCATCCAATATACATATGTCCTGCATGTTTCTGGGTTCGATTGAGATTCGTCATCTGTCGTTTGGGATTAACTTGTCTAAGCTCAGTTTTGGTTATCGAACGTATATAATATATAGAAAAGTTCAAGAATCGAATAAATTGCTTGATAACATTTCACTTTTGTGATTTATTTAGTTCTTAAGGTAATCTTTGTATTGAAACGAAATTCATTTCACATAGAAGCTTTACTTTAAGAATTATACAATAAAATGTTTTTGCGTTTGCTTTTAGATATATTATCATATATATATTACCATATCTCCGGTGTTATATTCGTATTATTAACACATTTTCCATATATTTTAACGACATAATCATCTCATAATTAAGTTAATTATGTACAAAAAATATATGAAAATAAAAGTTTATTAGCATTTTTTGTTATCTTAAAGACATTTTCTTGCTTTTAACTTTTCGTTATTGCTCTCTCTCTCTCGCTCGCTCTCTCTATCTGTCTCTCTTTCTCTCACTGAGTGGCAATGTCAAGTGCTTAAAGACTTTGTCGCGATGTTTGCCACACCATTTGCCACACACACACACAGACAGCAACTAACTATTCGCTCGTTTTACGCTTCTTCATTTTGTTGCTTCACCCATTTTTTATTACTTTGGCTCACATAACTCATACGCAGCGTTGTCTTTCAGCTTCGTTGTGCGTCATTAATTCATAGGCATGAAGTTGATTGCGTTCTGTTTCACTTCTCTTTCGTTCGTGTGTGTGTGTTCGTGTGTGTGTGTGTGTGTGAGTGTTCGTGTGTGTGAGCCAGACACAAGCCAATTAAATTGGCTCAAGGAGTCAACTACACATATTAGCACATACTTAGCGTGCTAACCAACACTCGCACACACACACACACACACACACACACACACACACACACACATACACACACACATACATAAGGTGTCTCTCCGTATTCGTTTTGTAATAGAACGCGAGGTAACTCACGTAAATTGTTAAGTTTATGAATTTCAAAAATTTCACCCCATTGCTCCAACTAATTTTCCTGCACACGCAAACGCCTACACACACACACACACACACAAACACAGGCACACACGCACGCACGTATATAGGCAGCAAAAATAATGCTTTTTCAATTTTCAGGACCCACAAAGAGCAATCGTCCCTCATACTATATATTTTTTACTTTTATTCTCATTCTCTGTGCAGTTTTTTTTTGCTTGAAAAGCGTCTGTCAAAGCAACGCACACACGCACACACACACACACACACACATACACACGTACACACGCAGGAAAGAAATCGAAGTTAAAGGAAATAAAGGAAACCACATAAAAGCACAATTGAACTACTGACTGAATGATGACTAATCGAAATACCCTTGAAGGAAAATGCAATAGTCAAGAAAAACCAAACGAAATAAATGTAAACAAGCACGAAGACTCTAAACAAGAAATCCCGACTAGAAGATACCCTGAAACCTATACTTTACGTGCTTGCAAGTATGTTTCTATATCTCCATTCTTGACTTAACTTCAATGTTTCATATCTCTGATGTTTCTCAACCGATTTCGTTAAAAGTTTCACAGTTTGTCATTATTTCGTTAAATATTTCAAACGTTATCTAAAAGTTTTCCAAATTCAAGATTTTGTTGTTATCGATAACATGTGTATATCGGAAAATTCGATTGTTATCGATAACTTGAAACAGCCTTGTACTACCTCGGGATTATGTGAGTTTTATATCCAAATCTTTTTATCCATTTACAATGCTTTCAGTTTATAAAAACTTAAAATCTTTTTAACTTCAAATTTGACTATCCAAAATTTGAAATTCAAAGGAAACTTTTAATTGGCCAAAGTAAATAAGCCTCTAAGGCCAAATGCAATTATAAATTTTCAAACAAAATATATATTTGGAATGACAGAGGCTTAGCCGAAAACAAAGCGAACAGAAACAAAATATGATTTGTATATATATTTAGTTGAGCGAATAAAAGACCTGTGGCAAATACACAAACACACACACACACACACACAAACTGTGAATAGCAATGTGCAACATGGCGTGGCAAGGAAAAGCCTGACAGGCGAATGGGGCAACTCTATCACAGATTGTGCGGTTGTATTAGTATTTAAGTGCGTAGTATCGCTAGCGGCATTTAAGCTCGTTGCGTTTAACAACAGCTTGTTGCATTCATTCTCTCCCTCTCTCTCTTTTCTCTCTCTCTCTCTCTTGTTGTTGCAACTGCCTTTTTGTTTGGCCGCCGCATGGAAACAATGAAAGTCTTCCACAACAACAGAAAATAATGAAAAGGTGGCCAGCCATAAATAAAAGCTTAGAGTTAAATAAGAATAAAAGATGATAAAGCAGACAATGACGTTGGGGTTGGAGAGTGGTGGGTGTGGCGGCGGGGACATCTAGGTCAACTTCAAAGCAGCTTTATTGGCTAAAGAAACAACTTGTCAATAGTTTTTACCATCTTTTTGTGAACATTTCAAACCAAATTAGAAAAGCAAAAACCAATTTTAAAGGAGCAAAAAACCTGTTTTATCGACCTTAAGTAAGATTTTTACAATTATTTGTTACAAAGTGTTAAAGATTAAAGTTTATATAGTCTGTCGATTGATTTTATAATCGATTAAAGTCTTTAGAATAATTGTTAAATTAAAATTAAAATAATAGTAGAAATAATTTTGAATCGATTGAAAAATCGATAACAGTCTAAGAATCATTGTTCATAACTTTGAAGGAAAAAATATATATTTTAAAAAATGTTTAGAAATAATTTTGAGTTGATTGAAAAATTGATTAAAGTCTTTAAAATCATAGTAAAAAATTTAAAAAATATTAAAAACTTTTTAGAAATAATTTTGAGTTCATTTAAAAATCGATTGAACCTTCTTAAAAACTTTGCACAAAAAAAAATAAAAATATTGAAACATTTTTAGAAATAAATTTTGAGTTGATTTAAGAATCGATTAAAAGTCTACGAAGCATTGTTAAAAACTTTGAAGGAAAAAAAATATATTAAAAAATGTTTAGAAATAATTTTGAGTTGATTGAAAAATCTATAAAAGTCTTTGCTTATAGAAAATAATATTTTATTTAAATCGATTTTAAAATCGATAAAAGACTAAAAATCATTGTTAAAAAAAAGGACAAAATATATTAAACAAATTTAGAAATAATTTTGAGTTGATTTAAAAATTTATAAAAGTCTTTAAAATCATAGTTAAAAAGTTTGCCTAAACGAAAAAATATTAAAAACTTTTTAGAAATAATTTTGAATTGATTTAAGAATCGATTAAAGTCTTTAAAATCATAGTAAACAATTTTAAAAAATATTAAAAAGTTTTTAGAAATAATTTTGAATCTATTTAAAAATCGATTAAAGGTCTAAGAAACATTTTTGAAAACTTTGTACTAAAAAAAAAATTTTTAAAAATTTTTAGAAGTCATTTTGAATCGATTTAAAAATCGATTTAAGTCTTTAAAATCATAGTTAAAAAGTTTGTCGAAAAGAAAAAAAATATTAAAAACTTTTTAGAAATAATTTTGCATCGATTTAAAAAAATCATTAAAATGTAATTAAATAGTTTTCTGTGGTCTAGTTTCTTTAGCAAAGCTTCTTCTATTTAATAGTGGAAATTTATAGTATACTTCAACTAACCCAAAAACAAACCCAACTCGAATATGCAATGAGAATTTTCTTTTGGGTTTCATTAAATATTCAAGTTCCGGAAACTGTTGCTATTCAATTTGAAAGGCTCACTTACCGCACAATAAGTGTATGCAGGCCAAACTTTCAGTTAACAAACGCATTGTCACTATTTCACAAACACACACACTTACACACACAAACACATACACATAGAGAGAGAGACACATAGAGAGAGAGAGACAGGCATGATTGGCGGCAGGTTTTGTTAATTTACGTATTTTGTGGCAGGAAAACCTTTTTTTTCATCTATGCTGGAGGTGTTGGCTCTGTGCTGAATGGCTTGCTTCATTGTTTGTTCTTCAATTCGTTCGAGAGTGAGTGACAGAGAGAGGGGTAGGAGAAGGGCAAGGGGTTGGTGAAGGAAATGTTGCTTCATATTAGAAACGCAGTTGGAGTGCGTGTTAAGATAAACTGACAGGGAGCGTACATAAGGGAATGGAAAGGGGAAGGGTAAGGGGAAGGCGAGGGGTGGGGGTGACAGTGCCACTAGGCATGTGTGTGTGTGTGTGTGTAGGTGTGTGCCATCGGAAGGAAGTGACAGGATGTGCCGCAAGGGCAAGCGGATGTGTTGCCAAAAGGCTCCGAAAAAAAAAAAGAAAAAAAACCCCAAGGACCCTCTGCTTCCTACTTCCTGCTCCTCGCCCCTTCAACTCACACACACACACACAGAACAGGTTAACCCCAATTCCCCACACCCCCTCCCCCCTTGTGCACTTGTTGTTAGTGTCAAGCCTTTGACGTTGCCAACAACATCAACAACAACAACACAAAAATTCAAAGTCATTGGCGGCATTTTTGTGGTTTTTGTTGTTATTGTTGTTGCTGTTGTTGTTGCTGTGTGTATTTTTTTTTGGCGCTTTGATTTCATTTCTCGTGGTTCTTTTTCCTGGTTTTCTTTTCACATTTTGCACCACTCCTAACCCCAACAACAACAACAACACGGGCAATGGCCCGAAAGGTATGTTACAATGTGCTGTTTGTTCTCTCTCTATGTGTGTGTGTGTCAGTGTGTATTAGTGTATTTGTGTGTGTGTTGGTGTGTGTCAGTGTGTGTGTGTTCGTTCTCAATGAACCCAAAATAGCTTGCGTCAGCAATTTTTTTTTGTTATTTTTTTTTTGGCATTTCTCGACAGATTCACAATGGGTGGGCCTTATGTTGCACATACTATAACATATATAACGGTTTATACTATATATAGGGCAGCAAACATGGCTTGAATATGCTCAGAAACGCAATAAAAAAGTTGATCGATATTATATGAAATTCGATTTGCAAGCATAAAATCAACTTAAACGCAGTGAAAATATTTAAAAAAATAGTTTGTGAAATGATTTTTCTAATATTGAAACGTTTAACAACACTAACAAAATGATTTTTCTAAAATTGAAACGTTTAACAACACCGACAAAATGAAATTTCTAATATTAAAACGTTTAACAACACTATTTATTATTTTTCTAATTTTAAAACTATTAAAAAATATTAAAAATGATTTTTCTAATATTGAAACGTTTAACAACACTAACAAAATGATTTTTCTAAAATTGAAACGTTTAACAACACCGACAAAATGAAATTTCTAATATTAAAACGTTTAACAACACTATTTATTATTTTTCTAATTTTAAAACTATTAAAAAATATTAAAAATGATTTTTCTAATCTTGAAACGTTTAACAACACTAACAAAATGATTTTTATAATATTAAAACGTTTAACAACACTAACAAAATAATTTTTCTAATATTAAAACTATTAAAAATATATTAAAAATGATTTTTCTAATCTTGAAACGTTTAACAACACTAACAAAATGATTTTTCTAAAAATTGTAACGTTTAACAACACTCACAAAATGATTTTTCTAATATTGAAACGGTTAACAACACTAACAACATTTTTTTCTAATATTGATACGTTTACCAACACTAACAAAAATGATTTTTCTAATGTTAAAACGTTTAACAACACTAACAAAATGATTTTTGTAATATTGAAACTTTTAATAACACTACTCGTGCTTTTGAACACTAAAACTTGTGCTTTTCAACACTAAATCCTGTGCTTTTGAACATATGTTGTGTTCAAAATACATGTGAATATTCTTTTCGATCAGCAATAAGCATTTATTACACAATTTTAAGCATGTTTTAATATGTCAAATCTTTAATATATAACTTTAAAATTAATATGCTCATTTGTATAGGATATCTGCTAGTCGTACCACATGCCCCAAAAGGCTCTAACTCCAATTGCAGCAAATTTTTTATCAGCATTTTATTTGGTTTTTTATAATTTTTCCTTTTTTTTAACATTTAAATGGGGCTAAAACCACAAACGCGAAAAGCGCAACGACAGCAACCCAACAACCAGGAACAGCTGATGTTAACAACAACAACAAGCACATTATAAACAACAACAACAACAGGAACAATGAATGACAGCGGGGCATTTAATAAACATCATTTAATTACGGCCACGCGAAAAGGGCGCCACAAAATGCGGCCATCAGTTTGCTTCTCCTTCGGTTTTTTACTCTTTGCCAAATAGGAATGTGGCATGCCTCTCCCCATCCCTCTCACTCCCACTAACTCTTTCCCACTATCTACACAAGTAAGAAGGGTCTAGTCGTGAAATCCCGACTGGAAGATACGCTGAACCCTATACTTACGCATACTGCATACTTGACTTAACTTTAATGTTCCATATCTCCGGTGTTTCTCAACCGATTTCAATGAAACTTTCACATATTCCCATTATTTTGATTAATCTTTCAAACGTCATCTCAAAGTTGTCCAAATTCAAGATTTTGTTGTTATCGATAACATGTGTATATCGAAAACGGGCAGAGTTATCGAAAATTTTAAACAAACTTGTACTGCTTAGAAATTAGACGAGCTTATGTTTTAAATCTGAATCTCTATAGCTCCTATAGTCTCTGAAATCGACTCGACTACTGATGCTGATCAGGAATATATATACTTTATGGGTTCGGAGATGCTTCCTTCCGCCAGTTGCAAAACCATTATACCCTTTTGAACCATTTTAAATGGGTTCAGGGTATGAGCAGGCGACCGCACTGCGAAAATAACCTTAGTAATTTGTGTAACTTTTTTTAATTATTTACTTAGCACTCTCCGGTTTGAGAAGTTCGTGAAGTGAAATGCGAGCCACCTGCTTGTGGTTGGTGGGGCACGTAGGGGGGGGCCAGCCTGGAGGCACGATAACAAGTCGTGATAAATGTGATAAGACGACAAGTAGAAAAGAGGAGAGAAAAAAAATGGATAGAAAAAGAAGAAAAATGAAAGAAAGTCAAAGACAGTGTTGAAAAGGACTTGACATAAAGGAAATGAATGCTGAATAAACACAGATAAAAAGTAAAAAGTCAAAAAGAAAACAACAGCTAAACCCAATCCATTAGTTAGATAAAAGTACACAGGTGCAACAAAGAAAAGAAAGCTTAAAGAGTATTCAAAACAATGCCAGCAACAAGAGTACGGAGTATTATGCAACACTCTTATTCAAAACACTGTTTAAACGTTAGATGTTGCTTCGAAACTTGCTTAAAGTTTTGACATTCCTCAAATCAAAAACTTTTCCACAATAAAAATCAAAAGCAATTTTTTTTCCTTTCTTTTCGTTCAAGTTTTAAGTTTCGTACTTAAATCATTTGTACAGCAAAAATGTCTCACTTGTCAGTCAAAAAGTTGCACATAAATATTTGAAGAGCTCCCTGCTTGTGTGTGTGAGTGTGAGTGTGTGTGTGTGAGTGTGTGAGAGTGCTCCTTGTGTCTGTTTGCCTGTTATGGCTGCTTTCAGCTAATACTAATTGCTTGCGTAACCGCTAAACTTGCAACTTGCAACTTGCAACTTGCAGCATGCAGCTGATAGACCACGAAATGTGGCAACCGCAGACAGTGGATGCGGAGGGGAGGGTTGGGGGGCGTCAGGAAATATTGATCTAATAGACAAAGCGGATAAACACATCGAAGCGCACGTACAGGTAACTCGAATGGGGCAATAAATAGTCAAAAGGGGGCGCCACTGTCATCATATAAATCAGCGTATAAAAAGGGGAACGAAATGGAATGGAATGGAACCGAATGGAATGAAAGTGCCATACAATAATAATAATAATGAGCATTGGCAAAAGCGCGCTGGCCATTAAATAACATTTAAAAATGTCAAGGCAAGGGGTAAAGCAGGGCGGGGCGGGATGCTGCTCGAAGGACTAAGTGTGCGTGTGTGTGTGTACGTGTGTGTGTGTGTGTGTGCGTGTCTAATGTGAAAAGAAATTAAACGGGAAACCAACAAAGCAGTAAATCTTCAAGCAACAACAAACAACACTCGAAAGCAATTTAGTTTCGCGAGGGCGGAATGCTACGGAGGGAGGGGGGTAGTGTAGTTAGGGTATGTTCGTGTGTGTGTGTGTGGGGCGCCCTGCGGCAAGGCAAGGACAACACGCGCTTGCAGCTGTGGCGGCAGCCTTGCGGCTTCGGTTTTCAATCACGGCGCACCAAATTGCTCGACGAGATTGCTTGGCATAAAACTTGAAACTAGCAGCAGCAGCAGCTGCCGTTGCAGCAGTTGCGGCAGTTGCAACGCTATGCGTAGTATCTGTGGCAGTAGCAGTTACATGGCAGTAACCGTTCCATTAATGACATTCAGTAACCGAATTTGAAGAAGTTGTTGCACTAACAGAACCCAATATTATTGAGAATGTAAAAATTACGAAAAGTAACTGTTGTAAGTGGTGTGTAAGTAACTGCTACGGTAGCAGTAACTATAAAATAACAACATAAGTGTTACAGTAAATGTAAACTGATAAGGTACTGTAAATTGATAAGATAAGTGTTGAAGTAAACGGTATTATCAAACAAAAAAGTAACTGTTACAGCAGCAGTAACTGTAAAATAACAAAGTAAGTTTTACAGTAACAGTTAACGCATGAAGAACTGTTTATTGATAAGATAAGTACTAAAATAACAGTTTCTATAAAAAAGTAACTGTTACGGAAGGAGTAACTGTAAAATACCAATAACGTGTTACAGTAACAGTTGCTGTTAACTGATGAAGTACCGTTCATTGATAAGTAAGTAACAATTGCTATACATATAAGTAAGTGTTACAGCAGTAACTATAAAATACCAACATAAGTGTTATAGTAACTGTTAACCTATGAAATACTGTTTATTGAAAAGATAAGTACTAAAGTAACAGTATCTATAAAAAAGTAACTGATACAGCAGCAGTAACTGTAAAATAACAACGTAAGTGTTACAGTAACAGTTGCTGTTAACTGATGAAGTACCGTTCATTGATAAGTAAGTAACAATTGCTATACATATAAGTAAGTGTTACAGCAATAACTATAAAATACCAACATAAGTGTTATAGTAACTGTAAACTGATGAAGTACTGTTGATTGATAAAATAAGTGCTAAAGTAACAGTTTCTATAAATAAAAGTAACTGTTACATCAGCTGTAACTATTAAATAACAACTTAAGTGTTACAGTAAATGTTAACTGATAAGGTACTGTAAATTGATAAGATAAGTGTTAAAGTAAACGGTATTATCAAACGAAAAAGTAACTGTTACAGCAGCAGTAACTGTAAAATAACAACGTAAGTGTTACAGTAACAGTTGCTGTTAACTGATGAAGTAACTACAACAGAAACAGTGACTGTTTATTGATAAAATAAGTGTTAAAGTAACAGTTACTGATAAAAAAAAAGTAACTGTTACTAATAATATAAGGAATATGCGTGTGATTTCAAAGTAGAAGCATATACAACAATCAGATTCTTATAAGCAGGCAATCTTTATAGTTGCAGTAGCAGTTACTGCGCTTGAAGTTGTATTAGAAAGTCGGGTAGATAGATACAAAGACAAGTACTTATTCGTTACATGTATAAGAAATGAAAAAGAACCTACTCATTAAACCGAACATTAAAGTAGAAGAGTTAAATCAATCAGCGTCTAACCGAAACGAAACCGAAACAGAAATTTGATTCCTTGTTTTCGCACCAATCAAAATTGATCTGAGCAAAACTGAATAGACAATGGAAAAAGCCAAACACATTTCATCCGTGGCACTTGTGGCAGGATGAACAACTGCAATTGCAACTTGCAGCAACCAGCTGCCGCAAGATCAATAACCAATTAATGTGTTGCCCCGGCTGATGCGGCGTATGCGTAATGCGTAAATCAGCTCAACAACACACACAAAAAAAAACACGCATATATCCAATTGCACAACATGAATGCGAATAGACTCGCCGTTAAGCCCCAGCCTCGACACAGCAGTTGGCCTGTAACCGTTTCCTCTGTTCCACTATCTAGGCGTCCTACTGCGCCTAATGTTCTCGTTGTTGTTGTTACTGCTGGTGGTGCAACAAAAGCATCAAAATGGCTGACATTGTTAAAGTCAAAGGCAGCATTTGCAGAAATGCAGAAACGTAAAAACATGTTTATAACAAGCTGTTCGCTGCAGCGGAAAAACAGCGAAAAATTCGCCCAAAAATAATACACTTGGAAAAAAGTAACGTTCAAAGTTTGAACTTTGAAATAAAACAGAAGTTTCTTTACCCAAAATCAACCTCGAATTTAGTAACAAAAAGTATAGAAAGTAAACTTAAATATCATTTATTTTTCAAATAATAATTGATCTCAAGTTAAGCTTGTAAAACCAGGATTAAAAAATACAAAAAACTTTCAAAATTCAAGAAATTAAAATCGAAAATCTATTAGACGAGTATTTATTTGTTAAACCTACCTACTTAAATATTGTTTTTTTTTTTTCAAATAATAATTGATCTCAAGTTAAACATTCGTTAGACTTTTGACAAAGCTTGTAGAACAAGGATTAAAAAATACAAAAAACTTTCAAAATTCATGAAATTGAAATCGAAAATCGAATAGACGAGTATTTATTTGTTAAACCTAAGCATTTCGAACATTTTGTTATAACAATTCTTTAAAAATGTTGAAAGAAACTTAAAATAAAACTTAAAAATATTTAATTCCGAAATTAGAAACAGTTGCAAAGCAAAACCTATGCCATAGTGCACAATATGCTACTTCCACAAACAAGAACACGTCCTTCAAGTGCATGACAAACGGGTAGCTGAGGTGAGTTGGGGTGAATTGAGGTGAGTCGAGGTGGATTGGGGTGGGTTAGGGTTGTGCATCAAAACGAAAAGTGCATTCAGGCGCGTCCGGGCGCAACGTCAGGACAACGATCTTCTCGAGCTATGATAATATGCACATACATACATACATAGATATGTTTTTTGTAGCCAACCCGCCTGTCATTTATTCACACACACACACACACACACACACTCGCACACTTCACTCATTCAGTTGCCTGCTTGCTCATTCATTCATTCATTGCAATGGGCGCTGTTTTTGTTGCTCGTTGCTCATTTTGGGTTCAGTTGACTAATGCTTGTAGCTAAGCCTTGAGAAACACACCCACACACACACCCACACACACACACACACACACCCACACACACACATACACACACACACACGTACACTGGGGTCGAGTTGTCAGCAGGTTCCAGACTTGGCGACATCACCCTTCAGAATCCAACTCAACTTGTATATATTTAAGATATAGTGTGAATGAAATGTATAACTATAGATTAAGCATACGCAGAAGAAGATTTAGATCTTAAGATATAGTATGAATGAAATATATAACTATAGATTAAGCATACGCCATAGAAGATTTAGATCACAAACAGTTATTAGTGATCAATAGTACATAAAAGTTAAGAAACGCCAGATTTAAAGTTTATGCCAAGCATATTGAATAGCTGTGGACATCTGTTAGGTATTTCTTTTTTTCCCCCCCTTTTATGGATTTGCTTTGAACAAAACTGTGTCGTTCATTGTATTGTGTCAAGTGCTTGATGCGAACGCGTCTCGGCCCAAAATAATAATGGCGTCGACTATCTTTGCGTTTTGGTTTAGCTTAAGGCACCATGCCAACCGACTCGCTTGCTGTTTTATCTCGCTTTAGTGCGCCTTTTTGTTATATAATAGAAAATCCTTAATAACATTTTCTTTACAATTGTGCACACACACACACACACACAGAGACACAGGAAGGACAGAGACACAGGAATGGTTGTAAAGCGAGAGAAATGGGGGCCGGAAAAGTTAGTAAAGAGGATAAGATTTGCGCTAGGCACACACAGACGAGAGTGAAAGAGAGAGGGAGTGTCAGAGCGAGCGAGATGAAAGCGCTGAAAATCTTTTTACGAGGCTGCCTCTTGAGTCGCCATCGTCACTCGCTCGTAAACATTTCACGCTTTGCCAAGCAATACGTTCCTCATTTTGTTCTTGTTTTTTGTTATCTTCACAACGCTCCTTCGTTCTTTCCCTCTCTCCCTCTCCCTTTCTCACTCTTTGCAAAAATTTTGGTGTTTATTCTGTCAGTTTGGTGTATTTGTTTTTTGGCTTCTACTACAGTCCCGACTTAACATTTATAGTTGGTCCAGGTGCTGCTCCTGCTGCTCCTTGCTGCTGGACCTCAATAACCCTTTCACACACAGCAACAGATTCTCCCCCTCTCTCTGCCCGTCGACAAGTCAAAGTCAAGCTAGGGGCAAAAAACTAACGAAAAAAGGAAGAACAAACAAGTAAGAAGGCTCTGGTGGAGAAATCCCGACTAGCAGATACCCTGAACCCTATACTGCATACTTGACTCAACTTCAATGTTCCGTAACTCCGGTGTTTCTCAACCGATTTCAATGAAACTTTCACTTATTCTCGTTATTTCGTTAAATGTTTCAAACTGCATCAGAAAGTTTCCCAAATTCAAGATTTTGTTGTTATCGATAACATGTGTATATCGAAAACGGGAAGAGTTATCGAAAATTTGAAACAAACTTGTACTGCCTAGGGATTGGGCGAGCTTAAAGCAAATCTGGAGTTTTCCAAATTCAAGATTTTGTTGTTATCGATAACATGTGTATATCGTAAACTGGCAGAGTTATCGAAAATTTGAAACAATCTTGCACTGCCTAGGGATTAGACGAGCTTATGTTTCAACTCTGTAGTCTCTAGCTCTTAGAGTCCCTGAGATTGACGATATATCTCCTCGGCTGTTGATGCTGATCAAGAATATATATACTTTATGGGTTTGTAGATGCTTCCTACTGCCTGTTACATACTTTTGCACAAAACCTTTATACTCTCTTTAAGCATTTTCAATGGTTTCAGGGTATAGAAAAAAGAGCTGAAAAAGGGTGAAAACCAAATTCCAGAGCAACTGATGCTTAAACGCATTTCTATAACCGGAACAAGGATGTTGCTAACTTGGTTATGGTTATGTTTGCTGTCCCCCAAGCGACAACATTCATGAGTGCATGAGTATGATGTGTGTGTGTGTGTGTTAGTGTGTGTAGAGGAACGGTTTATTACTTTGCAGTTGTTTAAACATGCGAAATACATGACTCAAATACAAGTGAAACATGAATTGCAAACTTTATGAGTGTATTCATTCATTCATATCAGCACTTGGGAGTGTTTGTTTGTGTGCTAAATGCTAATGCTGGTTTCTGTGTGTGTGTGTGTGTGTGCGTGTTTAGAAGATTTTTGAAGTATTTTGCATCAATTAAAAACCAATTTATGTTCTTTTGGGCGTGAAGTTTTGAGTATGAATACATTCATGAATACATTTGCATTTTAATAAGCTTTTTGCACTTGATTAACTGTCGAGTGCGAGTAAAGAAAAGTGTAAGAAATATGCACTGTAAAAAATACGTAATACACTATCTTCGAAACATGTTTTGTAGTGAATATTCCTGACGCGAAATGAATGCACTTTTAGGCATAGTGCACTCATATCTTTCTCATTTCGAAACAAACGAATACACTCACAACTAAAGTGAATACTTTCATCATATTCATATTCTCTATAAGCTTTGAATCTCAGCTCTGGTTCAGCACCTTAAGCACTAACATAATTTGAATGCACTTGTTTTATTATTGAATGCACTTCACTTTGTATCCTTACATAAACTCTTAACAACATCTTGAGCTTAATTCGAATGAATGCACTCATTAATTTCGAATGATTCATTAGAATGAATGAATCAACAATTAAAATTGAATACACAGTGAACCATTCCCAACTATTTCAAGCCCATATATCCACTCTGAATCCTTTTGTGATGCACAACCCTTAACAATACCCGAAATCCATCCAATCCATCTGGAAGCAAATGTCCTGGGTTAACGTCTTGGTAGTCGAATAAATCAAGCTAAATATGCGCTAAATTTGAGCACAAAATGCCCAAAAACCACAAATTCTGTTGCGCAACCCCCAAGCAATCTTAATTCCTCAGGACTCGAAGGACTCGAACCAATTGCTTGGCCCGACCACACAGCAAGCAGGCAAGCAAGCAAGATTGTGGCATGTGGAATGTGTGTAGTAAGCTGCATGAAATGTCTGTCAACGCTTCTGCTTGCTACCTACTCCTACCCCTAACCCTACCCCTACTCCTAACCCTACACCTACCCCTACCCATAACCCTTCCCTCCTAAGCTATCTCCTGTTCTCCTCTCGATAGTCGCCTGTCTTTGTGCGCCGTCATTAGGCGATAAATTGACCTTCACGCATGCAATGATTGAGGGGGAGGGAGGTATGGAAAGGTAGGGATGTAAAAGGGTAAAGTAAGCTTGATTGCCAGTCTTAACACACACACACACAACGATACACACACGGATACTTTGGAAGACAGTCGATGACGTCTTGAGCATGCCCACAAAATGTGGAATTATAGCACAAGCTCAATTTTCGTATGTAAGCAAGCGAATGAATATGCGAGTAGGTGTGTGTGTGCGTGTCTGTGTGTGTCTGTGTGTGTGTGTGTGTGTGTTGGAAGTGTTGTTGGCGAAAGCAATATGCTGCAATTCGAGGGCTAGTTTCTTGCAACCCTTACTCAAGTGCAGGCAGAAGACTGGGTGTATGAATTTTCGATAACTTTGCCCAGTTTTCGATATAAACATGTTATCGATAACAACATAAAGTATATATATACTTGATCAGCCGAGTCGATATAGCCATGTTAGACTGGGTGTATGAATTTTCGATAACTTTTCCCAGTTTTCGATATACACATGTTATCGATAACAACATAAAGTATATATATATTCTTGATCAGCATCAACAGCCGAGTCGATACAGCCATTTCCGTGTATGCATTTTCGATAAATCTTCCCAGTTTTCGATATACACATGTTATCGATAACAACAATATCTTGAATTTGAAAAACTTTGAAATGCAGTTTGAAACACTAATCGAAATAATGACAATCTGTGTAATTTTTATTGAAATCGGTTGAGAAACACCGGAGATATGGAACATTGAAGTTAAGTCAAGTAGTTTAGTATAAGGTATCTTCTAGTCGCCTAGAGCCTTCATACTTGTTTCTTTCTTCGAGTGCCTGAACGTTACAGCAGCCGCTTCTCTTTGTGCCTAATGCTTATTTGATAATCTACCTGTTATTGACCTCATTTTTTTCCATTTGCCCCACACACACACACACACAGAGAGAGAGACACACAGACAAATTTGTTTACTTGCACGCCCTAGTTGATGGCTCGAGACGCCGTCCTAAAAAAAAGTAAAAACGAAAAAAACACCAACACACACACACACACATACATGCAAAACTCAAGACTTGGGGCTGTGCACGAAACCCAAGAACGAAACGAATCGGTATTCAAGTCAAATTTTGCAACGGCGCATGTTAACGATTGTATGTGTGTGTTAGTGTGTGTGTGTGTTTGGCCTTTAAATTCGTGTAACTAGGATTTAAAGTCCTTAAATTCACAATTGGATTCTTGTCAAACGAAACTTTCTTTTCTTATGAAATAATGATTGGTTTTGATTACATTTGAATTGTCAGCTTCCAGGACAAAAAACTTTGATTGGAATTCCAGATTCAAATTTACTTTGAACTTGAAAATTATTGCCAAAATGAAGATTGAATATTTTGTGATTGCTGAAGCGGTTCATATTCGTTCGTTGTCTGCCAATAGGAGTAAATCTAGGGGTGTGTGTGGGTGGGTGTGTGTGTGTGTGGGTGTGTGTGGGTGTAAGTGTGTGTGTTTGGTTTAACAAGGCTCTCGATTTCAACAATTACGAGAACAATCGAAGCTATTCGCACAATTGAAGCATTTGTCGAGAAGTTGCTTAGAATGTGTGTGTATGTGTATGTGTGTGTGTGTGTGAGTGTGTGTAAGTCAGTTCATTGTTTAGAAACACACACACACACTGAGGTGGAGGAGTTGTGTGTTCCATTCCATTCCAATCCATTTTCAATGGCAAACACACACACAAAATGGAGAAAGGAATGGTGGCAATGGTGGCAAAAGAGGCAATGGTGCATGATCAAATTGCATGTGGCAAATGTGCAACAGCAGCCACGCCCCCCCAACCGCCCACATGCACAACTTTGCTCCTTGTGTAAATGACTAATTTCAATTCTTTTCCTTTGTTTTGTGATTCTTTGCTCCGAATTTCATTTCGCAACACTGTCGTATAAACCCTTCCCCTCACACACACCTCCCCCCCCCCTTACACACCCCTTCCTAGTATGACCATGTCACATTGTTGGGAGCAGTTCGTATTGTTTAACGTGCGGCACTAAAATTCTTTGCTGATTGCTTGAGCTGTCGCTCGCTCAAACAAAATGTGTTGCATACTTTTAGGTCGCTCTGCTGAACATTCATACCATAACCCAGTTGGGCAGGCAATGTGAAATGCACACACACACGCACAAACACACACACATATACAATAATGCAGTCGCATACATTTGCATCTCTTTGACATATTAATCGGGGCGCAAGCTTATTGATTTTCATTTTCTTTTAGCTTTTGGATTTCCGATTTTTTCTGACTTCTGACATGCAGAATGATTACTTAATGAAGGAACGGGAAATCTATGTGGAGTCAAGTACTATATAGTACTATATAGTCAAACGTATATAGAACATATATTGTATTTTGTCACATTCGATGTTAAGGATCAAAGTTTCTTAATGAAAAATGTCGCTCACTGAAGTTTGAAAAACAATTTTAAAAAACAGAAAAAAAATATTTAAAAAAATAAATAAAAAATAAATAAAATTATAATAAATAAATAAAAAATAAATTAGCACAAAAAGCACTTCTTGGTTCAAGTTTTCAGAGAAAAAAATCACAAGAATGTTATTTTATGAAATGCTTACAATTTTAAACAATTTCTGGGATATTTTTGAAGTCAACTTACGCTTTGGCGTTGCATTCAATGATATAAATATTTAACTTACCTAGAATGAGAAAAAAGAAATAGAAAAAATTTGTTAATGTTGCATAGTTAAGGAAATATATACAAATAAATATTTAGAATATTTTTTTTGAATTTTTTTTTTTGGTATGTTTCAAAGTAATCTAAGCTGTTTGTTGGCAGCACAAAAGTATGCTATAGTATATGAATACTTGACTCAAACGAGCTTTTGTTAAATTTTTTATGCAATTTCCACTTTGCGATTGTAGAGAAGATGCTTACATACATACATATGTACATACATATATGTATAAGAACCATTTATTTGCAGCTGTTGCAAGAGAGAGAGAGAGAGAGATAGAGAGAGAGAGCAGAAGCTTAGTGGCAATGTAATTGAAAATATGTTTTCAGCATCACCATATCCTTATCCATTTTTGTCATATGAAAACCAAAACCAACTAACCCCCCCGTACCACCCCTTTAGATGGCAGTGCCACTCTGCCTCATCATCATCATCATCATCATCATGTTCAATATCGTTTCACATGCTGCGCTACAACTGCAAGTTTGCGAGTTTATTGAACATTGCAACTACAACAAACAATGGCGAAGCGCCAAAGGCAACAACAACATGGGCAATAAGTGTTGTAAACTAACTGCAGCTGTTTTCCAACACACACACACACACACACCCAATACATTACATCTCTGACATAGTTGCTATTCAAAGGTTTTTGAAAAACTCAGGAGAGTTTGAGACAAAACTTTGATATTTACTCACCACTAAAACCGTCCAACGAACTCTCCACAAATCCCCTTTTCCATCGCGCCTCCCCTCCCCTTCATGTATGTATGTGTATCCCTTTTAAATTTCCTTATTGACTAACCATATATAGAAAACAATGAAACTACTAACAAACAAAAAAACAAAAAAAAATCCCTAACACAGTAAAAACCAATTTAAAATTTGCTTAAAATGGATTTAAAAACTTTTTTGTTCTTCGCTAAACTTTCATCAAGCTTCAAATTTGTCGGATGAGCTTAGTTTAGGGAGCCGCCTAAAAAACTTTCTTTTTTTTAATGCAAATTAGACACTTTTTAAGTTTGGAGATTTACGAACTTGCAACTTATGGCAACAAAATAATATTTGATTAAGTCTAGTTAAGCTTAAGTTAAGTTCATTTATGTTCATTATGTGTTTTATTTAAACTTCGTTTAATACAAATATTTATTCAATTCACGATTTCTGAATCAGTTTCGAAAGTGTTGTAAAACGATTTATTATAAATCGAAACACAGAACATTGTTCAAGTGCTCAATTGAATGCTCTTTTTGGAATATATTCGAAATGCAATAAAAACCGTTTCTAAAGATCAATTTTTCTCTCAGTGTGTGTGTTTAGATATAAACTATTTTAAGCTGCATGTATGGTTGCCGGCTTTATTTGTGCTTTGTGGTTAGTTAGCTATGCCTGAATGGAGAGACCGAGGGAGGGAGAGAGAGAGAGAGGGAGCGATTTGAGAACGCTTTCGATTCGAATAGGTTCAGTGGAAACCGTTGCAACTGTCCGCAAGATATGTACAAAGAGCGGTTCGGCATGGAGCGGTTCGGTATGGTGTGGTTCTGTTTGGTTATGGTTTTGTTCACTGCTCCTTACAAACACACACACCAACACACACACATGCACACAGCTGCTTCCGCATTTGGGATCCGCATACAGTTTGTATACAAAATGCATAAACTTTATGAAAAATCCAAAACAATGCAGGAAGCTGTCGCAAGGGGCGGGGAGGGGAGAGCCAACAGCAAGGGGTCGTCGTCCATTGTCGAGCTGGTGCTGCTGCTGCTGTTGTTGTTTGGCTTTTGCCTGCGGCATGCCAGCAAGAACAAAGAGGCAAGATAATAACAAAGTAGAGAGAAGCCCAGTTGACGGTATTCAGAGTTGAAAAATTTGCCATTTTTTTCTCTCTCTCTCTCTCGCTCGCTCACTCGTTAACTCTGTAGTTGCAACATTGCAACAATTTGTGAGTTGCATCCAAAAGCATTTTGCCATGGCTCTGTTAATACAATTGCCACAAACACAACAGCTTGACCAGTGGGTGTGGGAGGCGGGGGTGAGTTGAGTTGAGAATTGGAAATTGTAGCACACAAAATATGTTGGCAAATACTTTGAAGTAAAAGTTTTCTCCATGGATACTTTTTTTGTTTAGCATTAAGGTGTGTTGCACATTTGTAGCAATATATTTGAAACTGTAAGCTTATACGAGTAATTTGCAGCAGGAACAGTTGACAAATTATAGCCTATATGTTATCCAGATGTCTGAACTATTTTATGGTAAAGTTTCATTTAAATCCATGCGGTGAAAGAGTATCAAACATTCGTAGTAGGATGAGAAACAACATGTGCTTCCTTCTTTTTATTTTTTGTATACCCTCAACGCATTGAAAATGGGTAAATAAGGGTATAATCATTCAAATTATCGATAAATTTCGATATATAATTGTTATCGATAACAGAAAAATCTTGAATTTGAACAACTTTGAGACGACGTTTGAAACATTTAACGAAATAATGACAATCTGTGAAGTTATTTTCGATAACTTCCGATACACACATGTTATCGATAACAACAAAATAATGAATTTTGAAAAGTTTGAGACGGGGTTTGAAACATTAAACGAAATAATGACAATGTGTGAAAGTTTCATTGAAATCGGATGAGAAACAGCGGAGATATGGAACATTGAAGTATATGGATGGATGAATGGAGTATGCAGAAGCAAATAGTCTAGGGTATCTTGTAGTCGGGATTTCTCAACTAGAACCTTGTTACTTGTTTCCTCCTTAAGTGCATTCACTTCATAACCTATTCCCACAAGGTATCTGACCCCAATTGACCCTGCCAAGGGTATCTTATATTCGGCTAGCATAAGTTTAGCTGTGTTCGCTTGTTTCTTGCCTTAGCTCTTCTGGTTTATATTCTCCTAAGCTAAAGCAGTGTACAGCTTTATACATATATATATTTAAATGAATGATGATGCCATCCAGTTGAGAAGCCAGACAAAATTCCAGAAAAGTTTGGAAATTTTTCAAGATAAGCCACAACAACAAAAATGGCATTTCATAAAAATATGAAGCACAAAGCTAAAGCAAAGCAAAGCAAGAGAAAGCGAGTAAGAGAGAAGGAAGCAAAGTGTGCGTAATGCAGAGCATTAATTAACGCCCAGCTGGCAATCTTTTTAATTTAATAAGCTCAAAAGAACAATGAACTGGTTCAGTAAATAGAAAACTTAGCTAAATACCATGGCACACTTTTCCCCAAACAAAATAAAAAACTAAAGGAATTATAAAGGAATTCTTTGCTTGGCTGTACAACTAATTCAATTACAGCTCTCGCTCAAGAACTTAATAGTTTATTAAAGGAACAAAGATGACAAAACGACAAAAAAAAACAAAAATGGTTTAGAAATTTGTGTATTGAAGTTAAGATTTGCATGATAAAACGCTTCAATGCATTTGTTGAAAAGCTTATAGGCATCCAGGCATCCTTAAAGAAATGGCAGAGCTTGCAGAAATAAGCCCCAATTACTTGCCACACTTGCCACTTGAACATATTTCAGAGTAAACTTGACAGTTTGCAGATGTCCAACAACATTTGAATATCTAAATGACTTCCGGCTGGAAGAAAACAACAAGGACTTGAACAAATTTAAAAGCAATTTCGTTAGTTGTACGTTTTCTTGTTGTTGGAAACTTGGATTAAGGCCTAAATGGACGTACGTATGTGCAAGCACTGCTTTTCAGTGTTGGTTAACGTTATACTAGAAGTATTTTAGATATTAAGAGAATTAAATCGTATACTTTGGAACTTTATTAAGTTTACTTTATGTATGAATTCAAACTAAAAATATCAACAGCGATAGTTATCGATAATTATCGATAGTTTTCAATATTTAATAGCTACTTAGCTACTTTTAAAGTTTTACAAACTAATTCGGTTGCCATTTGAGCAGCAATTTCAATTCGAAAACATATCAACAGCGATAGTTATCGATAATAATCGATAGTTTTTATTATTTCATAACTACTTAGCTACTTTTAAAGTTGTTCAAATTAATTCGGTTGCAATTTGAACAACAATTTTAATTCGAAAAAATATCAACAGCGATAGTTATCGAAAATAATCGATAACTTTTATTATTTAGTAAGTACTTAGTTATTTTTTCAATTTTAAAAACAAGTTCGGTTGCCATTTGAACAATTTCAATTCGAAAAAATATCAACAGCGATAGTTATCGATAATAATCGATAACTTTTATTATTTAGTAAGTACTTAGTTATTTTTTATTTTTATTTCAGTTTTAAAAACAAGTTCGGTTGCTATTTGAACAATTTTAATTCGAAAAAATATCAACAGCGATAGTTATCGAAAATAATCGATAGTTTTTATTATTTAGTAAGTACTTAGTTATTTTTATCAGTTTTACAAACAAGTTCGGTTGCCATTTGAACAACAATTTCAATTCTAAAAAATATCAACAGCTATAGCTATCGATAATAATCGATAACTCTTACTTAGTTATTTTGTACAGTTTTACAAACAAATTCGGTTGCCATTTGAACAATTTCTATGCGAAAATATATAAACTGCGATAGTTATCGATAATAATCGATAACTCTTACTTAGTTATTTTTAAAGTTTTACAAACAAATTCGGTTGCCATTTGAACAATTTCTATGCGAAAATATATCAACTGCGATAGTTATCGATAATAATCGATAACTCTTACTTAGTTATTTTTAAAGTTTTACAAACAAATTCGGTTGTCATTTGCACAACTTGAATACTTAAATTTCAATTCGAAAACATTTCCAAATTACACAGGAATATCGGTTGTATATTTCATAGCTAATTGTACAAGCGTACAGCTAAATGGATCTCTTGAGTATATTCAAAAGCCGACAAACTTTATTGAATATTTATGTCTCAGAAAAAAGTGCGTCAGTCAATTTTCTATTATCTTATTGTTGCAACAGGTGCGGAGTTCTTGGGGCCCAACACGACAGTAAAGTTTCAATAAAGGCAAAGCCTTTTGTTACGCTCTAAGCATATTGGGGAAGAGGGAGTCTGAAGGTTGATAGCAGAGTTGTCTACATTAAATGCCTAAAAAACAAAAAAAAACAAGAAGTAGTAAACAAGCAAGGGGAAACACTTTAAAACAAGAGGAAACTTTATGGCCTGAAGAGTCAGTAGGATGTTTTTTAATAATTTATAAGAAGCGCACAAGCCAACGCAAGGAAAAAAAAACACAAAACATGAAACAAAAACAACAATGAAGACAAACGAAGTGAAACGAAACGAGCCTCAAAATCAACCCAACTAAACAGAAAGACAGCTGCTATATGGTACAAAATTGTTGGCTAACGAAACAAAAACATCCATAAACAAGCAAGAAGGGTCAAGTCAAGAGAAATGCCGACTATAAGATACCCTCAACACTATAATTATGCATACTGCATACTTGACTCAACTTCAATGTTCCATATCTCCGGTGTTTCTCAACCGATTTCAATAAAAAATTCACAGAGTGTCATTATTTCGTTTAATGTTTTAAACTGCATTTCAAAGTTTTCCAAATTCAAGTTTTTGTTGTTATCGATAACATGTGTATATCGAAAATGGTGAAAGTTATCGAAAATTTGAAACAAACTTGTACTGCCTAGGTATTAGGCGAGCTTATGTTCCAAATCTGCAGTCTAAAGCTCTTATAGTCTCTGAGATCGACTTGGTTGTTGCTGCTGATCAGGAATATATATACTTTATGGGTACGGAGATGCTTCCCTCTGCCTGTTACATACTCTTTCACACAACCATTATACCCTTGTTAAACATTTTCAATGGGTTCAGGGTATAAAAACTCAAATGGCAGTGAATATAAATTGGAGAAACTTGTTTCTAGAAGAGGTTGTTACAGTTATCTTTTAGGCTTGAAAGCTTCAAAGAAAATATGTAAAATATAGTACAGAAAAGCTACAAACAAATGGGGAATTGAAGGTGTGATAATTAAGTGTTATTAGGCAGCATTTACCTTTCAAAAATCAAGTCGAAAAAGGCTTAAAAATATTTTTGAGCATTTCAACTATCGTAATCCCATTGCGAAAAACTTTATACATATTTGATTTTATTATTTTTACTATCGACTAAGGGGTGGGCGCTGTGGTGGTGGTGGTGGTGGTGGGGGGAGGGGTGTTTACTGAGTGCTCATCCTTCATTCGCATCAGCATCCTTTGCAGCTTATCTGCCGCACAAACACAAACACATCGAGCATAAAGTTCGTTATTTTCGTTATATTACGTAGCAGTATGGCAACTACTTCCCAAACCATCCCCCCCTCAACATGCTCCTTGCGCCTTTCCGGCCTCATCCCCACGCTGTTCGCAGCAGCGCTTAGCCCTCACGTGGCAGCAGGAGAGGGAGAGCGAAGAAGAAAAAAACTACGGCATAAAATTTCCAATTTGCTGGCATTGCTTGACTTTTTGGTAGCCCGACAAAACTTGGCCCGTGTCCGGTATTTGGTCTACGGCGCATATGGATGCACTTCTTATATATACATACACATATATACTATACATTCATATATATATATATATATATATCCTATTTTACTGCTGTTCAACTTTTTTTTATGTTTTTTTTTTTTTATATATATTATTTTTGTTTTTGTCTTATGATGTGAGCCTTTTTCTGTTTTCCTATTGAATTTTGAGCAGCTAAACGACTGGCTTTTATTCTCCAGATGCCGTGCAGATGGAGGGGCAGTAAAGGGGGGGGCACTGCTAATTTTGCGCAAATAAAAAAGCTGAAACACAATTTTGGTGGCCACTTGAACGTCTCATTTTGAATTCATGCGCCGCTGGGCGGAAGCCAAAGTAAGTTTTTTTCTTAAGTGTATGTGTGTGTGTGTGTGTGTGTGGGTTGGGTAATACCCTGTAATATACATTCAACATGGCGTTTTATATAGTTGCAATAAAGAAAAATGTATAATAATCGATATTAATCGATACTTTAAAGTAGTATATGTTAATAAAAATCGATTTGTTATCGATATATCACCTAGAAACTTTTCTAAACTGACGCTTTGTAAAGTTCAAACAAAGAAAATGCCTAACAATCGATAATAATCGATTTTTTAACTTAGTTTATGTTATGAAAAATCGATTTGTTATCGATATGTCGTATAGAAATTTTCTAAACTGCTGTTTTGTATGTTTGAAATAAAGAAATATATCTAACAATCGAGAATAATCGATATTTTAACGTAGAATATATGTTAATAAAAATCGATTTGTTATCGATATATCGTACAGAAACTTTTCTAAACTGAAGCTTTGTAAAGTTCAAATGAAGAAAATGTCTACCAATCGATAATAATCGATTTTTTAACTTAGTTTATGTTATGAAAAATCGATTTGTTATCGATATATGACATAGAAACTAGTTTCCCAACAACAACCAAGATTTGAAATCTCGCGATAACAAAAAGCCTTGTTATCGATCATTAATGATAATGATAGTTTCTCCAGAAATAACAGGATAATCTGTGAGTCGCACAATTGTTGGGACATCTTTGTTTTTAGTTTGCCTGGTTGCCCCGGCCAGGGTTGCCAAGCAAAAGCAAATAACTTTGTCCATGTGCCTTGGCAACTGGCAACTGGCAACTGGCAACTGCTTTTCATCTCCTTTTGTTGCCGCTTCGAGCCGACTTTTCACCTTTTTCGCCATCGCATCGCATCCAGCAATAACTTCTGCCCGCAAACCAACAACTGCCCAAAAGAATTTCACAATGGCCAATGCTAGACTAGTGGGGGTAAATACTAGACTGACTACGCTTTTTGCTCCTACTACGTTTCTTTTTTTTTTGTTTTGAAGCCTGCCCGCTGGCCGTGCTTCACAACGTAATTGAAAGACTTTGCCTTTGACGACGATGCACTCAAAGAAACAAGGAACACAACAAAAACAAGTTCTAAGCAACTTTGCTAAGTGAATAGAAATATATATTTTCATAGTTTGGTTTTTGTACATTACAAAATTGAAGTTAAAGTGTTTCTTTAAAGTTCAAATGTCAACAAAAACAAAGTCTAAAAAAATTTTAAGCAAATTCAAAAACATAGAAAATATTATTAATATATATTATTATTTATTTCAATTTATTTATTATACATATAATATTATTAATGCCATTTTTTCATTTTATTTTTTTTTTATTTATTATTTATTTTTTTATTTCTTTAAAGTTCAAATGTCGACAAAGAAAAGTCTAAATAAATTTTAAGCAATATTTTGAACGTTCAAAAACATAGAAAATATTATTAATATATATTATTATTTATTTCAATTTATTTATTATATTTTTTGGACGTTCAAAAACGTAGAAAATATTATTATTTATTTCAATTTATTTATTATACATATAATATTATTAATGCCATTTTTTCATTTTATTTTTTTTTTATTTATTATTTCTTTTTTTATTTCTTTAAAGTTCAAATGTCGACAAAGAAAAGTCTAAATAAATTTTAAGCAATATTTTGAACGTTCAAAAACATAGAAAATATTATTAATATATATTATTATTTATTTCAATTTATTTATTATATTTTTTGGACGTTCAAAAACATAAAAAATATTATTATTTATTTCAATTTATTTATTATACATATAATATTATTAATGCCATTTTTTCATTTTATTTTTTTTTTATTTATTATTTATTTTTTTATTTCTTTAAAGTTCAAATGTCGACAAAGAAAAGTCTAAATAAATTTTAAGCAATATTTTGAACGTTCAAAAACATAGAAAATATTATTAATATATATTATTATTTATTTCAATTTATTTATTATATATATAATATTATTAATGCCATTTTTTTCACCACAAAATGTTCAAATATTTATTTCTTTAAAGTTAAAATATATACCAAAAAAAATTTCAATAAATTTTAAGCAATATTTTGTACATTCTAAAACATAGAAAATATTCTTAAAACAATTTCTGTTCGCCAAAAAATTTTCAAATATTTATTTGTTTGGAAGTTTTGAGAATATTAGATCCATTATTTTATTTTTTTTTTATTTTTATTATTATTATTTATTTAAATTTATTTATTATACATATAATATTATTAATGCCATTTTTTTTCGCCACAAAATATTCAAATATTTATTTCTTTACACTTAAAATGTCAACAAAAAAAACTAAATAAATTTTAAGCAACATTTTGAACGTTCAAAAACATAGAAAATATTCTTAAAACAATTTCTGTTCACCAAAAAATATTCAAATATTTATTTGCTTGGAAGTTTTAACCATATTGGCTCCAAGTCTTAACTAAAAATAAACCTTTTATAATGTATAAATATTAAATAAATTGCTTCTGACCTCGCAGCGAAAAACTTGTATAACATGCTAGATTTTTTGACGAGTGTTCTTAAGGGGGATGAGGAGGGGGTGGTGGCAACAGCTACTGCTGCTACTTCAAGTTCAGTTTTCTGATGCTGACGCCGACGCCGACGCCTTTTGCCATCGCCTGCTGCTTGGTAATTAAAAGTTCGCCTGCGCCAAGCTGAGCTGAGCTGTTGTGGCAACAATACGTCAGCCAAGCACCCGTAGCAACCACCCCTTATCATGCCATCTGGTCAAGAAAGAAGCAAAGCAACGAGGAGGAGGAGGATGAGCTGGTGTTGTGTCTGAAAATCGTCATTCGCCACATTTGAAATAAGTTAAAGTTTTCCATTGGGGGCACAAAGTTGTTGCCAGACGAAGGCAGCTTTCATAGCTATTACCAATCTTTCAGTTGGCCATTTTTCTTACCACTCGTTGAGGAGGGGCAGGTGGGGAGGGAAAAGAAAAACTGTTTAATTAGTGGGCGTGGCGGTGACGGTGAAAATTAATTAAGACTACGGCCAGGGCGAGAAAAAAATACGAAAACAAAAAAACGAACCGAATACTTGAGAAATAAAAGTTGCCTGACTCATTATCAATTCAAGCAGCTCAGATTGCACGAGGGGCAGGTGGAGGGGGAGGAGCAGGACTTGGGTGCAAATCGAGACAAGCGTTCATTCATTGGCTGCGTCATTGCAACATTCCATCATGCGGCGCTTGAATCAATCCATCATTCGTGCATCATTCATCAATGTCATTTGTTTATTTTTCACTTCGGTTTCAGTTCGTTTCGGTTCGTTTCGTTTCGTTTCGTTTCGGTTTGGTTCGGTTTTGGTTTGGTTCGTGGCGGAGGTTAAGACTTTCAGCTGTTGTTGGTTTTGTTTCTTTTTTGTTCGTTGTTTGCTTTGCAGCAAATCAAAGCTAATATTTGAGAGACAATGACATCTTCCTGCTTCCTGCTTCCTGCTTCCTTTCACCCCCTCTCTCTCTGGATTTAACTACATAAATATTTTTGTTACATTTTCTTTGTGGTTTCTCTGTTTTTGGTGTCCGCATTCAATTAAATGTATTTTTTTTTGTGATTGATTTCTAAGCAAATATTTTTTTTTTGTATCAAACTATAAGCATGGAACTCTTTGTGACTGATTGCTATCAAAGCACAGCCTAAACAAGCTATCAAACTTTTGGTGCCATATTTAAGCATATGGATCGTAGAACACTATGTTTGAATGCAACAGGAAGTGTATAAGTTTTGGCATAACTATTAAAGTAAGCGGCTTTCGGGCAAACTTTAAGTCCTTAAATTTGTTGGCTGCTCTTCATTTTCGCTGGACTTTTAAACAGTTTCATTATCTATGACTTTCTGTCAAACACTTGAACATAATTCGCACCAAAAATTCGTCAACTTTTTCGTTTGTTTTTTTTTTTTTTTGTTTTTTGATGCTTAAGTTTTTGGGAATCTTCTTCGGGTTTGGGGTTAAAATGAATAAGTTGTAAGCCAAGTTAAGCTCGTTTATCTGCAGCTCTCTCACACTCTCTCTCTATCACTCTCCCGCTCTCTCTCACTCTTTCTCTCTCTCTCTTTCTCTCTCTCTTTCTCTCTCCTTCACTCGCTTTCTCTCTCACTGGAAAGTAATGTTGCGAACTGCTTCGCACTTTTTGGCAAATGGCTAGTGCCAGGACATCGTTGCCATTTGGCAGGATGTCCGTTCTGCCTGCCAGCCATCCGGCCTGCCAGCCTGCCTGGATGCAGTCCTGCAGGCCCAGCCAGGAATACAGCATTTTAACCCGCTTTTTGTGCAGCACTTGATGACAACTCAGTTTGGCAGCGCCAAACTCAGCGCCAGGAAGCCGCTCAGCCAAAGTAGCAGCAGTCGCAGTAGCAGCCAGGACGAGGAGTCACGAGCCAGAAGCCAGCAGCCAGGAGCCAGGAGCCAGGACTCATGGCGACGACTCGACCACGACATCTTTCGTTCTGTCTATTTCAACTTCCTTCTTTATTTCCGTTATCATTAATATGCAAATCGCTTGGCTGCTATACACACACACACACACACACACACACACACACACACTCACACACGCACACTATATTGACGCCACGCCCACTTGAGTGCGCCCACTTGAGTCGCTGCCTTCGATTTGCCATCAAAACTAGTATAGAAGTTTTTTGTTTTGCTCTTTGTTTTTATTATCCCTTTTTTTTGGCGCTAGTGTGGATTTTATTTGTTCATAGTGTGTGTGTTTGTCTCTGAGTGTGTGTGTGTGTGTGTGTGATATGCGTTTCGGGCAGACACTTGACAGCCTTTAAACCCGCAGTTCAACTGACTTTACAATGCTCTCTCTCTCTCTCTCTGAACCAAGAAAGTTCTTAAACAAAACTTAAACTTAACTCGAATTAAAATATTTAATTTATTGTTTAAACTAAATCAAAGCTAAAGGTAAGATAAGTAAGAAGTAGTTGTGCAAAGGGTATACAAATGTCAGCTATAATACCAAATACTTTTGCGCTTTTGCTCATTTGATTTGCATCAATAAAAAAACTGTATTAAAAAAAACGTAGCATACTTTTTTGGGCTACCGTGTGTGTGTGCGAGAGAAAAGTTTTTTCCGCACATTTTACAAGTTTATTTGGGTTTCGTTTGGTGAGTGGAGGGGTGGGGGGTGCGGGTTTTGGAAGTTGGCTCATTAAAATTGCACAACACTTTGATTTGCATACGTCGTAACCCCCCGCATACTCCAACCCCTCCCCAACCGCCACCCACCACTAAAATACAAACGAAACAGAGAAAGTTTCGCGAGCTTCGCGTTTTTTTATTCAGGGAGAGTCGGCGTTCCCCTCGAGAGACCCTTGTGCGTAATTCTCTCCACTTGGTTTTTTGTTGTTGTTGTTGTTGTTGTTGTTGTTGTTGTTGTGTCAAATTCGAGCATTTTCGTGGCAATTTCGAGCTGCGAACACAAGGTCATTATCATTATCATAATCATCATCATTAGCATGGCAGCGAACGAACGAAAGAAGAAGAAAAAAATGCGAAACTGCGTGGAGAACATTATCAGAAATTTACATGGCCAAAAACGCAAAAAATGTCCTTGGCAAAGGAAGGATGGAGGAGTGCGGCGAGAGAGAGAATGTTTCAATTCATTCGAATCATAACTTTGCAACTGTATTAGCAACAATTTTGCGTGTTTCTTTTCGAGAAATATGCTAATGCTCAAATAAGATTTGGAATATGTAATTGCAAAGTGGACGAAGCGAGAAAGTCGGCAAGGGGGAAGCAATGCAGAGGGTATACAGGTTGTATCAGCTAAGTGAGAAATCATTTTGGAGTCTTGAATGAGTAAAGTTTTTGAGTTTTTTCAAAATTAATAAAATTAAATTTATGTAGCACTCGCCTAATCCCAAGTTTGGTTCAAATTATCGATAACATGTTATCGATAACAACAAAATCTTAAATTTTTAAAATTAATAAAATTAAGTTTATGCAGCACTCGCCTAATCCCAAGTTTGTTTCAAATTATCGATAACATGTTATCGATAACAACAAAATCTTAAATTTTTTAAATTAATAAAATTAAGTTTATGTAGCACTCGCCTAATCCCAAGTTTGTTTCAAATTACCGATAACTTTTCCTGTTTTCGATATACACATGTTATCGATAAGAACAAAATCTTAATTTTTTAAAATTAATAAAATTAAGTTTATTTATCACTCGCCTTATCATGGTTTATTTTAAATGATCGAGAACCTTCCCCCTTTTCGATATACACATGTTATCGATAACAACAAAATCTTAAATTTTTAAAATTAATAAAATTAAGTTTATGTAAAACTCGCCTAATCCCAAGTTTGTTTCAAATTATCGATAACTTTTCCTGTTTTCGATATACACATGTTATCGATAACAACAAAATCTTAAATTTTCAAAATTAATGAAATTAAGTTTATGTAGCACACGCCTAATCCCAAGTTTGTTTCAAATTATCGATAACTTTCTCCATTTTCGATAACAACAAAATCTTAAATTTTCAAAATTAATAAAATTAAGTTTATGTAGCACACGCCTAATCCCAAGTTTGTTTCAAATTATCGATAATTTTCTCCATTTTCGATAACAACAAAATCTTAAATTTTCATAATTAATAAAATTAAGTTTATGTAGAACTCGCCTAATCCCAAGTTTGTTTCAAATGATCGATAACTTTTCCCGTTTTCGATATACAAATGTTATCGATAACAAAAAAATCTTGAATTTGGAAAACTTTGAGAAGCCGTTTGAAACATTAATCAAAATAATGACAATCTGTGAAATTTGTATTGAAATCGGTTGAGAAAAACCGGAGATATGGAACTTTGAAGTTAAGTCAAAATTTTGTTTTATCGTGTCAAATTTGAAAGGCTCATTTGAAAGCACAAAATAAACATTTTATGTACCGATAAGTTGAACGAATTATTTGTGATTGTAATTGTTAATAGCTTCAAATGAATCAAAAGCGATTTTAAACCCCATCACATTGGGGAGATTAAAACACTTAAATGTTTATTTGATTGAAAGCTTATTGTCGCACATAAGCTAAATGGCTTTGCGAAACCCAAATGCACGCTTGTCAATGCATTTAATTACTCACTGATTATCATTTAGATATTTAATTGAATTTGTTTGAGCGTCGAAATAAACAAAATATATATCATGAAATATAAATCAATAACATGTGTTGAACAAATTTCGTTTGTGTGGGGATGATGATGGATTAGCATGCGAGACAGAACTACAATTCATTTATTACGTATACGTAATATACGTAGTACGTGCAACACTTTGGCTATGGACAATTACATTAAGTATACGCCTAGTTTCTGGGAAAAGTGAAATGTCATTTCATTAAACGTGAAACGATATCTGACACATATCGGAAAACAATTTTGAAAATGTGTTGCACACACACACACACACACACACACAGAGAGAGGGTCATGTGGCAGCAACGCTAAAAGCTTAGAGCTAAAACAAGGTGAAAACTCATAAAACATATTTGGCAATAGAATTATTTATAATTTTTTATGTCAACAACAGCAAAATAATGCACACACATACACACACATACATACACGGGCACAGCTGCGCTCACTTTATCCATGTGTGTGTGTGTGTGTGTGTGTATATTTTTATTAAATTTTCTTTTGACAACACAAAACGCTAAATAAGAAAAACATTTTAGACACAATTCTCTCTCGATTTTTCGCTCGATTTTTTTTTCTTTTTCGTTTAACTGACTTGTCGGCTGTGTCAGGGGTGCGGGGAGCTTAAGGTGGGGGGTAGCGTTGCTTTTTTCGTTTTTTTACAAACGTCGCAGCAAATTTCATTTGATTTATTTGCCAGATTTCATTTCCCTTGCCATTTTTTTTCTTCGTATATTTTGGTTTGAGCCAAAAACCCATTTGGCAATTTACTGTAAATCACATAAAAAAAAGAAAATAAAAAACGCAACCAAATGTGTTGCATGCTTCAAGGCGAGCCGCCATTGTTTGTTTGTAGTTGTTGTTTGTTGTTGTTGTTTGTTGCTGTCTCTTTGTAAATTCCATTGAACTTTTCATGACTGTTGTTGAAGGTCCTTGTTCTTTGCTTTCGAGCATATTATTCATTGAAATCACGTTACGTTTGCTATTTTCGTTGACGGGCTAATCTCAATTGACTTGCGTTTCCGATTAGCTCTTCTTTTTTTTATATAAGCAATCGATATAAATCGACAAATATCTATGTACTTGAGGTTGAATACGTATGCTTGAGCACTACTTTAGCATTTGTTGGTTTAAACACATTCTCCTTTGGCTAGAGAATATAAGTTCTCATTGGGCATAGGCTGAACAAGTTTGTTTCAAGTTATCGATAGCTCTTTCGTTTCCGATATACAGTTATTACACGATAAATCAACTTGAAGATAGGTCAGAACTTTCGGATATCAGAACTTCCTCAAAACTCAACCGATTTTCAAATGCAATACCTTATAAGTCATGGCTTCACACCTAAATCAACACTGCATTTCCAGTTTAAAACAAATTTTTCACTCGAAATTCACGAAAAAAATTATCTCCAAAAATTATTTTGAACTTTCCGAACTCATAACTTTGTCAAAACTGAACCGATTTTCAAATGCAATACCTTAAAAGTCATGACTTAACACCTAAATTTATACTGCATTTCCAGTTTAAAAAAGAATTTTCACTCGAAATTCATGAAAAAAAATTAACTCCAAAAATTATTTTGAACTTTCCGAACTCATAACTTTGTCAAAACTCAACCGATTTTCAAATGCAATACCTTAAAAGTCATGGCTTAATACTAAAATTAATACTACATTTCCAGTTTAAAACATAATTTTTACTCGAAATTCGTGAAAAATTCTTCCCAAAAAACTTTCGAAAGTCATAACTCCCTCAAAACTCAACCGATTTTCAAATGCAATACCTTAAAAGTCATGGCTTAACGCCTAAATTGATACTGCATTTCCAGTTTAAAACATAATTTTCACTCGAAATTTATGAAAAAAATTCTTCCCAAAAACTTTCCAAAGTCATAACTCCCTCAAAACTCAACCGATTTTCAAATGCAATACCTTATAAGTCATGGCTTAACGCCTAAATTGATACTGCATTTCCAGTTTAAAACATAATTTTCACTCGACATTTATGAAAAAAATTCTTCCCAAAAAAATTTCGAGAGTCATAACTCCTTCAAATCTCAACCGATTTTCAAATGCAATACCTTAAAAGTCATGGCTTCACACCTAAATCAACACTGCATTTCCAGTTAAAAACAAATTTTTCACTCGAAATTTATAAAAAAAAATCTTTGCAAAAAATTTTCGAAAGTCATAACTCCCTCAAAACTCAACCGATTTTCAAATGCAATACCTTATAAGTCATGGCTTCACACCTAAAGCAACACTGCATTTCCAGTTTAAAACATAATTTTCACTCGAAATTCATGAAAAAATTCTTCCCAAAAAAAATCATTTTGAAGATAGGTCAGAACTTTCCGAACTCATAACTTTGTCAAAACTCAACCGATTTTCAAATGCAATACCTTAAAAGTCATGACTTAACGCCTAAATTGATACTGCATTTCCAGTTTAAAACAAATTTTTCACTCGAAATTCACGAAAAAAATTAACTCCAAAAATTATTTTGAACTTTCCGAACTCATAACTTTGTCAAAACTCAACCGATTTTCAAATGCAATACCTTAAAAGTCATGGCTTAATACCAAATTTAATACTACATTTCTAGTTTAAAACATAATTTTCACTCGAAATTAATGAAAAAATTCTTCCCAAAAAACTTTCGAAAGTCATAACTCCCTCAAAACTCAACCGATTTTCAAATGCAATACCTTAAAAAGTCATGACTTAACACCTAAATTTATACTGCATTTCCAGTTTAAAAAAGAATTTTCACTCGAAATTCATGAAAAAATTCCTCCCAAAAAACTTTACAAACTCATAACTTCGAAATTCATGAAAAAATTCTTCCCAAAAAAATCAAATCAGAATTGATATCTTTGTAGGAATTTACAAACATTCACTCAAACACGCAACTATCATTCATGTTATCGACTTTTGGCAAGGAAGGAAGAGTATGAAAAAGCAAAGACAAGGTAGAACATTCGTTCTGTTCATTTTAAAAGACTTGACAGTGGAAATTTTGTTTGAACAACTTACTTCAGCTGCTTGTTTATTGATGTTAACATTGTTGTTGTAGTTGCTGTTGTTGTTGGGGTTGTTGTTGTTGTTGGGGTTGTTGGGGTTGTTGTTACCTGCTAAACGCAAGACATTTCTCGCTTTCTCTCTTTCTTTGATGCTGTCCAATAACGTTTGTTGTCATCCAATTGCTGTTGTTACTTTTTCTGCACTTAAAAAGCAATTTAGTCTAATTACATTAAGTATAAGAGGAACAGCAAAAACAACTCGCAAAAGTTTCGCGTCTCGTGCGTGTGTCAATAAACAAACACACACACACAAATGTTACTCAAATATGCGCGTATGTGTGTGTGTGCCGCAGAGCAGAAAAAATGGCGCTTTTAGGCCATAATTACCTGAGAAAGTTTCTTTTTCTTTCTCAAGCTTCGTTCTGCTTCTGATTCAACTTCATGCTGCTTACTTTCTTACACTGAGCGAAAAAGCAAGCTATTCGATATACTCAACGATAATTTTAAGGACTCGTGTCCTTAAGCAACTTTTTGACAACAAAATCACTTGACTTATAAAGTTGATAATACTTCCAATCATATATATTTTCTTTGGGGTTTTTTTGTCACCTGTTTTTCTCTGAGTGTAACGTTACTTTCTGTTTCATTTTTGTGCTTTCCGCTTGGCCATTGCTTGTTGAGCTCACTTCCGTTTCCGTATCAACCACACCGCACCCCCCCCTCTCCACACTCTCCCCACTCTTACCACGCCTCTGTGTCCTTGTTGTCCTTATGCCTAAGGGCCTCAAGAACGCAACGACCTCTTCATTATTATTATGTATTATTATGACTCTCCACCTAACATTTGTTCTTGTTGTTGTTGTTATTATTCTGGCTGATTTCTTTGTTGTTTTTTTTTTGTTTTTGCTTCTTCGGTTTTGTTTTTAGTAAATAAATCAGCCTTGGGCCAAGTAACTTTATCCACACAGCTGTCCAAAATGGCCTTTGTCTCCTCTTTGACGGCGGCTTCTACTTTTTACATATTCTTCTTGCTGTTATTACAATATGAGATTCAGTCAGTAAGTCCAGCACGTTGCTTGCACTTAACACTCATTGATTGGATTATTATAATTAGCTTAGAGCGGAACAGACGCCTTCCACGAAACCAGAACAAACCTAATACTTTGGTACACAAAAACATATGGAGGAAAAAAATGGAAAAGTTCGACTGTCTTTCTATTCATATTTTCTTTCTTTTGTTTTGTGTCACCTTTGCTTAGAATTCGAGTGTCATAAGTAATAAACTGGAATGGTTTTGCCCTACATTTTGCTTTCGATAACTTATCGAATCGATTAAAATCGATAAACGATAGTAATAAGTGTCAGTTCAGCATGCAATACAATGATAATAATAATAACTTTACTTTACTTTACTTGACTTTACTCTCAACTTTATCGATAACTTATCGAAACGAGTAAAATCGATAAACGATAGTAATAAAAGTTTCAGTTCAGCAGGTTATACAATGATAATGATAATAACTTAACTTTACTTTACTCTTAACTTTATCGATAACTTATCGAATCGATTAAAATCGATAAACGATAGTAATAAAAGTTTTAGTTCAGCAGGTTATACAATGATAATGATAATAACTTAACTTTACTTTACTCCTAACTTTATCGATAACTTATCGAATCGATAAACGATAGTAATATAAGCTAAATTTGCCTGCTGCAATGATAATGATAGTAAATAAACAAAGAGTTGAGTGCTTTTGCCTTACAATTTTCTTTCGATAACTTATCGAAACGATTAAAATCGATCAACGATAGTAATAAAAGTTTTAGTTCAGCAGGTTATACAATGATAATGATAATAACTTAACTTTACTTTACTCCTAACTTTATCGATAACTTATCGAATCGATTAAAATCGATAAACGATAGTAATATAAGCTAAATTTGCCTGCTGCAATGATAATGATAGTAAATAAACAAAGAGTTGAGTGCTTTTGCCTTACAATTTTCTTTCGATAACTTATCGAAACGATTAAAATCGATAAGCGATAGTAATAAAAGCTATAATTGCCTGCTACAATGATAATGATAGTAAATAAACAAAGAGTTTAATGGTTTTGCGCTACATTTTGCTTTCGATAACTTATCGAATCGATTAAAATCGATAAACGATAGTAGTAAAAGTTTCAGTTCAGCAGGCAATACAATGATAATGATAATAACTTTACTTTACTTTACTCTTAACATTATCGATAACTTATCGAATCGATTAAAATCGATAAACGATAGTAATATAAGCAGGTTATACAATGATAATGATAATAACTTAACTTTACTTTACTCTTAACTTTATCGATAACTTATCGAATCGATTAAAATCGATAAACGATAGTAATATAAGCTAAATTTGCCTGCTGCAATGATAATGATAGTAAATAAACAAAGAGTTGAATGGTTTTGCCCTACTTTTTACTTACGATAGCTTATCGAAACGAGTAAAATCGATAAACGACTTAACTATTATGTTAATTTTTCACTGTTGAACCGTTAAAATCTGTTTCAAGCCGTTTAGAATGCGCCCTTACACAAATCAATCAGCATTTCATGCAACAAGCACATGCAACATGACGTCACACGCACACAGCGGGGCAGCCACACCTTGCTTACCTTCTGCTTTGTCTCGTTCCCTTCTACCCCGGCCACTTCACACTTCACGTCAAACTATGAAACAACATTTTAACAACTTTCATTGTTGTCCCCTTTGCTTCTGCTTGTCGTCTATAATGTTTTTTGGCACCATCTGACGTTCAACGTGTTGCAGCTGCTGTTTGCCACACACACACACACACACACACCCGCTTTCCCACCCTCTTGTGCGTCGTAAGTAATTTGTTTTAGTTGCGTCCGAGCCCAGAAAAAAAAAGAAAAATAACTTTGTAATTAACAACGAACGACCTTTTGCTTAACAATATTTTCATTATAATTAGCTCCGTTGGCAAACTTTAAGCGTCAGCGTTCCACGGTTCAACGGTTCACGGTTCAACGGTACACGGTTCAGCGTTTCAGTGGTTCAACGGTTTCCAGACAGCGACAGCTGTCCATGGCTAAAGTTCAACTTCTTTTCGTGTGTGTGTCTGTGGCACGTTTCAACTTCAGAATGTGTGTGGCACGAAGCGACAAGAACATTCTTGTTTAATTGTGATTTATTTTGGACTTATTTCTATACAGTTTTTGTTTTTCAAACACAAAAATTTGACAGATTTATTGGATTTGCGAAGCAATAATTCTTGATTCTGAAGCGGAAGTAAATTTTAAATCTAGGATATCTTTTGAGTTTCTCAACCGATCTTGTGGAATGTTTCACAATTGTTCAATATTTCGGTAAACTTTCCAAAGAAAATGAGGAAACTTTCAAAAATCTTCGATTTTGTTGTTATCGATAGATAGTTATCGATAATATATCAGATACTTGATGAGCTATCGATTATAAATCTAAAACTTAGTGATAATTTATCAGAACCTAAAATAGTTATCAATAACATATCGGAAACTTATAGAGTTATCGATAACATATCGGAACCTGTTATAGTTCTCGATAACATATCGGAAGCTGAAAGAGTTATCAATAGCATATCGGAACCTAAAATAGTTATCAATAACATATCGGAAACTTATAGAGTTATCGATAACATATCGGAACCTGAAATATAAGATATCGATAAGATATCGGAAGCTGAATGAGTTATCGATAAGATATCGGAGCCTAATAGAGTTATCGATAGCATATAGGAACCTGATATAGTTATCGATAAGATATCGGAATCTGATAAAGTGATCGATAATATATCGAAACCTAAAAGAGTTATCGATAACATATCGGAACCTGTTATAGTTCTCCATAACATATCGGAACCTGAAAGATAAGATATCGATAAGATATCGGAACCTGCAAGAGTTATCGATAAAATATGGGAAGCTGAAAGAGTTATCGATAGCATATATGAACCTGAAAGAGTTATTGATAATATATCGGAACCTGAAAGAGCTATCGATAAGATATCGGAATCTGAAAGAGTTATCGATAACACATCGGAACCTGATATAGTTATCGATAACATATAGGAGCGTGAAAGAGCTATCGATAAGATATCGGAATCTGATAGATTTAACGAACTTGAAATAATTATCTATAACATATCGGAGCCTGAAAGAGTTATCGATAAGTTTTCTTGATTGATTTTCAACACTACTTCCATAGCTTTTTACATAAAATAAAACCTTAAGTCCAAACAACTTGAATTCTTTCGCTTTTGGATGTATACACATTCAGTTTTCTACTCCGTGTATGAATCGTGTGTGCAACTTGATGAGAGAGTTGGGTCCAGAAAGTGTGACAAATTGCTTGACAGTGCGCGTTAATTGGCAGGATGCGATTGTCAGAAGTCATAACTGGGCAATTGGACATTTGGCAGGCAATGGACGAGCAGCAATGTTGCAGCTGTGCCACTCTGATCGCAGGCCAAAAGGTGACAGCAACAAGCGAAAAAACAGGACACAGCAGGAGCACATAGCAATTGCGTTAAGCGCACTCCAAATGCAACAGATACCAAAGCTGACAGCCAAACACACACAGCAGGCAGGCAGGCAGGGAGGCAGATAACTCACAAGACAGATAGACAGACAGGAGCTGGTCAGGACAACGACAGCGACAGGACATGAATAAAATAACAGCAGCAGCAGCAGCAAGGGCCGAATGGGCCCAAACCATTTAAAACTAGTAAAGCGTTGCTCCCAACAAATAGCTAACAATGAACGAAGTGAGAAAAAACAAAAGAGCTTCTAGCGAGAGTGAGAGGGAGGGCGAGAGGCTGGAATGACCGACTAGAATATAATCAGTATCCTGTCCAACAAAGATTTATAGTTACAAACACACTTAAGAAGAGCTCGGCAAGTTTTATTTTAGCTGTAAACAACTTTAAAAACATTTCGCTCACAAAAACCTACTAAATTGTGAGAAAAGAGAATATACAAATATTCCGCATGGTATGTGTTTGTTTTGGTAAGGTTTTTGTAAACTTTTTTGGCTTAAAAAAGTGCCGAAAAGCATAAAACTTTGAAATCGATTTTTATCGATATATCTATCAATCAATTGTAGTAGAGAAAAACAGAGTTTTCCTCTAAAGTCGCAGATTACTGTATTGACTGAAGAACAATATAGACAGAAATACAGGATAAAAACTTTGAAATCGATATTTATCGATTATTATCTAAAGTGTTCTTAATAAAGTTCTTACTAAGCTTCCTCTAAAGAAACACAATTGCATTACTGACTGTTCAACAAAATAGACAAAAATACAGGATAAAAACTTTTAAATCGATATTTATCGATTAATATTTCAAGTGTTCTTAATAAAGATCCTACCAAGCTTTCCCTTAAAGTTAGACATCACTGATCAACATAATAGACATACAGGATAAACGCTTCGAAATCGATATTTATCGATTAATATCTAAAGTATTATTTATAAAGTTCCTACCAAGCTTCCTTTAAAACCGGACATCGTTTTATCTGATCAACAAAATTTACAGAAATACAGGAAAAAAACTTTGAAATCGATATTTATCGATTATTATCGAAAGCGTTCTTAATAAAGTTCCTACCAAGCTTCATTTAAAACTGGACATCGCTTTATTAACTGTTCAACAAAAAAGACAAAAATATAAAAACTTTGAAATCGATAGTTATCGATTAATATTTCAAGTGTTCTCAATAAAATTCCCACCAAGCTCAATAAGTTTTGTCAATAAAGTTCCTATCAAGCTTTCCCTTAAAATCAGAGATCACTGAACGACAGAAATACAGGATAAAAACTTCGAAATCGATAACAACTTTAAATCGATATTTATCGATTAATATCTAAAGCGTTTCTAATAAAGTTCCTACCAAGCTTCCTCGAAAACCAAACATCGCCTTATAATTTGTTCAACAAAATAGACAGAAATACAGAATCAAAACTTTTAAATCGATATTTATCGATTAATGTATCAAGCGCTTATAAGAAAGTTGCTACCAAGCTTCCTCTCAAGCCGAACATCGCTTTATAAACCGAAAATAGACAAAAATTCGATTAATTAAATATTCTTGATGTTATTTTTTACTAGCATTAACTTGGCACAACTCCAAAAAAACAAAGTGCAGGCATTTTTTAGTTGTTGTTGTTGTTGCTATTGTATTCGGCGTTGAAGCACAAAACAAAACCAAACACAACAACAACAGCAACAAAAACAATTGTCTAAAAGTGAGCAACCACAACAACTAAAAACATGCAGCAACAACAGCAACAGCAACAGCAACAGCAACATGACATTGACGTTGACGTTGGCGTTGGTAAAAGGATGAAGCTTAAATGAGTTGCCAACCACAAGCAACAGCAACAGCAGCAACAACAACAAAAACAACAACTCCAACTCCAACTGAACTGTGGAAAAACAAAAGCATTAGAAAAAGAGTTTTGTTTAGCGCTGCGTTCGTTCGACTGTCAGATACACTTAATTGATGGCTTTCGCTTTAAGTGTGCGACACTTGAAAATGCATTTAGCACAAAAAACAAAAACTTCTATTGCATTCCAACCAACCAGCAAACAACCAACAAACAACCAACAACAACAACAACAAGCACAATAATGCCACAGGCATTGTTTTGTGGTTGCATATCAGTTATGGCTTCAACGAGCTTTAATTGATTTTAACACTAAGCGGAAGCACTCGACACTGATATAAGTGCATTAGGCTTAGCCTTTAAAACAATTTTCAATTATATTGTGTTCGACTTTTAGCTTTAACTCAGCTGATGAGGTTTTAAAGAGCTAGAAAAACCAATTATTTTGTTATATTTTAGTTGATCTACAAATAATGTAAATCCTATGATAAAACTACAAGTCAATCAAGCTTTAAGAGAAGCTTTAAGCGAAGCTTTAAGGCAGCTTTAAAGGGAGCTTTGAAGGAGAGCTTTAAGGGAGCTTTGAAGGGAGCTTTAAAAGGAACTTTAAAAGGTAACTTTACAGGGAGATGTAAGGGACCTTTAAAGGGAGCTTTAAGGGAGTTTTAAAGGGAACTTTAAGTTAGCTGATTAAGTTTTGATCAGCTTTCAAAAACAATTCTTTTGTTATATTTTCTTAGATCTACAAATAATGTAAATCCTATGATAAAACTACAAGTTAATCAAGCTTTAAGAGAAGCTTTAAGGGAGCTTTAAGAGAGCTTTAAGTTAGGTAAGTTTTTTAAGTTTTGATGAGCTAACTTTTAAAGAAGCTTTAAGAGAGCTTTAAGGGAGCTTTAAAGGGATCTTTGAAGGAGAGCTTCAAGGACACTTTATAGGGAGCTCTAAGGGAGCTTTAAAGGGAGCTTTAAAGAGAGATTTAATGGAGCTTTAAAGAAACCTTTAAAGGGAGCTTGAAAAAGAGTTATAAGGGAGCTTTAAAGGGAGCTTTAAAATGAAGCTTTAAGGGAGGTTTAAATTGAGCTTTGAATGGAGCTTTAAGGGAGCTAAAACTACAAGTCAATCAGCTTTCAGAGAGCTTTAAGTGAGCTTTAAGGGTGCTTTAAAATTAGCTTTAAAAGGGAGCTTTAAAATGCAGCTTTAAAATGAGCTTTAAAATGAGCTTTAATAGGAGCTTTAAGTTAGGTAAGATTTAGTTTAAGTTTTGATGAGCTATCAAACCCAATCATTTTATTATCGATATGCAATGATAAAACTACAAGTAAATCATCTTTAAAAGCAGCTTTAAGACAGCTTTAAGGGAGCTTTACGAGAAGCTTTAAGGAAGCTTTCATGTAGTTTTCAGTATTAACAAAACGGAGTACCTTCAGCTCGTTTAATGAATGAACAAAAAGAGGAGCTAAACATCGTTATTATCGATAACAAGTTGAGTCAACCCAGTCGAACTAGCTGTACAAAATGTTGATAGACATGCAACAAGGCGAGTCTCGAAACAAAAAACGCAATTTTAGTTATTAATTACTGACCCTGACAGAGTGTGTGTGTAAATCTGTATGCGGAGCTTAATATAGACGTGTCAACCAAACCCCAAAAACCTTCCCAAATCCCCCTCCCCCCGTCCCCACCCCGCACACAGAGTGGACGCGCCCTTTGCCGGTCAACGTTCAACCCCGAACAACTTCCTTGCGGCTAGGCAGGCACTAAAACTTGATGGGTGTGAGCGGGGGTGTGAGGTGGCTTTAAAGGGTTTGTAGCTGGTTTCTGAAGGCTATTGGACATGGCAACACACCTTTTTTATCACTCTATATGGATGGTTGTTGTGGTTGTGGTTCTTGTTGTTGCTGTTGACCAGCTGACAACAGACGATGAAGCGGAAATGTACAGCGGATATATTGATTGTCAAGCCTTAACTCTATATGCGTGCGTATGTGTGTGTGTGTGATTGTGTGCGTGTGTGTGTGTGCGTGTGTGTGTGTGCGTGTGTGTGTGATTGTGCGTGTGTTGCTGTTGATGTATTGGTATTATGCCAACGACATTTTGCATAAACAGGACCAGATACCAACAAAGAGATCCTGACCAGAAAAAAAGAGAGAACAAATATTTAACTGCCCCACAACGAATATTAAATACACTTTCTTCTAAAACTCGATTTTATTTCGTTAATTAAGACTTTCAAAAAACATTTCTAATCAAAATTACTAATTAGTTGCCATGAAAATATATTCATTTATTTAAATGCAAAAAAAAATTAATATTTTGCAGTTACGAAAAATCTTCAAAATTATTTTAAATCAATTAAAAATTAAAAAAAAAAATTGTATTAAATTTTAAAATCCCTGAATAATGTTTAGAATAACATAAATTGTTAGAGGAATAAATAAAAAAAAATAGTTTTCAAGTCATAAACAGACAAATCAACTTTGCCAACTTAAATTTAACCAACAATTTTTGTATACCGCAAATTTGTATGTCAAATTTTGTTAATATATTGCGGCAGACAATCAGAAACAGAAGCTTTAAACCGCTATCCAGAACAAAAACCACACAGCAGGCCTAAGAATAAAGGACACAAGCACACACACACACACACACATGAAGGCGTTTTTTTGGAGTGGGTTCAAGTCCGAAAGAAATTTAAAATTTATTAAAAAACCAGAAACGATTTAAGGCAAACTCTCTCATTATACCCTGAACCCATCGAAAAAGGGTATATTGGTTTAGTACAAAAGTATGTAACAGGCGGAAGGAAGCATTTTCGAACCCATAAAGCATATATATTCTTGATCAGCATCAGCAGTCGAGTCGATATAGTTTCGATAACTTTCCCCATTTCCGATATACACATGTTATCGATGACAACATAAAGTGTATATATATTCCTGATCAGCATCAGCAGTCGAGTCGATATAGTTTCGATAACTTTCCCCATTTCCGATATACACATGTTATCGATAACAACATAAAGTGCATATATATTCCTGATCAGCATCAACAGCCGAGTCGATATAGTTTCGATAACTTTCCCCATTTCCGATATACACATGATATCGATAACAACAAAAACTTGAATTTGGAAAACTTTGAAATGCAGTTTGAAACATTCATCGAAATAAAGACAAACTGTGAAACTTTTATTCAAATCGGTTGAGAAACAGCGGAGATATGGAACATTGAAGTTAGGTCAAGACTGTAACGGCTTCAGGATATCTTCTAGTCTGAATTTCTCCACTTAAGCCTTTTGCCTTGTCGTTTTTGTATAACACTCTCTCATATTTTGCATTCCGCCTTGCTTAACCAACTCGCGGAAGCCACAGAATTATACAATTTGGATGCTTAATTGGGACAAAGTGAAACTGACAGATGAAACAACGCTGCTCAACACTGACACACACAGAGAGAGATAGCAATTGACAGCTAACTAGGCGTTGATTACTGAACTATTTAATTGATGGCCATTGTAATGCTGGCAGGAACAAGTTGTCAAGCGCTCAACACTTTCAGTTTTTTTTTTCTCCCTTTTTTTTCAGTTTTTTTTTCTGTTTTTTTTTTCTGTTTGTTTGTTTTGAAATAAAGTTTGCCGTGCGTCCATAATCCCCAACACATTCAGTTGGCACAACTTTCCGTTAAATGCTAACAGCGACGAGTTATACAAATTTGTTAAATTAAGCAGTCCAAATGAATTATGAAGTCGGAAGTGTTGTTGCTGTTTCCCCTCTCCCCTCTCTCTTCACATTCATATTTGATTGTATACAAAACAAAAATAAATAAAATTAGTTTCTGTTTTTCCAGAAACCCTTCGCTTGGGATTTCCGTGTTAGTTTACACGTATACGTAATGACTTTTTATGGTGTGTGTGTGTGTGTGTGTGTGCTCGGGATTATTATTATATTTACAATGTTCATATATATATGAATATATATCCCAAATGTGTTGTCGTTGGGTTTTTTTGGGGAACTTCAAACTTTGCCCTCATCTCATATTCTGCATATTAATGGTGTTCATTAAAGTTGTATAAATTATAAATGATAGGACATGGCCTTAATAATAATAATTACACAAGCCACAAATGATAAATGGTGCGACAGAGATGGCAACAACCACACACACACGCAAACACACACACACAATAGAGATAGATGGAAAGTAGAGTGCTTGAGGTTGAGTTGTGGATAGATAGGGATGGTATGGAAGAAAGTTGTATTCAAACAAAAAAAGGTTAGGAACATTTGGTCCTTGTTGTTGCGGACTGTAGTTGATATCAAGTACAAAAAAAATAGAAGTAGTAGAATGACATAATCAAGCATCAAACATTCAACTTGAGCCATACAAAATAGATATTAGACAAGCAAACGGAATGAAATACTATATTAAGGTCATGGCTGCGGCAGAAAGACAGTGAGAAAGAGAGGAAGAGAGAGAGAGAGAAGTAAGAGGAAGAGAGAGAGAGAAGTAAGTGGGAGAGAAAGAGAGAGAGAAGTAAGAGGGAGAAGTCAGCAAAGCACAAGAACTAGTTACAAACGAAGGCAAGTAGGGAAGTAAAGCAAAAAAAAAGATATCAACTATACAACTGGAGATAAAAAGCATGTAAGAAGGCTCTAGTTGAGCAATCCCGACTAGAAGATAATCTATGCTTAGCCTAAGAGCCTCGTATCCAGCATTATGCCAAGTTGCAAGCATGTGTGTGTGTGTGTGTACTTACTGCATACTTGAGTTAACTTCAATGTTCCATATCTCTGGTGTTTCTCAACCGATTTGAATAAAAGTTTCACAGTTTGTCAATATTTCGATTAATGTTTCAAACTGCAACTCAAAGTTTTTCAAATTCAAGTTTTTGTTGTTATCGATAATATGTGTATATCGGAAACGGGAAGAGTTATCGAAAATTTGCAGCAAACGTGTACTGCCTAGGGATTAGACGAGATTAAGTTCCAAATCAGGAGTCTCTAGCTCTTATAGTCTCTTTAATCGACCCGGCTGTTGATGCTGATCAGGAATATATATACTTAATGGGTTCCAAGATGCTTCCTTCTGCCTTTACTTCAAACCATTATACCATTTTGAACCATATTCAATGGGTTCCTGGTATAACAAGGCAGTAGAGAAGTAAGGCAAAAAATATACAAAGATTCGAAGTAAGAAAGAACGAACTACAACTGGAGATGAAAATAAAAGAAACTCTCCGGAAATGTAGTCCAAAGAGGAAGCAGAGTGAGATGTAAGTGATGAAGAGAGAAGAAACAAACAAATATCAACTAACAAAAGCCATTTCGAATACGTTCTGTAAATCAGTTATTGAGGGGAAAAAAAAAAAAAATCTAAATCAAACCCATTCGAAACTCGTTTACAACACTAACTATCAGTATTTCGTCAACCCTTCTGGTTCAATATTTTTGAGTTTATAAATGATGTTCATTCCGTTAACATGCAGCGGGCGTTAGTTACGTTCCATTTGGCTTGGAGCAAATGGTAAGAGAGGGAGGGAGAGAGAATGTATTGGTCAAACTTAGTTTGTTGGGATTCCGAGGGACTTAACTGTAACACGTTCTGCTTGTGTGTGTGTGTGTGAGTGTGTGTGTGTGTGGTAAAAACGTCAAAGCAACGCTGATATTGATTAGCCTTCAACCTCGCAACATTTGCTGACCCATCCATTCGGGCATTTAGCCATTCATGCAGCAAAAACTACGCGACTCAACTCAACTGAACTTTTTTTTTTGTTCCTTTTGTCGTTTGTTGTTTGTCTCTTGTCTTTTGTGTTTGTTGTTTAGCTGTTGTCACTTGTTGGGCTGAGTTTTGTGGACAGTCCAGAAGTCTGTTATAAATAACAACGAGAGATAACTGAATTATGCATGCATGGGATAAAAGCAGAAGGCACCTGAAACTAAAACTAAAACGAGAGCGAGAAATATTCAAATATTTACTGAAATGCGTGAACTGGAATCGAAAGTGCAAGTGTGAAAGTGGAACTGGAACGTGAACCAGAACCAGAAGATAAAGAGCTGAGATGAAAACAACAAAACTGATACGGAAACTGGAACTGAAATGGAAACTAGAACTAACTGGAATCGAAAGTGCAAGTGTGAAAGTGGAACTAGATCGTGAACCGGAACCAAAAGATAAAGAGCAGAGTAACTACGGAACTAGTAACTGTAACTGAAATGGAAACTAGATCTGGAACCAACTGAAATCGAAAGTTCATATGAAAGTGGAAGCAAATCGTGAACCAGAACCAGATAATGATGAGCAGAAATCAAAATAAGTACGGAACTAGTAACTGTAACTGAAATGGAAACTAGAACTAGAACCAACTGGTACCGAAAGTGCATATAAAAGTGGAACTAGATCGTGAACCGGAACCAGAAATTGAAGAGCAGAGATTAGAGTAGCAAAACTGAAGCGGAAACAAGAACTAGAACCAACTGGAACTAGAAAGTGCATATGAATCTGGAACTAGATCGTGAACCAGAACCAGAAGATGAAGAGCAGAGATGAAAACAACAAAACTAAAATGAAAACTGGAATTGTAACTAAAATGGAAACTAGAACTGGAACCAACTGGCATCGAAAGTGCAAATGTGAAAGTGGAACTAGATCGTGAACCAGATCCGAAAAATGAAGAGCTGAGATCAAAGTAACAAAACTCAAACTTCAACTAGAACTGTAACTGAAATGAAAACTAGAGCCGGAACCAACTGGAACTAGAAAGTGAACTAGCGCTGGAACTTAAAGTTTCACCTCAGCTACGTAAGGTCTAAAACCTAACTTAAGATTCACTTGAAAACAGAAACCGAATCTTAAACCAAAAACCAATCCCTTCAACAGGCTAGAAACCAAAGCAAAAGAAAAAGAAAAGCGAACTTGCAACTTGGAACTTGGAACCGGAACAGGCGCTGCAACTGGAACTGTCAGCGAAAGCAGTTGATTGCACAAAAATCGAGTCGAGTCACGAAATGGCCTTAAATCAAATAAAAAATCATATATATGTATATATATCTATATGTGTGTGTATGTACATAAATTTGGCGCAATGCGAACTTGGGTCAAATGCTGTATAAATAATATATATATATATATAAATATACATATGTATTATGGGCAAGGAGTGTGGCGGGGGGAGGGGGAGAGAGAAGCTTTTCGGTTTGTGTCATCATTAAATGCTGGCCAAAACCAATTTAAAGCCAAAAGAACATAAAAAATAATATAAATAAAATGTCACAAATGAGAGATGGAAAATGCTGCAAGCTTTTCAGAGCGATTTTCTCAGTGCCCTTCCTGCCACATGCCACATGCCACACACCGACTTTTCACTCTTCAGACTCCCAATTGGCGGGCGTTTTTTCGCGTTTTTATTCAATTTTTTATACTCAACATTGTAATCGACTTAATGTATCGATAACAATATCGATTACTGTGGGAAACTCTTAATATAGATAAAATAGCAAAAGGAAAAGTAACTTGAAGTTTAGTCAACATAAATTGTTAGTCTTAACATATGCGATATCGATTTGTTGCATCGATAACAATATCGATAACTGTGGGAAACGCTCAATTAAGATAAAGCAGCTAAAGGAAAAGTAACTTGAAGTTATTTCAACGTAAATTGTAAGTCTTAACCTTTTCGATATCGATTATTGCATCCATAACAATATCGATTACTGTGGGTAACGCTTATTAAGGCTAAAACAGCTAAAGGAAAAGTAACTTTAAGTTATTTCAGGGTAAATTGTAAGTCTTAACATATTCGATATCGATTTATAAAATCGATAACAATATCGATTACTGTGGGAAACTCTTAATATAGATAATATAGCAAAAGGAAAAGTAACTTGAAGGTTTTCCAATGTAAATTGACAGTCTTAACTTATTCGATATCGATTTATAGCATCGATAACAATATCGATAACTGTGGGTAACGCTTAATAACGAGTAAATAGGAAAAGGAAAAGTAACTTGAAGTTATTTCAGGGTAAATGGAAAGTCTTAACATATTTGATATCGATTAATTGCATCGATAACATTATCGATTACTGTGGGTAACACTTACTAACGATAAAATAACAAAAGAAAAAGCAACTTGAACTTATTTCCATGCAAATTGAAAGTTTAACCTATTCGATATCGATTAATTGCACCGATAACATTATCGATTACTCTGGGTAACGCTTAATAACGAGTAAATAGCAAAAGGAAAAGTAACTTGAAGTTATTTCAGGGTAAATGGAAAGTCTTAACCTATTCGATATCGATTATTGCATCGATAACAATATCGATTAATGTGGCTAACGCTTACTAACGATAAAATAACAAAAGAAAAAGTAACTTGAAGTTATTTCAACATAAATTGTTAGTCTTAACCTATTCGATATCGATTATTGCATCGATAACAATATCGATTAATGTGGGTAACGCTTAATAAAGATTAAATGACAAAAGAAAAAGCAACTTGAACTTATTTCCATGCAAATTGTAGACTTTAATGTTACTTAGTACTCAGTATCGATTAATATCATAACACTAACATATTTTTTATCGATAACAGTCAATAAGTAACGCTATTTGCTGCTTTATTGCGACTGAACAGCGCACCAAATTGTCATTCAAAGGTATTCCAATGGATTTAACATTACTTATTCTGTTTGCATGCCTCACTAATCTGCAGCTTACCTATAGACCAGAAACACCGACAGAGCGACAGCGAGAAACTAGAGAGGGGAAAGGTGGGGAGGGGCAAAGGGGGGTTAGTTACGGTAGAGAGGATGACGGGTTACAATTGACCCAATCATCAAATCAAGTTAAAGCTAAAAGATTTTATTTTGTTTTTGCTACTGTTGTGAACTTTAGAGAGGATAGAGAGAGGAGGAATCGGAGGGTAGGGTTGCCACCTTGTCGTCGTATACGTGGCGCCAAAATGACAGCTAATGCTTGGGAACAGTTGTCAAATGGTTTTCAGCAGCCGAAGCTCAACTAAGGGTAGTCGAACATTTCAAGCTATAGAATGACAAACAACCTACACACATACATATACATATATATATATACATATATATATATATATATGTATGTATATGTATAAGTATGTATGTATGGGTTTTGGGGGTTGCTTGACAACCCTTGCGTATCGATGGGCGTGCGGATTAACGCACACAGCGTAGCGCAGAAGGAAAGAAACAGAGAAACAGAAATAGAGTAGTGCGAGTGGGGAATGGGAATGGCTAAATCTTTGGCCCAAAAAGCCGTTGACAACAACAACAACAAGAACAACAGGAAAAAAAAATTGGGAGAAAATTGGTTTACTATTGACCTTGGCGTTTGTCAACGCCTTGAGAGAAACAACTAAGAAGGCTCTAAGCGAGAAATTCCTGACTAGCAGATACCTTAAACTTCATGCTTTACACGTATAGTCAGAGCTTGTAAGTATGTGTGTGTGTGTACCTAACTTCATTGTTCCATATCTTCGGTATTTCTCAACCGATTTGAATGAAACTTTCACAGTTTATCTTTATTTCGTTAAGTGTTTCAAACTGCATCAGAAAGTTTTTCAAATTGAAGATTTTGTTGTTATCGATAACATGTGTATATCGAAAATGGGCAGAGTTATCGATAATCGATAATAAACTGGCATTTTCTAGGGAAAAGACGAGCTTATATTCCAAATCTGAAGTCTCTAGCTCTTAAAGTCTCTGAGATCGACTCGACTAGCTGATGCTGATCAAGAATATATATACTTTATGGGTTCAAAGATGCTTCCTTCTGCCTGTTACATACTAATGCACGAAACCTTTATACCCTTTTTAACCATTTTCAATAGTATAGAAAGCCCACGCTTAGCTCGAACCCAAAATCCCATAAATATGTCAAGCCAGACAGACCAGATACATGTATATATATATATATAACAGATATATATGTACATATATATGTTATATATTCATAGTCGCATAAATAAATAAATAAAAATCCTTCAAGCGACGAGAATTAAAACAGATTTCATTTCTTTACTCATTCAGCTCATTCCCGTGACCCTTGCCCTTACCCTTACCGTTGCTCTTACCCACCCTGCCCCTTCCCTTTGCATTCTTACGGCAGCAAGTGCCAGCCATAAAAACGTTTGGCGCTGCTCCGTCTTGTCTTGTCTTCTTCTTCTTCGTCATCATCTTGGTGCGCCTTCAATTCAATTTTATTGATTTTGTTTTTTTCTCCTCTTTTTTTTTGGGACTTTAACATTTTCATACCCTGTGACCATTAAAAATATTACAAAGGGTATCTTCGAGTTGAGCAAGGAATACATTTTTTTTATATATATTGTTAATGAGCTTTAATCAGGTATGTTTACGAAGTTTAAGCTTGAAGAAGCCAAAAAAAATATTTATTTTTTTTCTTATAATTTTTTTTTTAGAATTTTGAGTACTTTAAGATGCTGTTTATAAACAACCTACTTCTATATTAATAAAACTAAATATAAAATATCCTTTAAGATCCTGTTTGTCAACAATCTGTTTCTTTATTCGAAAAATTATTTCATTTACAATTTTTTATTATTTTTTTGAAAATTTAACATTTTGTTAATTTTTTATAATTTCATTTTTTTTTAAATTTTTTTTTTAAATTTTTTATAATTTCATTTTATTTCAAATTTTTTATTAATTTTTTTTATTTTATTTACAATTTTTTGTTTTTTTTTTTAATTTTATTTTATTTAAAATGTTTTGTTAATTTTTTATAATTTCAGTTTATTTAAAATGTTTTATTTTTTTTTAAATTTTATTTTATTTAAAATTTTTTGGTATTTTAAAAAATTTTATTTCATTTAAAAATTTTTTATTTTTTTTTTATTTTTTTTCTTTTAAATTACTTATTTGTTTGTTTATTGTTAGTTTTTTATAATTTCATTTTATTTAAAATTTTGGTTCTTTTTGAAATTTTATTTTATTTAAAAATTTTTGTTATTTTTTTATAATTTAATTTTATTTAAATTTTTTGTTAATTTTTTATAATTTCATTTTATTCAAAATTTGTTCTTATTTTTTTTAAATTTTATTTTATTTAAAATTTGTTGTTAATTTTTTTTTATTTTATTTTTTATTTAATTTATATTAATTTTATTATTTATTTATTATTTTTTATTTAATTATTTTATAAAGACAGGGTATCGGCGCGTTGAGTAAACTCTTGTTTGGAACTGTATTCGAATTGGGTTTGTAACTTTGCTACTTCTTCTTCTTCTTCAACTGCGTTTCATGTTCTGCTTCTTCTTCGACATTTGTCGTCGAAACAGTAATTTGCGCGTTAAACGTCCAATCGCCCCTCCCACCGCCCCCTCCCACTCCCTTTACCTAGTCAACCCATCCAAGGCAAACAACACAGCTGCGACCATTAGGAGCAATAAAATACCAACAACAACAGCAACAGCAACAAAAAGAAGAAGAAGAAATATCCAATACTCAAACCTCCCTTTTTATTTTATTTAAATAACTCGATTCGGTTTTGTCTCATTTTTTGTTGTTATTTTTTGTGTCCGAAATGTGTAAAAATTGGTGAGACAGAGGGAGAGGGAGAGGGAGGGAGAGAGAGAGTAAAAGTGCAGTTAGTTAACAAATGCATGGAACGTTCAGAGCGAATGCTTACTTGCTGGAAGGAAGGGGGAGGGGAGGGTTTAACTGTTAATGATGTTAATGAAGTTGCCCAGAGTGAGAAGAGGAAGACGAAGTGATAAGAAGAGGAAGGGGAAGGGGAAGGGAAGTAGTTGTCAAAGTTTCTCATCTGTTTTCGTGCACGTCCATAAATGTGTCACGCCTACAACCCCGAACAAATATTCACCCCCCCCCCCCCCCCACTCAGCCCCACCAGCACACACCATAAGAGCAAGCAATCAAAGAGCCGTTCAAATGGCTACCGGTTACACAATAATGCGTCCGGCGTTGCCATACCGCAAGCGAACGAACGAACGAAAGGAATGAATGAAGGAATGAAGAAATGAATGAACGAATGAGTGAAGGAATGAATGAATGAAAGAATGAAAGAATGAAAGAATGAATGAATGAAGGAATGAAGGAATGAATGAAGGAATGAATGAATGAAGGAATGAACGAAAGGAATGAATGAATGAAAGAATGAATGAATGAAGGAATGAATGATTGAAGGAATGAAAGAAAGAATGAAGGAATGAGTGAACGAATGAATGAAGGAATGAATGAATGAATCCCTTTAGCGTCCTTAAATAACATTGCGTTGTTTCTTTATTGGTCGTTAAATCTCTTGCGGTTGTTGCTGTCTTTTCGCTCTCCCTCTTCCCCCTTACTGTTTCTGTGTTAACCACCACCAGTCACCCCACCCCCCTCCCATCCACCAACACACACACACTTGCGGAACCAGGCAACGTTTAGTATCGCCCTCACACTGTTTTCCCCCCTCCCTGGTGACTAAATTTGGAGTAACACGCATACATGATCTACATAGGCACAGTGGTGCGAAAACGATGCGCAGGCGAATTTATATCTAGAATTATTTTTTGAACTTTTTCAAATGCACTAAAATACTGTAAAGTGTTTGCTTGTCATGAACAACTGGTACAGTCGTACTTCCCATATAATGAACTTCCATATAACGAAGTTTCCTATATAACGAATTAATTTTCATTTATTTTTTTCCCCTTAATAATTTATTTCTACATTAAAAATACACAAAATTGTATTTGAAACTTGTTCACAAAGCAAAAAAGTTTTTTATATTGTAAAAAAATTCGGTTTTAACTGTTTACAGGTCCTTCAAAAATAAGTTCAATCCATTTAGACACGGCATTATAAGCTAAAAAATATTAAATATCCATAATTAAATAATATATTCAGTTTAAAAATCACATAAACTATTATATATTAATTTAATATATATATATATTATTTCATTATGGATATTTAATATATATATATATATGTTTTTTGATTTATGTTAAAAAAAAAAGTTTTAAAAGTTGAAAAAATGTTTTTGCTAACCGAAACTAATATAAAATTAATATATATATATATATTATATATTAGCAAAAACATTTTTTCAACTTTTTCAACTTTTTTTTTAACATAAAATCAAAAAACACAAATTTGTATGTTTAAAAACCAAATCGTGACGATATTGCACACTCTTGTCCCACTGTCTAACAGTACATGCTTCTTCTTCAACTTCAACTTCTAACTGTTGTGCTTGTTGTTAGTGCTGTTCGCGAAGCCAGCCGCAACCAGTTCGATTCCACCACATTCCACTTCGTTGTTGTTGTTTTTTATTCTTCGAAGCAGCAAAGAAAAACGAGAAACCAAACACACACACACACACACACACACACACTCGAAAAGGAACATTTGCCCAGACAGAAACAGGAGCGCACAGAATGCGACAGCCTGACGCCAAAGCAACTCATTGTTGTTGTTGTTGGTTGTTGTTGTTGCTTCATTTTTCATTTGGGGTTGCAGAGGAGAAGCTGAACATAACAGTAAAAAGCATAAGAAGCAGCAGCAGCTGAATTTTGTTTGTTTTTGGTATTAATGTAATTTTTTGCGTGTTTTTGTTTGATTTCGTTTCGCTTTTCGCGTTTAAAAAAAAAAACAACAGAACCAACAAAAAATAATTGCGCCTATTTTTTGGCACATTTCTTCTTTTTTCTACTTTTTTGTCTAGCTTTTTTTTGTCTAGCTTTTTTTGTCTATTTTTTTTTTGTCTAGCTTTTTTTTTTTGTCTATTTTTTTTTGTCTATTTTTTTTTTGCCTAGTTTTTTTTTTGTTTTTTTTTGTCTAGCTTTTTTTTTGTCTATTTTTTTTCTTCTAGTTTTTTTTTTGTTTTTTTTTTGTCTAGTTTTTTTTTGTCTAATTTTTTTTTGTTTATTTTTTTTGTCTAGTTTTTTTTTGTTTATTTTTTTTGTCTAGCTTTTGTTTCTATTTTATTTTTTTTATATTTTTTTTTCTAGCTTTTTTTTTTGTCTAGCTTTTTTTTGTCTATTTTTTTCTTGTCTAGTTTTTTTTTTGTTTATTTTTTTTTTGTATAGCTTTTTTTTTCTATTTTATTTTTTTGTCTATTTTTTTTGTCTATTTTTTTTTGTCTATTTTGTTTTTGCCTAGCTTTTTTTTTCTATTTTATTTTTTTGTCTAGTTTTTTTTTTGTCTATTTTTTTTTCTTCTGTTTTTGTGTGTGTTCATTTTTGTTATTGCACTTTTTGTTTCCCACCCACCCGCTCTCCCTCTTCCTCACGCTCTCACTCTCCCTCTACCACCTCTCCCTCTACCCTCTCCCTCTTCCTCTTCCTCTCGCTCTTGCTCTATCTCCTCTTGACTCGGATTTCTTTAGTTGTGACTTTGCCATTTGGCTTCGCTATCTCTCTCTCTCTCTCTCTCTCTCTCTCTCTCGCTCTCACTCCCAGTGTGTGTGTGCGTTCCACATCCTTTGTTCCGGATGTTAACAATGAAAGGGAGGCCCATTTTTATTGTTTCCTCTTTGCACTTACAAACAGCTGACAGCCAACGATGTTCTTCGTTGTTGTTGTTCTTCGTTGTTGTTGTTGTTCGTTGTTCGTTGTTGTTGTTCGTTGTTGTTGTTCGTTGTTGTTGTTGTTGTTAACGTTGCGTGGCAAAGCACGTTAATTAAATTAAGTAAAATTAGCTAAATATGTTTTGCACTTTCAACCTCTCGCTCTGTCGCTTTCTCACACCCTCGCTCCCTCACACCCTCACTCCCTCACACCTTCACTCTCCCTCTCTCTCTCTGTCTCTCACGTTCTGTGTGTTGTCTTTAGGGTGTGTGTGGGAGGGGGAAGGAAATAACTAAATAACCGTTAATAAGCTTGCTGCCCGCTAGGCGACCATCTTTCGGGCCTTAATTGGCTTAGCTCGTCGGGATGATACCCTGTAAAACTCAACTCAGCACTCAACAACTAACTTAATCCAGTTTAAGAACTGTTCATCAAGAGATATACATATATCTATGTACATATATATATGATGTATGATGTATGATGTATGATGTATGATGTATGATGTATGATGTATGATGTATGATGTGTGATGTATGATGTATGATGTATGATGTATGATGTATGATGTATGATTACTAGTACAGTAAAACAAAGAATGTTGTTAGCTTCTATGTTATTCCGATGTCTGAGCTGTATTATATCTATATATATCATACAATAACTGTAAAATTTTTAGACTATATATTATTCCCATATCTAAGCTATATTATTGCAAAATTTCCTTCAAATCCATTCAATAGTTTTTGCTTGAGAGAGCAACAAACATATATACAAATATTTAGATTTTATTATTATTATATTTATTTATTTATTATATTTATATATATTTAATATTAGTTTGTTCTGTCGAAAATTCGAAATATTTTGTGTTAAATAAATAAATAATAAATAGAATAAATAAATAAATATATTTGAAGCTAAGCTAAATTTAAGCAATCGTTCGTTCGTACTAGTTCCGGAGCTAGTTCACTTCCAGAACTAGTTTATTTTCTAGTTCCAGAACAATTTCACTTTCTAGTTCCAGAACTAGTTCATTTTCTAGTTCCAGAACTAGCTAAACTTCCAATTCAAAAACTAGTTCATTTTCTAGTTTCTAAACAGTTCACTTTCTAGTTCCTCAGCTAGTTCACGTGCTAGTTCCAGAACTAGTTCACTTTATAGTTCCAGAACTAGTCACTTTCCAGTTCCAGAACTGGTTCGCTTTCTAGTTCCACAGCTAGTTCGCTTTCTAGTTCCACAGCTAGTTCCCTTTCTATTTCCAGAACTAGTTCACTTTCTAGTTCCGGAACTAGTTCACTATCTAGTTCACAGTTGGTTCTAGTTCTAGTTTCCCTTTGAGTTTTGTTACTTTGATCTCTGCTCTTCATTATCTGGTTCTGGTTTTGGTTCACGTTCCAGTTCCACTTTTACATGCACTTTCGATTCCAGTTGGTTCTAGTTCTAGTTTGAGTCAGTTTCAGTTCTAGTTTGAGTCAGTTCCAGTTCTAGTTTCCGTTTCAGTCTCGTTCCAATTAACGTATTTAAGTAAATCTTTGACACTAAGCTCAAAACAAAACCAAATATTTATATATATATATATATATTTTATATATATATTTTCGAATAATTTACATTTTTCTAGCCAATATCCAAACATTTGGGCACTTAGAATTTTTTATTTTAGCATTTTGTGGATATAAAAATAAAATTGGCTCAAATGAAGTCATTAAAATATAATATAAATGTCTATATAGATGTATATCGAAGTGTTTATGGCCATGTGTATGTGTGTGTGTGTGTGTGTGTGTGTGTGTGTGTTTACTGTTACTGTTTGTTTGTTTGTTTGTGTTGTAATAGCAAAAACAAACACTCAGAGAGAAAGTCTGTGAAAGTAGCGTCGGATCCATGTCGAAAGCAAACAAAATTGAAATATTTTTATTATTACTTTTTTTCTTCTTGTTGTTGTTTTTTTTGTTCTTGTTGACTTCACTTTGCGTCCTTAGAATCCTTGTTGCTGTTGTTGCTGTTGTTGTTGTTGGTAAATTTGCATTAAGCGTTTATTTTTAGTAGGGCAACAAAAAATTTTAAGCTAACGACAGAAAAACAGGCATTCAAATCGATTAAAAGGCTTTTCCCAACACGAGGGGGAGGGGTGGGGGATAGCCGGAAGTGCTCTCTCTCCCTCTCTCTCTTTGTGTGAGGAACAAATGGGCCAAGAGTACCACATGAGCCACATGGCCAAATGACCATAATTGAGCTGTATAACAAGGCCCAATGACCGATTAAGCGGCTCAAAGCCAACTTCCGATGGATGCTGACTCTCGACGGGCGGAGGAAGTGGCTAAGGGGTGTGGGTAGGGGGTTGGTGGGGACTAAGAGCTGTTGAGTTATGGTGCGTTGGAAGAGCAATGAATCCATCAACAAAGCAACAAAGCGACTTTAACAAACTTTGAGATGAAAAAAAAAAGTATAAGTATAAGTATAAGTGTGAGTATAAGTATGAGTATGAGTATAAGTATAAGTATAAGTGTGAGTATAAGTATAATTATAAGTATAAGTGTGAGTATAAGTATGAGTATGAGTATAAGTATAAGTATAAGTATAAGTATGAGTATGAGTATAAGTATAAGTATAAGTGTGAGTATAAGTATAAGTGTGAGTACAAGTGTGAGTATAAGTATAAGTATAAGTGTGAGTACAAGTGTGAGTATAAGTATAAGTATAAGTGTGAGTATAAGTATAAGTATAAGTGTGAGTATAAGTATAAGTATAAGTATAAGTATAAGTATAAGTATAAGTATAAGTATAAGTATAAGTATAAGTATAAGTATAAGTATGAGTATGAGTATAAGTATAAGTGTGAGTATAAGTGTGAGTATAAGTGTGAGTATAAGTATAAGTATAAGTATAGTTATAAGTATAAGTATAGTTATAAGTATAAGTATAGTTATAAGTATAAGTATAGTTATAAGTATAAGTATAAGTATAAGTATGAGTATGAGTATAAGTATGAGTATGAGTATAAGTATAAGTATGAGTATGAGTATAAGTATAAGTATAAGTATAAGTATAGGTATAAGTATAAGTATAAGTATAAGTATAAGTATAAGTATAAGTATAAGTATAAGTATACGTATACGTATACGTATACGTATAAGTATACGTATAAGTGTGAGTATAAGTAGAGGTATAAGTATAAGTATAAGTATAAGTATAAGTATAAGTATAAGTATAAGTATAAGTATAAGTATAAGTATAAGTATAAGTATAAGTATAAGCATAAGTATAAGTATAAGTATAAGTATAAGTATAAGTATAAGTATAAGTATGTGGTTTGAACACGTCAACACATTAAATATTTCCAGAATTTCTTTTTTTATGTTCCGCTTATCAGATATTTGCTGTGGCCTATAATCAGGTGTTGGGTAAAGAAATGGGAGCACATAGGGGAATACCTAAATAATATATACATATGCATATACTTATATATACATACATATATACTTATACTATATATACATAAATATAAGAGAGAGATATCTTTTCGTTCGCTTATCTTATCAATGAAAGCGGCGGCGACGACGAACTTCAATTCAATTTCTTAAGCACACACGCACACATATACATACATACACACACATGCACACACATACACACACACACATATGCCGCTCACCTGTCAAGCAAATCGCCAGAATTCAATATTTTTGGTTTTTTTATTATAATTTTTTTTTTGCTTAAGAATCTGAACAGTTGAATCATGTAATGATGAGCAACACACATACTAACACACATACTAACACACACATACTAACACACACATGTAAATTTTCGAAAATCTTCACAAATAAAAATCATCAAAATAATAATAATAATAATAATAATGTTGTGTAATAATGCAATATGTATGCAGGGTGGTTGGTGTGGCGGGGAGTGAAGGGGAGACTTGCTGCTCGGCCTTTGATCTAATCACAGAACACACACACACAGGTAAGCTGTCACCCCCCGCTCCCTCCCTTCCCACCCTTCCGCCCAGCAACGAAGATGTTTTACGCTCTGCGGCTTTTACAAAATGTTAATTTTGTGCTAATGAAAGCGGCGTCTCTTTGCCAGCCTGCCCCCACCCTCTCCCCTCCCCCTCTCCCACACCATCTCTCTCTGTGTGTGTGTGTACGACATTTAGACGCCATTTTGTCAGCTTGTCTAAATGAAATTGCGCTGTCTCCTCGTGCAAAAAGATTTTTTTTGACTGCACAGATTTGCTTTTTCTTCTTCTTTTCCCATTTCGTTATGGGTGGCGCCATCTATGGGCCAGGTGTACGTGCTTAGGTTATCGTTTTTTTTTGTCTTTGTGTTCGTTCCAGTTTCTTGCCACATTATCCTCTCAACTTGAGAGTGTCAAAAAAGCAATTAACTAAGTAAGCTTCTCGCGTTTCTACCCAAATTTGGGTTTACTAAAGAAAAAGAAAAGCGATTTAGGAAAAAGTTTATCGAAATGGATACAAAAAGAAAAATGTCTTCGAGTGAAATCTTCTTCTAGTTAAAGTTAAGACAACAACTGACTTATCGATAAAGCAATAGGCAAGTGTTATCGATAAACGAGTGTTATCGATAAATGAGTGTTATCGATAAACAAGTGTTATCGATAAACAAGTGTTATCGATAAACAAGTGTTATCGATAAGCAAGTGTTATCGATAGTTATCAAAATGAACTTATTTAACACTTAACTGCTGTAATCGATTATATTCGATGTCAAATATTTGCAATAACTATCTAAAGCTTTGTGTTATCGATAACATTATATGCAATTGAAGTAATAAAGTATGCCTGACTTTTGATGCAATTGAAACGGCTTGCTAATTTCAGGTAATCGATAACCGATAGCATATAAGAAAGTAAACATATCGATAACAAAATGCAATCGATAACCGCAGCAGTCTATCGTTTCACTAGGCGATTGCTAAATTGAATATCGATAACTTACGAAACTTAGCGCTGTAATATTTGGGAAATTTGAACATATCGATAACAAAAATGCAATCGATAACCGATAAAATGCAATCGATAACTGCAACAGACAATAATTTGAAAGGGTCTCACTAAGCGATTACTTGCGAAACTTAACGTTATAATATTTGAGAAATTTGAACATATCGATAACAAACTACAATCGATAAACGCATCAGTCTATCGTTTCTAAGCGATTGCTGAATTAAATCGATAACTTGCGAAACGTAACGTTATAATACTTAAGAAAGTTATACATATCGATAACAAAAACACAATCGATAACCGATAAAATTTAATCGATAATGCAATCGATAACCGCAGCAGTCTATCGTTTCATTAGGCGATTGCTGAATTGAATTTCGATAACTAACGAAACTTAGCGCTGCAATATTTAAGTACTTTTTACATATCGATAACAAAATGCAATCGATAACCGATAAAATGCAATCGATAACCGCAGCAGTCTATCGTTTCAAAGGGTCTCACTGAGTGATTACTTGCGAAACTTAACTTTATAATATTTAAGAAATTTGTACATATCGATAACAATCGATAACCGATAAAATCCCATCGATAAGCTATCGCTTCAAAGGGTCTCACTAAGCGATTACTTGCGAAACTTAACGTTATAATATTTAAGACATATCGATAACAAAAATGCAATCGATAACCGATAAAATCCAATCGATAACCGCTTCATAGGATCTAACTAAGCGATTACTTGCGAAACTTAGCGCTATAATATTTAAGAAGTTTGAACATATCGATAACAAAAATGCAATCGATAGATAGATAGGATTTGGGTGTACTTACCAAATGTAATACTGTGTTGACCACCTCCCGATTGGTCACCTGACCAACCTCGATGAGGCCAATGAGGACGGCGAACTTCAGATTGTCGGCGGTCGTCATTCTGACTATTTCGTCGGGCCGCTTAATCTCGCTGTACGGCGGACGCATGATGTCCGCCATTTTGTATTCGGTTTGGCGTCGATTGTTAGTTGTTATCGATTATTGATTGTTGTTCGAACGATGTTAATCGATTATTGTTAGGTGTGTTATTGTTGTTGTTGTTTTTGGGTTTTTTATTGTTTTTCATTTGCATTTGTGCAAAATGTTTTTTAAGAAGTTTTCAATCAAGTTATTAAATATATATATATATTTTTGATTTAATATTTATGTATTTAGATTAATGGATGGAATGCACAGGGGACACACATACACACACACAAATACACAGATACACACACACATACATATATATATATATATTGGGGAGCTTGAAAATGCAACAAAAAAAATAATTTTTTTTTTATTTTTTTTTTCACTTTTTTTTTTAAATTATTTTTGTTATTGTATTAGTTGTTGGACAGTTTTGTTGTTGTTGTTGTTGTTGCTGCCACTTTTGGCGCTCATTTTGAGGCGCCTTTTTTATTATTTAACATTTAATTTTTCACATATATATTTTTATTTATTTTTTAAACACTTTTGCACACTTTTTATGGTGAATTTTGAATGGTTTGGGTTTGTTGGTATTATTTTGGTATTTTTGGTATTATTTTGGTATTTTTGTTGGGTATTTTTGGTATTTTTTTGGTTGGTGACACAAACATACAAAGAGAAAAAGAGACAAATGCAAAAAATTAATCAAAAATTTTCAAATCATAAATTATATTTATTTATTTATTAATATATGCAAAATGTATATTTTTCAACTATTTTCAAAGGTTCAAAATGCTTGGAAAACATATCAAAATATTTAAAGAACAATTATTTTTGGATGGAAACATTTTTTATCGCAAGCAAAATCATAAAACTGTATTTTTATTGTTATATAAATTTTAAAAAAAATTATTTCTAAAAATTTTTGAATAAGAAAATTCTCGCAAAAATCAAATTTAAAATTCAAAACTTTTAAAATATAAATATAAAATATAAATAAGTATAGCAAATAATTTTTAAAATATAAATCCAAAGTACAACAAATAAGGAAGCCGAATATAATATACACTAGCGAAGCCTACTAATCGTATATATATATATATATATATATATAGTGATATAGTGTTTCGATCTGGCTACGATTTTGACAACTATTCAAATTTTCATGGCGATCGCGTTGCTGATCCAGAAGTATATCATTTTTATATATCATTTTTGCTTGTTTATACTATATCTAATCTAATCTTTACTTTCTCCAGATAATTTTTTGATCTTCAAATAATGCCATGTGGAATGAATTAAGGAAGGGAAAAGTATAACTTCTTAAAAGCATTATATACATATATCTCAATAGCTCAGGTCAAGTCGGAACTAATGTCTAAACTCTAAGTACTCACGGATTTTTTGCTCCTAATATTTTCATAAATATATAATATATATATATTTCAAAGTTTATTCTATAAATTTAGAATAAACTTTAAGCACGATTCTTCTCGGAACAATATATCTCAAATATTACTGATCCGATCCGATTTCTGCCAATCAGTTCTTATCAAGTACAAGTTAATGCAGCTTCAAATCTTAAGCTTTTGATTTTTTAATTTATTTTCGATTTTACAGCTATAAATATACTCAATATTATGGTAAAAATCAAAGTTTTGACTTTAAAAAATGCACAAAAAATATTTAAAAAAATTTTTTTAATAAAAACCCAACTTTAGTACCAGGATTTAAGTTTTAGCTAACAATTTGTGGCAACTTTTTGTAAATCCGATGATTTTAAGACATTATTTGAACGTATTAATTAAATATATAAATATATTTTTTTTTTGACGAATTTCCTTACAAAATGTTTCTCAAACGTTTTTATTTTGGGAAAGCTTTCAAAAATGACAAATCGACTTTTTGTGCCCATTCGAAACATCTGATTATCTACATTATGTACATAATGCTTATCGTTCGACTACTTTTTTTTTTTTGGTATCAAATCTAAAACCAGATAATTTTTATACCCTGAACACATTGAAAATAGGTAAAGGGTATATTGGTTTTGTGCATAAGTATGTAACAGGCAGAGGGAAGCATCTCCGTACCCATAAAGTATATATATTCTTGATCAGCATCAACAGACGAGTCGATCTCAGAGACTATAGGAACTAGAGAGACTTTTGGAACATAAGCTCGCCTAATCCCTAGAAAATGCAAGTTTGTTATCGATTATCGATAACTCTTACCGTTTCCGATATACACATGTTATCGCTAACAACAAAATCTTGAATTTGGTAAACTTTGAGATGCAGTTTGAAACATTTAACGAAATAATAACAAACTGTGAAATTTTTATCGAAATCGGCTGAGAAACATCGGAGATATGGAACATTGAAGTTAACTCTAGTATACACACACACACACACATACTTGCAAGTACTGACTGTACGTGTTAAGTATGCAGTTTAGGGTATTTGCTAGGCGGCATTGCCCGTTCAGAGCCTTCCTACTTGTTTTTGGTATCAAATCTAAAACCAGATAATTTTTATTCTCTTTTTTTTTATGGATTTCTCTTTCTTGTGCTCTTCTGCTACCTTTTTAGCCCTGTTGTTGTTGTCTTTGTTTTCGTTTTCGTTACGCGCCAGCGATAAACGTTTCAATGATAACCCAAAACCGATTCATTTCACAAAATTCCAACTAGCTTATCGTAAATAAATTTCCAATAAGAACAATTCTTATGGGAATATATTTGCTTGAGTACAATCAAAGTACTTACTATGCCCGCATAGCCCTCATTACTGATGTATGTATATAGGGGCATGCATACATACATACATAACTATAATCGTTAAATACACGTTGCTTAACTCTTAACACAAGAACAACCGCAAGCAACAACAATTCACACCTTTAAAAAAAAAAGTTGAAATTGAAAAGAAACAGAAGAGAAGAGAAGAGAGAGAAAAAAGCCGGCGTGGCATATTTTTATTGCGGTAGCAGCGCAGTTGACGTCGATGACGTTGAGGTTGACGATTGACGGTTAAAATCGACGACAATTATCACAGCAGGCTACGTAAATGAAGTGCGCTTACGCTGCCGCGACACGTAAGCGGCCGGTTTCTGTCTTTCAGGCATACCCCCCTGCCCGCCCGCACCTGCTCTACCACAATTACAATTACAACGTTCGAGCGGCGAACGAACCAAAAGAGAGAGCATTTTGAGGTGCTGCATGCCCAATTGGAGTCAGGAATGTTTTGGCAATTGCAATGCGAGAGAGAGAGAGAGAGAGAGTGAGCAAGAAGATCAGCAGTTGAACTTGAATATTTTGTGTGTGAGCATCAGCTGCTGCTGCTGCTGCTGCTGCTGCTAGCGAATTATGTTATCTAAGTGTTTATCGCAATAGTGTTAAGTAAATGTGAACGAAATAAATGTTATCTGTATGCCGAAATTGTTAAGCTTTAACAATTAGAGCCTTTGGCATTAACTAACATTATTGCTATGGAACAGCTTTTTTGCCATTGGGTTTGCAATCCACACACACACACACACACACATACACTCTCTCTCTCGCGTTTGCTCTCTCTCTGACTGGCTCTCTTACTGTTGGTTACGCTCTTGGGCTGTTATTGTTGTTGCTGTTCCTGGCTTGCTGTTATGCTCTGTTGTTGTTGTTGCTGTTGCTGTTCCTGACTTGCTGTTATGCTCTGTTGTTGTTGCTGTTAGTGGTAGGGTTGCCTCGTTCTGTCTCAGTGATTGCTGCTCGCATTTGAAAAACAAACAAAATAAGTTACCAAAATAAAAAAAAAATAAGAAAAACCAAAAAACGTTAACAAAATTACGCAAGCTGTTAACAATTATTTTATTTACACACACTTTAGGCCTAACATAACCTCCAAATGTAACACACACACACACACACACGTTGGAGTTTGTTCCCTTTGTTTTCCTTTGCTCTCTCGCTCTCTCGCTCTGTGTGTGTTTTTTCTTCCCACAGTTCACCTTGGTCGCCCAAAACGCCTTTTTGTTGTTCCCACTCCCTTTCTTACCACACACACACACACACACACACACTTACATACATTCCTCCTTTCCACTATGACAAAACGGAAAAATCAATGAATGTCAGTGTGCGTAACAGAGCGAGAGAGAGAGAGCGTAAAAAACACCGCAAGCAGCAAACTGAAACTGAGAGCAATCGCGCCAAAGAGAGAGAGAGCGCTCGCTCGCGTCCTGCTTCCCTTGCACTTCCGCCCCCCCTTAGACGAACGAACCTGAAACACACGTCGTCAGTTTGTTAACTTATTCTTATTAGGTTGCTTGCCAGCTACCACGTTCTACCACACACACACACACACACAGACACGTACAGTGGTACACGTTCTTGCGCTCATCTCGCTTACTCTCACAAAACAAACACAGAGAGGCAGATCGCATATATGTGCATGTGTGTGTGTGTGTGTGTGTTGGATGTCAACGTCAGCGTTGCGGCTTTTTCTGCTTCTTGCCATGTACAATTTTTTTTTTTTTTATCTTATTATTTTGCACCGCTTTGTTATATTCTTCGCTTCGTTTTTTTTTCTCATTTCTAACACACACACACACAGAGATAAATATACTAATTGGCATTGCCCAAAAACTATACAAATGGTAGCAATTGAGAGAGAGCGAGAGAGAGAGAGAGAGCATGAAATGCATAATAAATAAAAACAACGTAACGTCGTAAAGCGTCGGGCAGAGCAAAAACCATAACAAGAAACGAGCGTGTGGAAATTGGTAACTACAACAAAAGAAATGCCGGATGAAACAATATTAATAACAATATATTTACGTTGTGTTGTTGTTGTTGTAGCCGCGTTAACTGCGCTTTGTTGTTGTTGTTGTTGTTATTGTAGTTTGTCGCAATTATTTAATTATCTTCAACATTTTTGGTCAAACACTTCGCCACTAACATATTATTAATAATAATAAATTTGTAATTATTTTTTATTATTTTTTGTAGATTTTTTTTGAAATTATTGTTCCGATTGTTGTTGTCGAACACGCACACACACCAAAAAAAAAACTCGCAAAAAAATGATTATTATAATGCATAAATAAAATCAACGTTCACGTAACAACAAAAACACAACCATTGTCGTCTACGTCTTGCTGACTACTGACGTTAACTCTTACGCAGTCCAACTGGCAATGAGAACGCATGGACAACAAAACCCAATCAGAATGCTTGTTTAACGGCCATGTTCCCGTTTACAGCGCCGCACAGTGGACTGCATTGCATTAACTGTATTTAATTGCAGCCTGGCAAAGTTAATCGCTTAATTTTTTTAAATCATTCGATTTTGTGTTGCATTTGCAATCAAATCGCCTATTAACAACTAACTAAGTGTATTTTTTTATGCGTTTTTAGTAATTGAAACGTTTTGGGGACGCAAGCGAAATTCAGAACATTGCTAATTACAGCTGTTACAGGATATTAACATATGTTTGGCACTGTTAGTGTTAGTTAACAGCGCTGGACCTGCACAGCTGAGAGAGCCATTCTGTTATTAACATACGCAGTCCTTGAACAGTGTGACCCATTCTTGGCGCGCGTATAACAGTTTTTAAACGCATCTCCTTGGGAATTTCATAAGGCAGTTTATTTATTTAACTAAAATGACTGAAATTTCTAAGAGCTTAATTTATTTACAGTTCAATTTCATTAATAATTATGTATAATAAATAAATAGCAGAAAAATATTTATTTGTTTTTTTGCTATTGAAAAGTTAAGTATATTATTAATTTTATTTATTTGCTTAGCGCGCAGTTCAAATTTAAACAATTGTGTTTTCCATCACTTAAGCAAGCTGTTTGTCACCAAAAAGTTTCCCGCTTTAAATCGTTTGCAACACTTATAACATTTAATGGTAGCAGCATTTTCTTAAAATAAAACAACTGAATTACATTCTCTTCGTTTTCTTTAACACAAATTAGTGGAACTTAATTGAAGAGTTGTTTATTTATTTGATTTTACTCAAAATGGTAACTATTGGCTCGCTTTTGCGTCGACATGCTCAACATTGCGTTTGGGGTATCGATAGTGGCAATCGACAGCATGTTGCGCAACATTTAAAATGTAGAGCAACATTTGCATATAAATTTCACTTCGTTTTTCCCTTTGTTCCACACCCCCTCCCCGATCTTGTTAATACAAATTTCAACTATGATACAGAGGCAATGAGGCGCAAACTTGTTTGCCTAATTATAACAGACTGCATACATTTGAAAATTGTTCGTGCGTTCGTGCCGTATCGATAGCAACGATGGTCGCTGCTATCGATAGCTTATCGACCATGGTCTTTTCAGCTCGACGTTGCGGACGCGTTTTGAGCAATAGCAACAGCAACGACGACAGCGCCACAACAACACAGCACACAATCAATTTTGTGTAAAAGTGTGCAAAACATATTACAAAATAACAAAAGCAAAAAAAACGATAAACTGAAAAACAAAAAAAGACAGGTTGCAAGCAATATCGCAACAACAACAAATAATCAAAAAAACCATTTTTGTTATTGTTTAAAAGCTTATATTTTTTTTTCGTTCGTTCGTTCGTTGTTTATGTGTTGCAGTTGGGCTGCAGAAGTTGAAACGCAGAAGAAAAGTGAAATCGATTAATAGGCGCAATAGGCAGCAGCAGCAGCAACAAAAACAACAACAACAACAACAAGAACTGACTTGTGAAACAAAATAGTACAAGAGTGGAGCCGAGTTGAAAGTAATTAATAATAAACGGGCGAGCGAAGAGCAAAAACAAAAAGTAGAGATTTAATTTTAATGTCGCAGTTAATTTGTGTGCTAGCAAGAAGCAGCAGCAAGAGCAAAAACAACAACAACAACACCAGCAGCACCATCAGCAGCAGCAGCAGCAGCAGCTGAGGCAGAATCTGAACGCAAAACAAAAAACGAAAACGAAGAGTAAAGAAAAGAACGTACGACGCAGCCGTCGCAGCCCACCTCTCTCTGCCGTTCGTTCATTCGTGTGTGCGTGGGTGCGAGCGAGGCAGCAGCAGCAGCAGTAGTAGTACCAGCAATAACAAAGGAGAACAGCAACGTCGACGTCTGTGTTGAATTTTATTTTATTTTTTTTTTTTATTGTTTTTGACACAATTCAAACGGGAGCTTTGCACTTGAAAAAAGTTTGTTTCTAAGCTCGACATTGTGTTTGCCGAACTGAACGAAAGATTGTGTTTGTGTGTGTGTGTGTGTGGGCGTGTCACTGTATTGGTGCAGCCAGCAAAGAACCCAAGACGCAGTTTGTTTGTTGCCAGCCAAAAGGGAAATTACAAACAATTTACTGTTGCTGCTGCTGCCGACTGCAACGACGACAACAATCATCAAAAAAGCAATAACACAACAAGCAACAACAACAACACGAAGAAGGAGATAAAGCGAGACGCAAACAAAACAACAAAAAAAAAAAAAACGCGACGACGCCAACAGCTGAAAACATATGATTTTTGTTTGTGTTGTTGCTTGTGCTCTGCTTCTTCCACGGTGTCCTCATCGCAGCAGAGCTAACTGAGCAGCGTGAAACGAACGGAACTGGCACGAGTCAAACGAGTATCAGCCGTGTTGTGCTGTGTGTTGCTGCTGCTGCTGCTGCTCTCGTCGTCGTCGTCGTCGACGTTCACCAATTCTCAACTGTTTCTTGACGTCGTAACAACAACGCAGCAGCGTCAAGTGGTAAGTTTTGTTGTTGTTGTCGCTATTTTGTTATTTTGAACTTCGTTTTTTTTGTTTTTTGACGCGCAAAACAAAAACAAACGCGCAACCCATAAATAAAACTCAAATGTAAATTTTATGCAATTTTTTTTGGTTCATTGTTGTTGTGTTCTTTGTATTTCGAAACTATTTCAAGTATAAAACAAAAATGAAAAAAAAAAAAACATCACCCACGCTATTTGTATAGCACATATATTTCATCATTTTTATACACTGTACAGATATATATATATATATATATATATATATATATTTTGTTAAAATTTATTCATTATTCTTTTGTAAAAGCAGTGAATATTTTGGTTTTCTCGCAATTTGCTGTGCCTTTTCAAAAATATACAGACACATTCACAACGTGCACACAGATATATCGCATATACGCACACACACACACACATACACACACTCATACAGTTATTTAATACAGAAGAGAAGTGAACGCTGCGCGTTAGACAGACAACGACAGCAACAACATAACAGCGACTAAATGAAACGAACTGATAGTGAAACACTTTGGCACAGTGGTTAACAGTTTTAACACGAAGTTGTCAAAGTTTATAGAAAATAAAAACGTAATACTTAAATATTAAAAGTGTCAGTGCTTAAACACATGTTTCGAAATAAAATAAATTCTTCAAAAAAATTAATAATAATTCAAAAATATTTTGAAAGTTTTGGCATATGATCGTTTTTTATACCGCATTGAAACCACTGTGCACAATGCTCTTCTAGCAAGATAGAGAGAGGCGAGCGAGTGATGAAAGAAATGAGAAGAGCAGCAAAAACAGTTCATTGCAGCTGACCGTTGTTATTTGTTATTTTTGTTGTCTGTGTGGGTTTTTTTTTTCGTTTCGTTTGTTCGTTTTTCGTTTTCTTGCTTTACACTTCTTTTGATAATTGCTTTGTGGGGGTCTTTGTTTCCAAAAAAAATCATATGTACAATTAATAACAGCAACTAAAAATAACAGCAATTCAAAACCATGACAAAGATAGACGACAGCAAAATGCATTGACACCATTCTCTCATTGTTCTCTCCCTTTCTCTCTCTGTTTAATATCGCAAAATTCATTTGTTTTGATATTGAAAAGTGCAAAGCGCAAAGATCTTTCAACTCAACTTTCGTTATGCGAAATTTTGTTTGAAATTGACTGCAAAAAATGTTTGCCAAATATTTTCTTGTTCAAAATAAACATAAATAAACCACACTGTTGCCGATTTTCATAGTCTTGTTATAAAATACACTCATGTGCATAAGTATGCGTACATCTGTAATTATTAAAGCACGTAGCTCTCCTCATAGCTGTACGTGATCAGATAAAATTTACTTAAAACTAATCCAACAAGTTTGTTAAACGGAATATTTAAGCATATCGTACATAAAAATCTTAAAATATTATATTTTGTCATAACAAATAATAAATAAATTGTTGGGAATTTGAACGTATGGCTTAACCTTCATAATTATTGTCCTTGACTCAATACTCAATTAAATGCAACAATTTTGAAGCAATTTGTGCAATTTGAATTCGAACGCATATATTGATTATTAAATTGCTAAAAGAGGACATTGAACGTGTGTTTAGATTTACCGTTATGGCCCGGTTTGTCCTATGACGCATTGAAAATAATTCCCCTCTCTACGCTTTGCCCACGCGCTGCGGTACAAGTGTTCATTTAATTGGCTTCAAATTGCATTGGGCTCTCTATCTCACTCTCTCTCGTGTCCCTGTTTCAGTACATTGCGTACGCTTATGAAATAATGTGTGTGTGAGTATTTACAGTAACACCTGTTCACAGCAGCAGTATGCTTGCATATGTTTCTCTGCCTGTGTGTGTTTGTGCTTTGCGTTTTGTTGTGATTTTCTTTGTCCACCCCAAAAGCGCTTGACGTAGTTTTTTTTTTTGTCAAGTGGCTTTGGCAATGAACAGCATAAACAATAACATACTAACACCGACACACACACACGCACAGTAGACGTTTTTTTTTGTTTTGCGTGCGGACAAAGAAATCGAACGAACGAACGAGCAAGCGAAACGGACGGAACCATTGGCTCAACATGCTGACTAGCGCTAGCTGGCTTATTAACATTGACACACCAATTTACAAACACACACACGTTCAGTCACTCACTCACACACACATACATTTTTGCACTCATGTCTCTCGTTCTCTCGTGGCATTTGCTGTTGTCTATTGCAAAACAAAGACAAAATGCGTTTCGTTGTTGCGTTTTTTGGGTTCATGTGGGAGGAATGGAACGGAATTGAGTTGAGTTGAGTTGTGGAAGGGGAGTAACTGTTGCTGTTGTTGCCTGCAGATATATGTATCACAGCTACACACACATATATGCAAATGTCTGTATATGTAGTTGTGACATTGCCTGTTTAGTAACTGTTGGTATTTGTTGCTTTTTGCTGTCGCTGCCGCTGCTTCTGCTGCTGTTGCTGCTGCTGCTGCGCGTGTGCGCAAGTCAATTTGCGGGAATGCAAAGCTTCTTCTTCGTCTACTCCTCCCACTTCCTCCTTACCGTTTTATAATACAAAGAGCCACAACTCGAAATCAACTTTTGCAATGCGTCATACGCTTTGTGAAATAGTTTTTTGTTGTATATGTGAGTTAACCTTAACCTTAACAGTATTCGTATAACACATGCACAAACATGTCGAGTGCCACCCCACCCCTTATTCGAATTACATGCAATCATGTACATAAATACAAACATATCCGATACTTATCCCATATGCAGTTTATTAGTTATGTGCACACATACATACATATATAGAGAATTTCACAGTGTCTTCTCCGATTGGCTCATACAGTTAATTACTAATTACTTATGCACTTACACGTCATATGCGCTTATCAAGCGATCGGCTTTATACAGTGCAAGCTCCAAATGTTAAACACAACTTACAACAATAAAACACAATATTTTTAATATGGGTCAAAAAAAAAATACACACGCACACTCACACATGGGTTAATCTTACACTGGTGCATTCTTAACGGACAGCTGTTGCACTCTCACTCGCTCTCGCTCAGGCTGGCTTTGCTTTGTGTTTTTGTTGTCGCTGCTTCGTTCGCTTCTTCTTCTTCTTCTGTCGATGGCCTGATGACTGTAGTAACTATTTTGTTGTTGTTCCACATTTACAGTTATCGAAATAGCAAAACAAATTTTGTTTACCAAAATGTGAGCTTAGTTTGCTGTTTACCTGTTGTTGTTGTTTGTCTAACTTCGCTGTTGTTATTTACGTTGTTTATTATTTTAATATTAATACATTTTTCCTGTCCAATTGCGTGGCGCGCACTGTAACTACACACACACATACATATATGTATGTATGTATGAATATATTATTTTATTGCTCTTTATTTACGCCCCACGGAATCGCTGTCGCCCCCTTTATGAATGTGTGTGTGTGTGTGTGAGCAAAGTAGAAAAAAAAACACGTAATGCGCTAATAAAACTTATAAAGGGGTGCGGGCTGTGTTGTGTTGTTGTGTATGTAGGTGAGGAGTGAAGGGCTTTGGCACGAGTGTGCAAAGATTAAAAGCATTTGATTGAGACAAAGCAAAACGTATGGAATTCGAAACGGCACAGCACGAGCGAGCGAGAGAGAGAGTGAGCAAGATTAGTGTTGCCAAAAAAAAGGCTAGATTTAGTAAAAGAACAAAAAGCTACAAATAAAAGTTTTAGCTAGCTGAGAGATGAGCAAAAAAAGGCTAGATTTAGTAAAAGAAAAAAAGCTACAAATAAAAGTTTTAGCTAGCTAAATGTAAAGCTAGTCAAATTGAACGAATTGAAAAAAGAATAATGAGAGAGGAGCAAAAAAAAGGATAGATTTCGTAAAAAAAATAAAAGCTACAAATAAAAGTTTTCAAGCTAGCTAAATGTAAAGCTAGCCAAACACTGAATTGCGAGTGTGAAAAAAAAGATAAAAGAATAATGAGAGAGGAGCAAAAAAAAGGCTGGATTTAGTAAAAGAAAAAAAAACTACAAATAAAAGTTTTAGCTAGCTAAATTTAAAGCTAGCCAAATAATGAGAGAGGAAAAAAAGGGCTAGATTTAGTAAAAGAAAAAAAGCTACAAATAAAAGTTTTAGCTAGCCAAATTGAACGCAACAAATGACAACACTGATTTGCGAGTGTGAAAAAGAGATAAAAGAATAATGAGGAGCAAAAAAAAAGGCTAGATTTAGTAAAAGAAAAAAAAGCTACAAATAAAACTTTCAGCTAGCTAATGGTAAAGCTAGCCAAACACTGATTTGAGTGTGTAAAAAAGGGATAAAAGAATAATGAGAGAGGAGCAAAAAAAAAGGCTAGATTAAGTAAAAGAAAAAAAGCTACAAATAAAAGTTTAAGCTAGCTAGATTTAGTAAAAGAAAAAAAAAGCTACAAATAAAAGTTTTAGCTAGCCAAATTGAACGCAACAAATGACAACACTGATTTGCGAGTGTGAAAAAGAGATAAAAGAATAATGAGGAGCAAAAAAAAAGGCTAGATTTAGTAAAAGAAAAAAAGCTACAAATAAATGTAAAGCTAAAATGACAACACTGCTTTGCGAGTGTGAAAAAGAGATGAAAGAATAATGAGAGAGAGTAACTGTGCAGTTTGTTTATTTACTTTTTTGCATTCTATTTTGCAGTTGACAACAGCTGGCACACACACGCACACAAACATAGCCATAGACATACAGACTGTCTGTCTCCGTTGTCTGCACTGTGCTGTGCGAGCGAGAGAGCGCATATCGCTCACACACCCTGGTCTTCGCAGCAGCTGAGACGTCGTCGTCGTCGTCGTCACTTCACTTGTGGTTGTTGTTGTCGTCGTCGTCGTCGATATTGAATCAGTAGACGGGGCGGGGGGGCACACACTATGTCCGCTGATTCGCCACGACGCCATCAACACAGCAGCCATCATCATCATCAACATCAACATCAACACCAACATCATCACAATCACCAACACAATCAACAACTGCATCATCAGTCGTCGTCGTCGTCGTCGTCGTCTGCAGGCGGCAGCGGAACAGGAACCGGAAGCGGAAGCGGAAGCGGAGCTGGAGGTGTCATGCCAGCAATTGTGCCACCGCAAACAGTCAGCGATCGTTCGATCTTGGATTCGGCCATTGGATTCATAAACGATGTAACGCTCGTCCATCAGCCGTCGCAGGATCCCAAGGATATCATAACCTGGGCACGTTTTGAGACCGGCGCCGATGTGAGTGATCCCCGTTTCGGCGATGACTGGGAACTGGAGGGGCATGCCGCACCGCCACTCCTCCTTATACTTGGCTATAGCATCGGTGTACAGGTTTGGGCCATACCCGCCAATGGCGAAGCCGTCGAAGTGTTGTCCTGGCGTCATGGCGTTGTCACCGCTCTCCGTGTCCTGCCCACGCCGGTGACAGCGGCCAGTGCTCTCGACGACAATGGCCGGGCCGACGAGCCCATGGATGCGTTCGCCGAGAAACGTCCCCTGGTCGCGCTCGTCGATGGCGGCAGTGCGGCGACGTCCAGCAACTTAGGATCCGCCGGCGGTTCCGGTTCCGGTGGTGGCAGTGCCGGTTATGTGCATCATTCAACTGTTCCGCCATCGGCACACTTCAGTGCCGTTAACTTTGTCTCGCTGAAGTCGGGCGCCCAGGTCAAGACCATCAAATTCAAGAATGCCGTACTGGATGTCCAGGCCAATCGTTCGGCAGTCGTCGTGAGCTTCCACGAACGTTTGGCGGTCTTCGATGCGCGCACGCTCGAGGATCGACAGACGATAACCACCTGCTTTCCAAGTCCAGGGTGAGTACAACAAGAGATTTGCTTTTTAAGTTCCTTCATTAATCCCTCTTACCTTCCAGGATCAATCCCAATCCCATTGCACTTGGACCACGCTGGCTCGCCTATGCGGAGAACAAGCTGCTCCATGCCAAGCGCAGCGGCGGCGGCTGTGATGGCGAGGGCGTGCCCAGCTATACGGCCACGGTGCTCAATGCGGCCAAGTCCTTTGGCAAGGGTCTGCGCGAGCTGGGCGAACAGGTCGCGGCGGGCCTGACGGGCACCGGCAGCGGCAACAGTTCCAAGAGCAGCAGCTTCGATTCCGCAACGGGCGTGGCCGAGCCACGACAATCGGGCGTCGTCACCATTATCGATGTGAAGGTAACAATAATCGATATCGAAATCCTTTCGAATCCTCATTACCTTCTTTTTCTGCAGCACACGGTCCGGGAATATAGTCCGACGACGGGCACTCCGGTGGCCAACGGCGGCGAACAGATTGTTGCCCATTTTGTGGCACACAGCGAGGCGCTCGTTGCCATGGAGCTCGACAGCTCCGGCATGCTGCTGCTGACGGCGGATCGTCGTGGTCACGACTTTCATGTCTTTCGCATACAACCGCATCCGGTTGGCTCCAGTCTGGCGGCCGTGCATCATTTGTATGTGCTGCATCGGGGCGACACCAGCGCCAAGGTGCAACATATTGCCTTCTCGCTCGACTCACGCTGGGCAGCCGTATCCACATTGCGCGGCACCACCCACGTCTTCCCCATAACACCCTATGGCGGCGCCATGGGCGTCCGCACCCACACCTCCCTCCATGTGGTGAACAAGCTATCGCGCTTCCATCGCAGCGCCGGCCTGGGCGCCGACGGACGCTCCAGCTCGCCCATCTCGCACTCGGAGAGCACCACGTTCGTGCAGTCGTTGCAACCCTATCACAATCCAACGTTGCCGCCCTTCTCCAGACCCTCGGTAGTTCAGCCGTTGGCCCAGTTGCGTCAACCCTTCGTGCTGGGCTCACCGCCGGCCAGTGCTAGTGGTGTTGGCGGTGGTGCGGGCGGTGGTCTAGCTGGTGGTGGTGGTGGTTTGGGTGGTGGAGCTGGCACTGGTAGTGCTGGTGCTGGACATCATTCGAGCGCTGGCAGCGCTGGACATCATCATCAACATCATCATCATCAGCATCAGCATCATCATCATGGCATGGGTTCGCGTCAACGTTTGTCCTCCCTATCGGATGACAGCGGGAAACCGTTAAGCGTTTGTGCCACATTCGCCAAGTCACGCTCGTGGTTGCTGGAGCCGCCGACGGCGACACGTGAGGCACCGCATCGCATCCAGCGCAAGGCGGTCGATTCGCTGTTCGTGATGGCCGGACACGGTGCTCTCATACAGTACGATCTGGACACGAAATTACCCTCAAGTGAGTCCGAAGAGTCCTTTTGTGATTCGTTGAACCCTAAAAAGGGTATAATGGTTGTGTGCAAAAGTATATTACAGTCAGAAGGAAGCAGCTCCGAGCCCATAAAGTATATATGTATTCCTGATCAGCATCAACAGTCGAGTTGATATAGTTTCGATAACATTTCCCGTTTCCGATATACACATGTTATCGATAACAAAATAAAGTATATATATATTCGCGATCAGCATCAACAGTCGAGTCGATATAGTTTCGATAACATTTCCCGTTTCCGATATACACATGTTATCGATAACAAAATAAAGTATATATATTCTTGATCAGCATCAACAGTCGAGTCAATGTAGTTTCGATAACATTTCCCGTTTCCGATATACACATGTTATCGATAACAAAATAAAGTATATATATATTCGCGATCAGCATCAACAGTCGAGTCGATATAGTTTCGATAACATTTCCCGTTTCCGATATACACATGTTATCGATAACAACATAAAGTATATATATTCTTGATCAGCATCAACAGCTGAGTCGTTATAGCCCGTCCGTCTGTATACATGAATTTTCGATAACATTTCCCGTTTCCGATATACACATGTTATCGATAACAAAATAAAGTATATATATATTCGCGATCAGCATCAACAGTCGAGTCGATATAGTTTCGATAACATTTCCCGTTTCCGATATACACATGTTATCGATAACAAAATAAAGTATATATATATTCGCGATCAGCATCAACAGTCGAGTCGATATAGTTTCGATAACATTTCCCGTTTCCGATATACACATGTTATCGATAACAAAATAAAGTATATATATATTCGCGATCAGCATCAACAGTCGAGTCGATATAGTTTCGATAACATTTCCCGTTTCCGATATACACATGTTATCGATAACAAAATAAAGTATATATATATTCGCGATCAGCATCAACAGTCGAGTCGATATAGTTTCGATAACATTTCCCGTTTCCGATATACACATGTTATCGATAACAAAATAAAGTATATATATATTCGCGATCAGCATCAACAGTCGAGTCGATATAGTTTCGATAACTTTTCCCGTTTTCGATATACATATGTTATCGATAACAAAATAAAGTATATATATTCTTGATCAGCATCAACAGTCGAGTCAATGTAGTTTCGATAACATTTCCCGTTTCCGATATACACATGTTATCGATAACAAAATAAAGTATATATATATTCGCGATCAGCATCAACAGTCGAGTCGATATAGTTTCGATAACTTTTCCCGTTTTCGATATACATATGTTATCGATAACAAAATAAAGTATATATATTCTTGATCAGCATCAACAGTCGAGTCAATGTAGTTTCGATAACATTTCCCGTTTCCGATATACACATGTTATCGATAACAAAATAAAGTATATATATATTCGCGATCAGCATCAACAGTCGAGTCGATATAGTTTCGATAACATTTCCCGTTTCCGATATACACATGTTATCGATAACAAAATAAAGTATATATATTCTTGATCAGCATCAGTAGTCGAGTCGATGTAGTTTCGATAACATTTCCCGTTTCCGATATACACATGTTATCGATAACAAAATAAAGTATATATATTCTTAATCAGCATCAACAGCTGAGTCGTTATAGCCCGTCCGTCTGTATACATGCATTTTCGATAACTTCTCCCGTTTTCGATATACATATGTTATCGATAACAACAAAATCTTGAATTTGAAAACTCCAGATTTGGTACATAAGCTCGCCTAATCCCTAGGCAGTACAAGTTTGTTTCAAATTTTCGATAACTCTTCTCGTTTCCGATATACACTTGTTATCGATAACAACAAAATCTTGAATTTGAAAAACTTTTTGATGCAGTTTGAAAGATTAGACAAAAAAACGACAATCTGTGAAATTAAATTGAAATTGGTTGAGAAATACTGGAGATATGGAGTATTGAAATTAAGAAGGTATGCACTATACGCGTATACATACACACACTCACACATACTTGCAAGCACTGACTGTATGCGTAAAGTATAGGATTCAGGGTATAGTCTAGTCGGCATTTCTCGACTAGAGCCTTCCTACTTGTTGTAACTTCGTTTCCCGTTTCGTTTCGTTTCGTTTAGATGTTGCCAAAGAGAAGATTTGTGATGATACGCCCATTGAATTGGAGGTGGAGGCGAAGGCACAGTGGAATCTGGGCCGACGCAAGGATGGATCTCAAGAAATCATACCACCGCTGGCACTGGACAATTGGCTGATCAAGGATCGCCATGCCAGCCTCCTGATGGACAGTGGCCATCAGTTCGATGAGGTTGACGAGCGGGCCGAAAGCTGGCTCGCCCAGGTCGAGATAATCACGCATGCGGGACCGCATCGTCGCCTCTGGATGGGGCCGCAATTCGTTTTCAAGAACTACAATACGCCCAGCGGGTAAGCGGGAAGGAAACTGGAAAAAGTTTTTCACGGGTTTGAACTTCCTTTTCTTTTCCTTATTTTCAGTTCCAATTTGAATCATGTGGACGCGGAGGCTGTGGAAATTGGCGTAACAAAGACAGCAACCACTGCGCTGCCGGGTGCCTCAACTGGTTGCAATCCATCCTCGATACAGCCGAGCATCATTTCCACCCCCCTCGAGCATGCGAATCCACTCGCTGGTGTTGGTGGCGCCACAGTCACAACAACCGGACATCGTATCGGTGTGCCCGTGCTCATTGAATCCAGTTCGTACAGTAAGTTAAAGTTTCTCTCTCTCTCTTGCTCATTGAGACTTATTGTTCTCTTTGTCTAACCCACAGGCAGCATTGAGCAGAGTCCCAAGCTTATGGATCGCTTCCGGCACGGACATTTGGACTCCGATTACGGTCACGGCGATATGCGTTTAAAGGAGGATTTGGCCGATGCCATGCGAGAATCGCCCTCAACGGCAGCCGCACGTCGCGAGACCGGTAAGTCCCAACCAAAACTATATCCGATATATATATATATATATAGTATGTGTGTGTTCAAATGTGATTTAATTGAATGTTTTACTCTCACGCTTTTCGTTAAGTTATCCGAACTAAATCATCTCTTTTGATTATTTGTTTTCGTTGATTTTCGTTAAGTTTCGATTATTTTCACTAGTTTTTCCAACACTATTGGTCTAACTTTTAGAAGTCGTGTTTGAAAATAACTGTTTATGATTTATTGTTAGCGAAAATGTTTAAAATTTCTTAACATATTTCAATATTTTGTTTTCAAAAAACTAATTTCAATTTCTGAATCACATTTCAACACAGTTTCTATCTACTGTTTTTTGTTGTTATGAAGTTAAAGCTTTGAAATCTTTGATTTTCGTTTCGATATCGCCATTTTGAAGAGGTTTTTTAATTTTTTTTCGTTAAATGTTAAAACTGGTGAATTTGCAGAAACACCACGAAATTGGCATTTGGTTCGTCTCGCTCCTAAGTTTTCAGTAATCTTTTTCTTCGTCCCTTCCCTTTCAATATTCATCATCATCATCATCATCATCATCCTTAATACTTCATTGGGTTTTGGCTTCTTCTCATGTATATATATATATATATAAATTCTAAATTTGTCTAAATTTGTATACTATATGGTCTAAATTTAAGCTAACCAAACATTTTTCTATATATCAAAAAAAAAAAATTCAACGATTTCAAATTTATTCACTCGCACACACACACACACATACACACACACACACACATATGAATTGGGTTCTCTTCTTCTTTTCGGATGACTTTGAAAACCTTTCCAACCAAAAATCCCATCGCTTTCGGAAGTTTTTTCGAAACTTTCTTTGAAAAACTTTCTCAAATTCGCTTTCGTTAAATAATATTCAAAGGGTTGCTTCTTCTTCTTCTTTATCAACTCGGTCTTGTTCTTCTTCTTCGTCTTCTGCTTCTTCTCCAACGAATTCTACTGCTTTATGTGTATACTATATATATTGGGCATTCCCCCCCTTCCTCCCCTCGTTTCTTTCTTTACTTTCGTCGAGTTACAAAAAATACCAAAAAAAAAATTACCGCAAAATTACAAAATTTCAAACAACGAGTGCGAGTGAAACAGTGAGAGAGAAAACACACACACAGAGAAAGCAATAGAGAGAAAGAGACAGAGAGAGAGAGAGAGAGTGAGAGAGACAGAGAGAGCGAGCGAGAGCGAGGGAGAGAAAGAGACAGAGAACAGTTGAGAAGAAAAAGAGCACATGAAATCTTCAAAGAATTCTTCTTGACTACAAAAACAAAAGCCAAAGCCATATAATTTCGTTAAAAAAATAAAAAAAAATAAAAAGAAAATGAAAATCGTTTAAAAATACGAAAATTCCTTTAATTTTAAATACATTATATTTTTAGCGTTTCATTTTGCTTTTAAAAATTCAAAAAAGCGCTTTCAAAACTCACTTAAATTAAAAAAAACACTAGCAAAAAAAAATATTTTAATCATAAAAAAAAACATTTTTTCACGCAGCAAAAATAAGCTTTAAAAAAAAACTTTTGAAAAAAAACTTTAAAAAAAAAATTGTTTAAAAAAACTTTAAAAACAACTTTAAAAAAAAATAAAAAAAAACTTTAAAAAATAACTTTAAAAAAATTTTTTTTTAAAAAAATACTTTAAAAATAATCTTTAAAAAAAAAAACTTAAAAAAACATTTAAAAAAAACTTTAAAAAAAACTTTAAACTTTTTTTTTTTAAATTAAAAAAATAAACTTTTTGCCTTAAAGCCTTGATTTTGTTTTTCTTGCTGTTTATGCATTTTAACAATCGCAGTTCCTTTTTTTACTGTTTTGTTACTGTTTCTACTTTGTTTTTACTTTCGATACGCATACTGAAAGACATTAAAAAAAAAAAATAGTTAAAAAAAAAATAAAAATAGTTAAAAAAATAAAAATAGTTAAAAAAAATCAAAAAAACTTTGGCAAATTGCGCTTTTCTCATACAAATTTGTTTTCTCTTCTCTTCTCTGTTCTCTGCGCGACGATAACCGATAACCGAACGCCTCCACAACAACGATAACCGATAACCGAACGCCTCCACAACAACGATAACAACAACAACACCAAAAAACTTTCCCCCAACCAACATGATTCCACAGCCAGTTGCTGTATGCAACAAGAGCAACAGCAACATCGTACCGCAGATGTTGCAACCGAAACGATAGCAACTGTTGCGGCAGCAACAGCAACAGTTGCCACACAAGCAACAACAACAACTGCAGCTGCCGCCTATGACAACACCTGTTACTACGATGCACTCGCCGAACACGAGGCGGATGAGGAACAGCTGCAACTGCCACACAGTGCTGCCACACTCGCCGCTCTGGCCAGTGTGCTGCCCAACATATGCAGCTATGAGCTGCCAGCAACAGCAACAGCAGCAACAGCAACTGTTGGTGTTGCTGCTGCAACACGCATCGAGAAGATGGTGAATCCTTTGGGCACCGTCACCGATGTCCATGCGGGCATCAGCTGCGAGCTGCAAACGGATATGCTCGACGAGGTGGTGGGCCAGCTGGCCGCCGAGGATTGCGTCATCCATGAGAACTGCGACGAGGCGCTCTTCCGCCCCGTCGTGGCCATCTTCTGTGACGAGCTCGCCGAGCAGCGCAAGCACGAGTTGCAGCTGCAACGCGATGCTGCCACCGCTGATCAGCAGCAGCAACAGCAGCGCCAGGAGCAGAACCAGCCGCCCGTTGTCCTGGCCAACAAGCTGATTGTGCCCGTCATTGCCAAGGAAGTGGACGAGGTCATCGTCCAGAAGGAGCGGCGACAGAAGTCCTTGAAGTCGCAGGCTGCTGCCGAGGATGCGGCTCAAGCATTTCGCTTTGCCCAACTCTCGCATCTCAATAAGCCGATTGCAATTGCAGCTGCAACACCACAGCCGCAGCCGCAACCCGAACGAACAACAGCAACAACAACCACTGCCAGTAAGCCAGCAACAACACCAGCAACAACAGCAACAGCAACAACAGCAACTGCCAGCAGTGAGGATGATGAGATGCAAACATCGATAAGCTCAACGCTCTCCCAAATATCAACAACAACAGCAACTGTTGCTGCTGCAACAAGCAACAAAAAGTCGAAAGCGGCCAAGCACAAGGCCAATAAGGCAGCAGCATTGCAACAGCAACAGTTGCAGAAGAGCAAAAAAGACAAGAAACAGCAAGAGCTCGAAAGGGAAAAGGAGAGGGAGAGGGAGAGGGAGAAAGAGAAGGAAAAGGAGAAGGAAAAGCAAGAGCAGGAACGAAAGCGTGAAGCGGAGCTAAAGGAAAAACAGGAAAAGGAGAAGGAAAGGGAAGAGGAAAAGGAAAAGGAAAAGGAGAAGGAGAAGGAAAGGGAAAAGGAAAGGGAGAAGGAAAGAGAAAAGGAGAAGGAAAGGGAGAAAGATAAGGAAAGGGAAAGAGAAAGGGAAAAGGAAAGAGAAAGGGAAAGAGAAAAGGAGAAGGAAAGGGAAAGGCAAAAGGAGAAGGAAAGGGAAAGAGAAAAGGAAAAGGAAAGGGAAAAGGAGAAGGAAAGGGAAAAGGAAAGACAAAAGGAGAAGGAAAGGGAAAAGGAGAAGGAAAGCGAAAAGGAAAGGGAGAAGGAAAGGGAAAGGCAAAGAGAGAAGGAAAGGGAAAAGGAAAAGGATAAGCAAAGGGAGAAGGAAAAGGAAACGGAAAAGGATAAGCAAAGGGAAAAGGAGAAGGAAAGGGAAAGAGAAAAGGAAAAGGAAAGGGAAAAGGAAAGGGAAAAGGAAAGGGAAAAGGAGAAGGAAAGGGAGAAGGAAAAGGAGATAAAGCTCAAAAAGGAGCTGGAACTAAGGCAACTGAAAGAACTGAAGGAACAGCGGGAAAAGGAACACAAGCGAGAGCAGGAAAAGAAGCTAAAGCAAGAGCAGGAACAGAAAGTGAAATTAACTAAAAAGAAGGAGGAGAAGGAAGAGCAGGAGGAACCGGCTGACTGGGAGCAAGAAGCAGACGCCGAATGGGAGGAGGAGGAGGAACCGGAACCGGAACCGGAACAAGTAGACGAAACCGACTCCTCGGAGCAAGAGGAACGCAACGATGATCATGCGGATCAGCTGCTGGCCAAAAGGGCAACCATTGCAGCCGTGATGATAAGCAGTGCCAGTGCGCAAGGACTCAACCTGCAGGTGGAAACCCAAAAGGAAACGGAGAAGGAGAAGGGAAAACCTAAACCGAACCCAAAACCGAACCCCCCAAACCCAAATCCAAATCCAACCAGCTATCAGGTCAAAGTGCTCGATTTGACGCCAAGCTCGAAAACCGCAACGAAAACGAGTCCTAGCGGCGGTCGCAAGGATAAACTGTTGCCAGAGTTGCCAACACCGCTGAAATCCTCATTCGATGATTTTCTGTTGCAACCGCTGGAGACGCTACCACCACTGCCCGCACTCGAACCGCTCCCCGCACCCGATAAACTAGCGAGCGGTTCAACGGAGCGCAGTCTCATCAATTTCGAGAGTCCTTTGCAGGAGAATGCGGCGGCAATGCCGAGGAAGATAACGCCACCGCCACGCGGCTTCACCGAACACAATCTAATACTGGCGCTATGCGGTTCGTTGCACGAACCGGGTAAATCGGGCAAATCGGTTAAGCTGGAGAAATCGGTGTGCAGCTCGTCCGGTTCGGAGGATCTGCTGCACATGCAGGACGAACCCAAGAAGCTGAGCAAAAAGCACAAGCGAGCCAATAAGAAAACATTGGTGGCGCCACCAAACCATGAGGATGAGGAGTTGCGTCCATTGATAAGCATTAGTATGTGTGAAGCGGATGCCAATATGGCTGACGATGATGAAGATAATGCTGCTGATGATGATGATGATGAAGATGATGAAGATGATGACGATGATGATGATCGAGATGATGTTGGTGGCGTCCAACTGGCTGACGATGATTTGTTGCATTTTGGTGGCAACACCACAGACAGCGAAGGTCCTGTCCCAGCAACAGCAGCAGCAGCAACAACAGCAACCATGGAAGCAACAAGCACAACAGCAACATCAACATCAACATCAATATCATCGTCATCGACAGCAACGACAACAACATCCGATGACAAACAACAACAACAACAACATCATTATCCGCACAGCAATCTGAAACTGAAAACTAAAAAGTTGGAGCATAAAATCAATTTGATTGCTGCTATTGAGGCAGCAACATCCTCATCGTCGACATCGAACAGCTCGGCTGAGGACAGCAGCGTCGAGACGACATCAACAACAACAGCAACATCAACAGCAGCAGCAGCAGCAGCAACATCAGCAGCAACAACAACATTGGATGCAGCAGCAGCTAAGACAACAACAAAACAACAGCAACTATTGCCACTGGCAGCAGCAGATGGAGCTGCAGCAACAGCTGCCACGCCCACTTTGAGCTTGAGTCTGGGCGCTGGTGCCCAAGTGCAGCCGTGTGGCGCAAAGAAGAAGACCAAACGTCGCAAGAGATAAGAATTAGCAATATGTTTGTTGTGCGTTTTCAGTCTTGTTGTCATCTGGCATTTGTATGCCAATCCAACAGCAACAACAACAACAACAACACCAACAACATCAACAGCAACAACAACAGGAACGCGTAACGAACAGGATGAACAACAACAGGAGCAACAGTTGCTGCCAGAGCAACAACAAGAAGAAGAAGAGTTGCTGCTGCTGCCACCGCCTCCGCCGCCGCCGCCTGCTTAAAAGCGCAACAAACATTTACTTTGCAACAACAACAACATATACACAATATGCCACAGTGGTTGCTTGCAGCATGAAACGACTCTTCAATATGACATCAACAATATATATATATATGGAGACAACTCTTAAAAATGCCATCAACAATATATATATATATATATATATATATGTGCAAACAGGCTGAATTTATATATATATATACAACAAAGAAATATTTCAAAAATTCATAACGCAAAATTTTAGAAAATTTATATTAAATAACAACAAGAGTACATGTCAAAAAAAAATTCAATTGATTTTCCAATTTTCATTGCCATGTAAAAAAAAAAAATTCAATTTACCGAATTTTCGAGTAATTTCAATTGCCAAGCAACCACTGTAAAGCCATTAGCCACCACACCCCCCTCCCACTCTACCACCTTTCTAAGAGAAAAAAAAACCGTACACTTGTAAATCTCTCTCTCTCTCTTTCGCTCTCTCTCACTCTCCCCCTCTCTACAACGGTAAATTTCTCAAAGTGTGCAACAAAAAAAAAAACAAAACAAAAACAAAAAAAAACAATGTGATTACTGACAACAAAAACAAAAAAAAAATCAAATTCAATTAAAATTAAAAAAGATTCATAAAATAAATATATATTTAAATATATATATATATATGTGTATAATGCTTAAACATTTTAAGAGTAAAAAATTATATTATTAGCGTTTAAAACTCAATAAAAAAAACACACACACACACACACACACACATATATATATAAATATAAATGTTTAAGAGAATTGTGCAAAAATTTATAACGAAAAAAAAACAAAAAATCAAAAGCTAAGTTTTAATGTGTATATACCACAAAAAATATTTTGACAATGACAAAAACAAATTGTAAAAAAAAAACAACAAATTGCTCACACATACAGACAAAACCCAGCTTGAAATACTACATGCATATATATATATAAATATATATATACACACACATAAATATAATACTGTCCAATGCCACAATCGTTGTGTAAAAAAGCTCTGTGTATAAGTTCTGCTGGCAGCAGAACCGCGCTCTCGGCCTAACTGCATATTTTCCAACACCCACACACACACACACGCTCGCTCTCTCTCACTTTGTTGCTCGGCTCTCAGCAATCGATCGGCTGTTGAGAGAGAGCAACGAGCTCGCTGCTCGCTGCTCGCTGCTCGCTGCACTTTACACAGAGCTGCAAGACCTGCTTTCGTTAAGTTTCGTTAAGTTTTTATAACGCCGGCCCACAAACACTACAACAACTGCACCCCTAAACCGAAACGCTCTCAAAAAAAAATATAAAAAATAAGAAAAAACCCAAAAAAAAAAATAAAACCCCCAACTCGTTCAAATTTAATTTTTTTTTTTTATTTTTGTTGTATTTATTAAAAAAAAATTTTTTTAAAAGTCTTTAATTTATAAGAATTTAAATTTTTCAATTGTTAAAAACTTTGGCAAAAACTTTTGAAATATAATGTAAAAAACAACAACCAAAATGATTAGTTTTCTGTATATATAAATATAACTTGCAGTATTTATGATTTTCAACTGACGAGAAGCAAAAATATTGAGGAAAAAAATGAAAAAAAAAAACAACTAAATATAAAATTTAATTAATTTAAATATGTATAATTAAATAAATGCAATTTTAGTTAAAACTACCATAAAAAATGTTGTTGTTTTTAATTGGAATTCTTCCAATTGTAAAATCTCGAACTTTATTCAGTTATTTTATTTTTTCACCATTTCTCATACAACTATTATTTAAAATTCAAATTTGTTTTCTATTCTTTTGCCAGCGAAATTCTTTGGCAAGCATCAAATGGATGGATTAGCTTTTACCAACAACAACAACAACAAAAGCATTGCAATAGCCGCCAGTAAAGGCAACAACAAGCCAATGAAACCCAACAAACCCGAAGCGACGACGACGACGACGGAGCCGAACCAACCAATGAGCACAACAACAACACCACCATCAGCAGCCGAAGTAGAGATACCAACAACAAAAACAACAACACAATTGAACTGTAATCCGCATGGTGTATTGCCCATAAAGCCGCAAAGCAAAACGGCCGCTGTTGGCATCGATGGTGAACTTGCGACTGTGGTGAATATCGATTGCTTCGACGATCAACTCAGCCTGAGCAGCATCAGCACAAATAGTCGGCTCTCGCTGGACGGCCCGCCGTCGCAGTCGTCGCCGCCGCTCAGCTTAACGAACGGCCTCATGGACACGAACCTAATGCATTTTAGCGAGAGCGCTGCCGCTGTCGCCGTTGACAGCTATGATGGTGAATTGGAACCCGAACTGGCTACCACGGCTGGCATGCAAAGTTTGTGAGAATTAGTAGCAGTTGCTAACGGTAACGGCATTTTGAAAGCTGCGCTGCACTTTTTATGCGCAGCTTACTCCGACAACAACAACAACAACTGCTGGTGAATGAAGCTTTCTTAAAAAAAATCCTACAAAAAAAAAATACAAAAACAAAAAAATCCCAACAAAAATACAAATTCGTAAGGTGCTTGTTTTAACAGTTATTTTTTTTTTATATATCGTATAAATATATATATATTTTTAAGTACAAAATGACACGTGTGCTTCAGCTGAGACTTAAGCAGAGCTTAAAGCTTATTGCCAAGACACAGTATAAAATGAAACAGTTAACAATTTTAAAGCTCTTCCCATGGTTCAAAATTCCTGTCAATCAAAGGATTGACCCAACATTTTGACGAGCCTTGCATATTATAATCAACTTCAGTTAAAGCTAAAAGCTCAATAAAGAAAGCTTTAAGCTCCGGATTAATCGTATGCTTAAGCGCCAGTTGAAGCTTGTGTCATTACAGTTTACAAAAGCATTACTTAGTTGAATTAGTTTCGTTTATTTTTTTGCAAATTTCATTTCCTTTATCATCATTATTATTATTATTAAACAATTGTTGACAAAAACGCATAGCAAAAAGCCATAAAAAGAAAAAGAGTTCAATAATCAAAAACAAAAAACAAAAAATACAAATTGTGAGAATTATAACTATATAAAAAAAAACAAAATACATAGATCAGATCAGACCTCAGCTGAATGCCGTGATATTTAAAATAAAATTTAAACAAAAAACACACAAACAAAAGTGCAAGCAAAGAAATAAGCAAATATATACCATAAAAGAAAGGCAAAAACTATTAAAAAATACAAAAAAAAAAAAATACAAATATATATTATACACCAATACATATACATATATACTATATATACTTATATAACTTGTGTATAAGCATGGGCATGTTGAGACCTTAACATTTTTTTTCTTCTTTTTTCAAAACTTTTTTTTTTGGTACACAACTTTTTTATACAACTAAAATAATGTTAGAAAAAAAATATATATATTTTTCTATATGAGTTCAAATATTGAAATTCCATTCCAAAATCGAACCATTTACAGCTATACATATAAAAAAAAAGCATATCCATATACAACATAAAACATAGAATTGGCTCCGAATTTTAGAAAAAGCTCCACTAAAAAAAATTTTTAAAAAAATATTAAAAATTTTTTACATATTTTTTTGGTATTTATGTAAAACAAATAAGGAACATATATATATATTTAGATATGAGCATTACTGAAAATATAATATATACGATTCAGATCCATTGTGCATTAAAAAAAATCTTAACCACTTCCAATTCCACCAAGAATTCAAAAAAAAAAAAAAAAAAAAATTACAAATACAAATTAAATATATATATATATAAATATTGTATAACATTCGCTTTGAACAACTTAAGAAAACCATAAACATATATATATTATTTTTCAATATTTCTATTTTAATTACTATAAAGTTTTTTCCATGTGCTCCATTTTAACTGAATTATAAAAGGTTCAGAGTAGTACATCTATTTTAGCACATACATACCTATATACTACATACACATAGTATATGTATTTGAGTGAATATAATACTAAATAAATAATAATAAATGAATATATATTCAAGTTTGGTATAAGAGCGTGCATTTTCAAAAAAAAAAAAAAAAAAAAATGTTTTCTTAATGAATTTCTCTTAACAACAAAACCATTTTAAGGAAATAAAAACTTAGAAAAAAAAAACAACATATATATTATATAAAAAAGCAATTTGAATGCGTTTTCATGTTGGGAGCAAAGGAACCTTCAATAGAGCCTAAAAGTATGCTTTAAAAATTCACATTTTTCTTAAAACGGATTTTTTAATTCAAATTTTACTGCAACAACTTTCAAGACTTATCGTTAATACAAACATAAGTCTGATCAATGTTTAAAAAAAAAACTTGGGATAAGAAAAAAAGTTCGAAAATAAACTTTTTCGACTTTTAATTATTGTTGCGCTTTTCATTCTATAAAGAAAAAAGCATGCGTAATGATAAAAACATATAGTATATGAGCATAAGTATTTTTAGTAGAGAATTTTTCAATTTATTTTGAATTTTTCATTAATATTTGTGGTATACACTTTATCTTTAGACTCTAGTGTAGTAGTATGGTTGTGGGGAAGCCAAGCTCTTGAAGCTTAGCTTAGCTTTACAGTCGTGGCGCAATATAAAGTGCATGCCAACGATCGAACAGAACGTTCAGCAATCGAACTTTGAAACAAAGCTGCCAAATTACTGTCACATGCAAGAAATATTAACTGTTAAACATTTTTTAGGTCACATTTTGCCTGCACTCCCCGAAACATTGACCATTTATTGCGAATGGAATCGAACCAATATCAATATCAATATTATTATTATTATTTTTGTTTATCATTAATTTATGGCACAGCTCATGTGATTAGGCAGCACTTACCCTTCAGTAGACCTCCTTCCCCTTCTTTCCCACTTCTTTCACCCCTGCTTTCCCACTTCTTTCACCCCTCTTTCACCACTTCTTTCATGGCTTATTGGTTCGAATATTATCGCGGCATGAAAGCGATACGATTAGTTGACCAATGCCAATTATGATTACCACATTAAACCCGGTAAAAAAAAAAACAATAAATGGTGATAAGAGTTCCGCAATACTTTCATAAACCCACAAATTTTATTCCAGGTGGTTTTTTTTTCGTATTTCCTTTCGATTTATATAATATAAGAACTTTCGGAAACTCTTTTCCATAGTTTTGAACGCAGAACGAGAACTAGAAACTTCGATTAACGAAGTTTTCTTTATGGTTCCATCTAAAAAACAATTTCTAAAGCGAATTTATTTCCTGTCCACTTGATTTTCGATTTATGCAAGTTCAACTCGTTTAGGTTTTTAAGGTTTGGTATAATATAATATTATGGAAATTTTTACAAAAATATCTACAACAAAATCTTATCTCTTGTACCGTATGTATGATGTCATATTTATAATCAAAAAAAAAAAAAACTTCTTTTTTTTTATACACAAAAACTCATCTGTCATAACAATGCTAAGATAAAAACCAAAAATCATGTGCGTATACAATTCTAATAACATAGTGCGTAATATCTTATCGAAATTATGGTCATGGGTAGATAGTATGTGCTTTTTAAGGGCAACTCTTGCGTCAATATTGCGAACCTATATATTTCTTATATATGTTATATGTTTCTTATCGGAAAGCATAAACGAGAAATCAAATAATAAGAAAAACATAATAATTAAAAATTTTCTCAGTGTTAAAGTTAACTTTCATTACTTTTTCAAGTATTTGGTAATGTTATATAACCTTTAAATGTAACCAAATCTCATGAAATTCTTTCAATTGAACGTGTAGCTGTTATCGCTATCAGATGTTATCGATAGGTCGATACGTGTTATCGCAACAAGGACATTACATATTCGAAAATGAAACAAGAAGGTTAATAAAGCAATGGTATTGGCTCAGACAACCGTTAGAAACAATGGCGCCGGCAATTAACCGTTTCTTATTGCTTGATAGCCTTCACAATATCAAAAACAATAAAAAAAAACACATACACACACACATACATATACATATACCTATATGTACTTGCATATGATGCAAAGTTTTGTAATTTGCCGGTAAATGAGCAAATCAAGCACATGTGTAACAAATTGCACGTGCATCGAAGAAAACAAACTGAAACAGAATCAGAACGAGAGAGAGAGAGAGAGAGCGAGAGAGGGAAATGCGCAGGCGTCATTAATGCTCACTAAAGATTCCCCTCTTTTTTTTTTGTTGTTTTTTTGGCTAGTGGTTAATTTCCCCTGTCAACTAGAGCTGCCCCTATTTGGGCAAAAACTGTTGCGGCGAATTCCAAAAACAACAACAAGAGAGACTTAACAACTGTGTACGAGAGAGAGAGAGAGAGAGAGAGCATGCGCATAAATGGGATGCAAGAGCAGAGTTTACAAGACGGACAGCTGCATTTGATTTTAACGGTAAATAGAGATGTCTGTAGCCATGTGTGTGTGTGTGTGTACGTGTGCAGACAGCTGTCTGGCCCGCAATGCCGTTATAATTAGCAAGCTTATTTACTGTAGCTTTTACTCTTATTTTTTTTTCTTTTGCATTCGTTTTATTTTTTTGATTCTGTTTTTTTCTCTGTAGCGTCTCGTTTAAAATGTTTCATGCCCTTTTTTAGACACAAACCAAACGGTTTTCACTTTTTATGTTGCGCAAAATGTTTGTGAGCGAGCGAGATAGACTGAGCTTATGTTGTTTGGCAGCCCATATGAAGAATTGTGATCTATGTTTGTGTGTGTGCTCCACATATATTAGGTCAAACAATTGATCTCATCTCTCTCTTTAGTTAACACTCAATCAAGCAGATCTCGATTAAAAGCTTTAACTGTCCATGACCGAAAGCATTAACTATTCATTCATTCAACAATTGCCCAAGTGGATTATACGCTTAGGCGGAGGAGAAAGAAGTTAAACAAGCATAGAGAGATTTCTACAGAGAGAGAGCGAGAGAGAAGGAAAGAGTTAATGACCGCTTTAGACAATTGATGCATGCATATGCACATACATACATGCACATGTATGTATGTATGGTATAACCATATTTGGCGTTGCATTTGTTATGCTGCACTCCCCTGCTCTCTGAGAGCAGAGAGCAGAGAGAGAGAGAGAGAGTGAAAGGTGAGCGCATGTGCATAAGCCCCGCTTAGAAGTTGTTTACTACAATGCACAGTGGGGCAAACAAATTAATACTAAAACCAATTGTTGAAAGAAATTCGAAGTAGTTGGAAGTTTTTTTCGTACAATATCGTACTTCCACATAGTAGAAAAGCCAAATGTAGTTGAATGATTTGATTACATCAAAATAGATCTTGTCACAGTGTGCCGACGTGTGCTAGCTCAGTTCGACCCTCTTTTACTCACTCACACACACACACACTTACACACACAAGATACCAGACCGGAAAACGCTCAAAAGGCAAGAAAAAATAATACAAATAAATTTGAACTTGAACTTAATGCGCCCTGCTCTCTGTATCTTTCTCTCTAACCTACTAACTCCACCATTGACTTGGTATCTATGCACGTCTCTGCTGCGACTTCTTCTTCTTCTTCTTGTTCTTGTATGCTTGTGCATGGGTGAGGGTGTGTTTGTGTGCCCAAAACGCCGGAAAATACACACCCATCTAAAGCTATGTATGTATGTGTGTGTGTGTACTTACGTATGTATATTAAATCATGCACATACTTGCGTCGTCATCATCAACTAAATCTTTGTCTCCTGTCATGTCCATTTTTATGTTGTTGTATAATATACACACACACACACACTCATATATGCAAATCGATTATATTCGGACATTGTCGTCTACCTGCCGGCATCCTAAAAAAAAAACACACACGCACGCACGCTCGCCGCACGTCTCTGCATTTCCTCTCTTACTCTCTTTGCCGTTTGGGAGCCTATGGGTCGTCTGCTTTGTTATGCCAGTTGAATATTAACGAGTTTCATGTTGTGAATGTAATTTGTTTTGCCGGTCTTCAACTTTATTTTATGCAGCTTTTCCCTTTTAAATTTCTTCTTCTTCTTCTACTTGTTTGCTGTGCTTTGCTGTGAACGTGTTTGGCCTTTTTAATGCGCCACCGTTTCCGCAGCGAGGTAATTTTTTTTTTTTTTGATCACCTTACACACAAACAAATACTAAGGCATTGGTATTTATTTGCTTGTGGATCATAAGTCGCTAAGCCAACAACAGCTTAAGAACATATCTATGCCTCTCACTTACTCTTAAGTGGATTACAAATCTGCAGTGCCTGCGAATTCGCCTTGCTCTCATTTTATGCTCTTTGCTTGGAATTTTCTAGAATAGTTGATCAATAAGCTTAGAGCCTTTGCTTAGGCATCATTATAAGCAAAATATTTGATATTTGTACATGCATATGTATGTATGTGTGTGTACGTGCACAAACAATCGCACCATTATTGGACCCAGGCGCTTATTATTTTTTTTATTTCATTTTATTTGTTTGTGTGATAAGCAGCTAAAATAGTTTTGCGATACGAGAAACACCTGAGCAGGTATTCGTTGAAATATCTACACATACATACATACACATTTGCTTATAAATAATAAAACCTGAAGTTTTCCAGCGAAATTTAACTTGCCTGCCATTGTTTTTTTTTTTTTGTTTTCGCAATTCCTTTCATGAGTCATAAGCAAAGTTAGCTTACTGCTTGTTTTTGTGCAATGACACCCTGTGTGTGTATGTATGCATGTGTGTGTTTTAACTCTACACCCGCATATTGCCGCTATTGTCTCCTATTCTTATTCTTTACCCTTTCTGCATTTGTTTTTTGAGTCTTGCTTTTCTTCTTCTCTTTTTTGGCAGGCAACGGAAGCGTTTCCCACAGCCACAGCCCACACTGTTGACTGTCGGCGGCGCCACGCCCTTTTGAACTGCCATAAACTAACACCCCGCAGAGGCCAAGGCCCCGCATGACAACAACAACTGCATCAACATCAATGTGATTCCACTTATGTATGCTCCTCTCTCTCTCTCTCTCTCTGGAGAGCCACGTTGAACCGAGTCGCGGCGAGCCTCGTTTTTTGTAAGTGCAGTTAAATTTCTTCCTCTTCTTCTTCTTGTTCTTGCGTTCGGGCGATAGACTTTATCAGCGGATGGAGAAGAAAGCAACGAATTATTGGAAGTGTGATTGCACATTGTAATCGTTACGCACTTCCTTACGAAAGGCATAAGTAACAATATAGCAAGAAGAAGAGATATACACTAGCACTAGCACATACGTACATGCATATACATGCATATGCATATACGTATGTATGTGCGTATATCGTGCATATTTTTATCGACAGAGGGCGCAATGCTGCCAGAAAGCCACAAAATGGCCAAACGATAATCGACGCAAACTGATTAGTCATAAATATATATGAAAAAAAAAAAAAATAATTATTTGACTCATTCAGAAAACTAGCTTGAAATAAAATTACTTTTCCAAGAATAACGTTTAGTAATATCGTTTTGGGTTTTACTTACACTTTAAATAATTAATGTTCAAAAAATAATTGAATTTCGTCTTAAGCGGGATTAAGATTTCTGAGGGTACATACACATGTACATATGTATGTATGCGCATGTATTGCTGTTGTTGCTTTATCCCAAAAATCCATCTCGCCTGACATTGATGGCTGTGCTCAGTTCACCCTGTACCAGTATACAACAGCTGATTCACAACAGCAAAAAAAAAACCCCCTTTGCCACCCTGAGCCACCCTCTAGCAAATTATGGTTGTGGTGGTTGTTCACAACGCCCACGAAAGAAGAAAAAAACTGTATAGAAGCAATGACTCGTTATCGTATATCCCTGTTAACCCAGGCCCGTTTCCTTTTGCACGCACACAGGGTGTGCACATTGCGCCTCATCCCTGCTCACACACTCACCCCTCAGCCCGACAGACACGAAAGCGGCTCAAGGTTGCGTCGACCCTCATTTTCGGCTAATTGTCAGAGTTACCACCATCTCTGCTAAAGTGTGTGTGTGTGTGTGTACCCGTACTTTTGTACGGGGGTGGTTCCGATCACCCCTATAAGGACTATTTAATTTTTTTTTTTGCCAAAAACTGGCAAAAATCACCGAAAAACAAAATAAAATATGTGAAATTGCAAAAAAAAAAATAAAAATAAAATGGCTAACTAAGAAATACCCTGTAATATTCGTTACGTAAAAACTTCTACGTTGTAAGTGTTAAGATACACAAATATGATTATACTACAATGTTAAGGTTCCACCCATATCATAAATATATAATTTTAATACTTTTTATTGAGTAAAATTAACTAAAATAGAAAAAAATTCCTTTTCTTATTATGTTCTAAGTTTTTGGATACATTACACACACATACAAACAAATACTAACGCATTGGTATTTATTTGCCAGCTTTGTGGATCATAGCTTCACATATCTGTGCCTCTCACTTAATCTTAAGGTGTTAGGAAGTGTGGATCGTAACTTAACATCTCTATGTCTCTCACTTACACTTAAGGTCTTTGGCAGTGTGGATCATAACTTAACATCTCTTAAGGTCTTTGGAAGTGGATCACAAATCTGCAGTGCCTGCGAATTCGCCTTGCTCTCATTTTATACTCTTTGCTTGGAATTTACTCGAAGAGTTGATCAATAATCTTAGCGACTTTGCTTAGACATTTATTATAAGGCAAATATTTGATATTTTCCTATTGGATTATATTTCGTAATAATCATACTCGGCTTGTTATGCCCTTTGAAAGCAATTGAAATTTTCAAGGGCATCTGAGTACTATATACATATGTACGAATAACAAATAAAAGCGAAAGAGGCCTTCTTTTATTTCGACTTTGTTGCACGTGTCACTTTCACAATCAAAAACAGGGTTAGTGCGAGGGGAGGGAGGAGGGGAGCCATCTTGCAACCCAGACGCTTTGCTGACTCATGCATTGAGCATTGATTTTACTATATATATATATATATGTATATATACTTTGTCTACTATGCTCATAAATAATGCAACAGATTTTGGCGAGTTATAGGCATTCACAATAGATGCAGTTGGGATGCGACGGTGCAGAAAGCACTTTTTCCGTTTATCCCCCCACCCCACCCCACCCTCTCAAAATGGAAATGCAAACGTTCAGGCGTCACGCTCTGTTTTCCAAAAGAAAAACCAAAATCCAAAAAAACAAAATCAAAATAAAAATCCCATAGCCAAAACATACCAGGTCTAATCGTATCGCTTATCGCCCAAGTGTTCAGTAAGTATATCTACTATATATATATATATATACTTATTCATCGTTCGATAATGATTCAAAACTTAAGCTATCAGTTTCGTTTGTTATCAAACTTTTTGGTGTTTTTTTTTTTTTGATTTTTTAGTCATCATTTTTTTGGACAGTAAAAATTTATCGAGTTTAACTAAGAAATCAGTTTTCTAAGTGTATTCTTTTGTATTTTGTTTCAATTTTCAAACATTTCTGTATTCAACTAAGTCAAGTTTGTTCGAACTCAATTTTTCTAGTTTCCAAAATAAACCAAAAACGGTTTCAAAATCTAAAAAGATAGAAAAAAAGTAGTAAAAAACAAGTAAGAAGTCTGAAAACGAGAAATCCCAACTAGAATATACCCATATATACTTAGCGGTCAGTACTTGCAAGTATGTGTGTGTGTGTGTGTGTGCATACTTAACTTAACTTTAATGTTCCATATCTCCGGTGTTTCTCAACCGATTTCAATGAAAGTTTCACATATTCTCAATATTTCGTCTATAGTTTCAAACTGCATCACAAAGTTTTCCAAATTCAAGATTTTATTGTTATCGATAACAAGTGTATATCGGAAACGGAAAGAGTTATCGATAATTTGAAACAAACTTGAACTGCCCAGGGATTAGACGAGCGTATGATCCAAATCTGGAGTCGCTAGCTCTTATAGTCTCTGAGATCGAGGCTATATCTTCTCGGCTGTTGCTGCTGATCATGAATATATATACTTTATGGGTTCGGAGATGCTTCCTTCTGCCTGTTACATGCTTATGTGCAAAAGCAACATACCCTTTCTACCCTTTTTGAATGGGTTCAGGGTATACAAAATGTTTTTCTTCTTCTTCTTTCAAACGGTTTCAATTTCTTCATTTGATTTTGTTGGGTCGAAAAAGTATCTTTTGTGGAAGCGAAAGATACTTTTACTGCTGCAGCTGTTTGGAATCTGAAATTCGTATTTGAATAAAGATATCGGATGCGAACTGGAGTTGTGAATTTAAACGGTATTCAAGACAATAAAGTTTTACTTTCGCAAAAATTTGCCTAATAATTGAAAACTACAACAAAAAAAATACAAAAAAAATCGTTTTTTTTTGTGACTGAAATTCTGATTAGCTAAGTGAAAGTCTTTCTGTTTTATATAACAAAAAAAAAACTCCGTTAATATCATTAGTTAACTCTGATTGTGACATTTTATTTAGACGAAAATTTTTAATTTATATACATATAACGGTTTGTTTTGAAGTTTGTTTCAGTTTTTTAAAAGTTAAAGAGCATAAAAGTGAAAGCATTTCTAAGTTTTAACAATTTTATAATGATTTTGAAAATTTTCGAAAGTTTCTGGCTTCAAAATTCACCTGCTTTACCCAGAAATAAGCAAACCTAATGCATAAATACTAAAAAAAAAACAAGCCAAAAAACATTAAAACACGAAAAAGGCTAGAAAAATGTTTTGTGCATTCCCAAAATGGCTTGTTTTGAATTGCGTCGGCTTCCTGCGGCTACGATAATAAAGTTTGCCGATAGTTAAACGCCGGATGCAATGCCTTTTAAAGTGACAGAGTGGGAGAGAGAGAGAGAGAATATCTTGTGTCATCTCTAGCTACACAAAATATGGCAACATTGTCAATTTCCGTTGTTCGAAATTCGAACATCGTTACATTTGGAAGACCATAAAAAGTATACACACACACACACACACACACACACGCATACAACGTTAAGTGCGACTGCGCGCAAAGTTTGCAACATGTACATTTTGGGTTAAAATTCAATATAAATCACAAAAACAAAGCATTTTCGTTCAAAATGGCAACGGCCAAATGTGGCAGCGACGCCAGCAGAGACAGCTCAATGTCAATGGCTTCGGCTTGTGCATGTGTGCGTGTGCGGCTGAAAAAAATATGCGAAATAAATTATGCAAAGAAAAAATTAAATTCACCAAAAAACAAAAAACAAACAACACACAAAAAAATGCCAAAAACGTTGACTTGCTTTGCGCTGTTTGTTATTTTTGTTTTACCAGCATACATGCATACATACATACAGTCAACTCTCAACTGCATGTGCAAAGCAGCAAGAAAATAAAACAACATAAAATACATGCATGCATACATATGTACGTATGTCAAAATTTATTGTCATTGGTTATTGTTATTGGCGCCAGTGGCTTTAAATTGTTGTTATCTAGCTTTAAAAAGTGAAAAGTGCGCAGTTAGTACGAAAGCATAAGTTACTGAATTTTATGTCTTTCAGTACATATTCATTATACAAACATACATACATATGTACATGTATGCATGTATTAGTTGAATGGAAGCGTGCGCACGCGTCGCTGCTCTCTCTCGCTCAACAGGGATCGTTGAGTGCGCAAAGGAAACACGAATAAACATGACGCAAGCCTTTTTTAATGCTAATTCTCTCTTGTGCTCATTAGAGGAGCGCGGCACACTTGCACACTTCAAACGGCTGCTGCGCAAGATGCATAAGAATGTATAGCAAGCAAATGCTTACGATAGACATGTGTTAATGTGTGTGTGTGTCTCCCATTTCCAGCTGCTGCCTAAGCACCGTTGTTGAGACTATTTCAAATAACTGTGCACAATGCGGGACATTCAAATATATGCGCTTAGTGTTTAATACTATTTTTTTCAACGATATTTATTATTATACAACTTATTAATTAAGTTTATGGTATATAGAAAAAAATCTTAATCACTATAAAACGCACACATACACAAACATTTTCATATATGTATGTATCTAGAGAACGTTTCTACTTTGCTGTCTAGTGCTGTAACATTAGTTATATTGTTGTGGTTTTTGTTTTTCTAGCAGCCAGTTTTTTCCGTTGTTTTTGTTGAAAACAAGTTTATCGGATTTTGTGCCGCTGCGACTTCTGTTTTTCTTAACATTTCAAACGTAACTGTCAACAATGGGAGGCGAAAGAAGACGTTGCCATCAAGACAACGCCAACGTTGCTGCTGCTGTTGTTTTTGTTATTGCTATTCTTGCTATTACGGCGTCTACAGGTGCTCGCATTTGCGTCTGCGCACAGCCGCTCTCCGTTCACATTTGATTTCTCAACTGTCGGGCAACGGGAACATTTGCCATCTCGCTCCCACACTTGTTAGTTTAGCATAAGCCGGTGGCTTAATGTGTTTGTATGTTAAATATGCTCAATTATCAACACACACGCATACATAGAGGTATGTGTTTGCTTTTTGCTGTTTACCGTTCACCTAGTTTGTGCTGCTATTGTAAAAAAAAAAAAATAAAAATAAACAGCAAGCGTTTTATTTCATCTCATCGTCATCTTCCGCATTTTATAGTTGTTGTGGTTTAGTTAGTGTTATTGTTATTGTTATTGCTGTTGATGCTTCATATGCAAATTGTTTAAATGAATTTGTACTTTTCATTTCAGCCGGATGAATCATTCCAATAACATGGAATTAAGCTGCCGCGTCATGTTCATTCCCAATGCCGACCCTCAAGCCGCCTCAGCGAAGTTTCTGCCTGCATGTGTGTGTGTGTGTGTGTAAGGCGAGCTTGTCGTCCACGTCCGTGTGGGATGAACGAAATGTGACTCATTTGTGAGCAGCGGCGAGCGGCTCCCATGGTCAATGTCTAATTCCAATGATAAGCACGATTCGACCACACACGCCGTCTCCCTCTTCCGCTCTCGCTGTACCATATGCACCCGAAAGCATACATGCACACATGCACACATACATATGTAAATGCTTTCGACTTGTAGTCATTGCTCAAATTTTGTGTGCTATCGGTAAATAAATGAAATGGACATTCATTTTAAACATATACATACATACATACATGTGTACATATATATGGGTGTAAATATTTGCTATTTAGTCACTCGAAAAACAACAATAAAATAAATATATTATCAGTTACTTTAGTTAATCGCAATGTGTTGTTGCCTTTGTTGTAATTATTATTTATAGGCTGTTGGGCAACGCTAATGGGTCGTGGTGTGAGTGTTCACATATATATTTATAGGCATGATAACAGCAACAAGGCGCCCTCTAGCGTTAGCCAAAGCGTTTAACATTATATCTTTCAAGTATTGTATTGTTCAAGTGGAATTCGTAAGCGATATGTTAAGAGATAACAGTTTTTGTATGAGTTTCGTTGTTGTTGTTGCTGATAAAGCTAATCAAACTTTTACAAGAAGAGCATTTCAACATCGGCATGCTGGCAGCAAATATGTACCCGTTCTTTCTTTTCATCTTGTTCTGCATTTCTCTTTTGTTTTGTCTTGCCCGCATGAGATACATATGTATGTATGTATGTATGTGGCTTGCAGTTCCGTTATAGATCGGAGCGTCATATCCGCTGCTGATTGGAAAACACTTTCGACAGCTGCACTCAAATCTGACTCAAGTTGTGATATGGATTTTTTTTGTTGTTTTTTTTTTTTGTTGGGTGTGATCATTTTGTGACTCCTGTTAAAAGCATTGTTTGTCACGCTCACACCCACACACACATACATACGTACAAGCTTAATCGCACACACGAATCACACACATTAAAGACAGGTGCGTTTATATTTTCACCGCTTCTGCTTTGTCTTTTTCGTACTTATTTTTCAATTTGTGTAATTGCACATAAGGCAAAAGCTATGCCAACTTTATATTTTGAATTTCTTGTCTGTTTAATTGATGTTGTTCACACACACACACACACAGGCGAACGCACGCCCAGCTCTTTATGTCGTTGCTGAACCGTAACGGGCCAGCCCTGCGAAAAGCTGGCTCGACCCAAAAGTCACCTGGAATGGGAACAGCAGCTTGATGAGTGGGAATGGAAATGGGAATGAGAACGTGTGTGTTGTTTGTGTGTGGGCGATGTTCAACGGTCTTACGTTTGCATGTGTCCAGTACACGCTACAAAAGTATAACACACACACTCACACACACACATAGGCGTCGCTCATTTTCATTAAAAACCACTTAAGGTTTTGTTTTTGCAACCCACATTCTTGCTGGCTGCGGCCTTTAGTTTTTTTTTTTATTTTTCTGTTAAAGTGGAGACTCTCCGCAAGTAGAACGGAATGATCCGCTCACAAAGCACACACTCTCCAAATAAGGAACAAACTGGCGCCATCTACAGGCATAAGCTTTAATTGCAATGGCGCCTAAGAGGACTTTTGTTTTTTTTTGGAACATTAAAAACTGACATTTGTCGCGCTTAGCTAGTGTTGACTGTGTGTTTCAATTTATAGTAGTAGTTTTTTTTTTTAGTTGCCACAGTTACTTCACCATGCAAATATGTTGCTTTAGCCATAAACAAAATGCAATGCTTTTGAATATAGTTTGTAGTATTTTAAATATGTAGATACGTGTAAATATTTGTGTGTGTGTGTAAGTTTGTTTAGGGGAAGGGGAAAGAGAGAAGCTTAAGCTTATTATAAGGAGAACCAGTTGAATTTTTTCATAAATATTGGTGAATCTTGAACTGAACTCATTTGACAGCATCAGTTGAGTGAGGTTAGGTTTTGAGGTGAATTTGTATTAGGGTTGCCAATCCATACATATCCACCTCTCCTTCCATCGACTGTTCCCATGTAATTTTACATGTCTCAAGTCTGTTAAATTGAAATAAACAATTTTCTGTTGCTTTTTGCTTGATTATTTTACAGATAAAATTCCATCAACTAATCGGATACTTAATATGCCAAGCGAATATATAAAAATTGCAAACATCAGCAAAAAAAAAAAAAAAAAAATTTTAAATTCCATACAGACAGACGGCGGCTCAAGGCGTCAGGTTCGGGCCACTCTCGCCTCGGCAATAAATAAACTAACAAAAATAGCAAAAAGTATATAAATAAAGTTGTAGTCAGACGGGCGTCTAGAGTGTCTGGCGACTCCTACAATGCATACACATACACACGTACATACATAAATACGTTTTTACAAGTACATCACGTACATTTGCTGTAACACCTTCGGCTGCTGTTACACACACACACACACACAAAGCTGGTTAGCAGTTAGTCAGTTCGCAGTAAAAGAAATGGCTAGACCACCTATACAATCCACCACCCCTGCCCCCCCTCGCAACTATAACCCATCACACAAAAGTGTGACTCAATGAAATTTTTCTGTTAAGCCCAGCAAACAAATAATGTGAGCTGTCCAAATATACATTATTGTTATAACTTTGTTTACTGCTTTCAATATATATATATACATATATGTATATACACATAAAGGCATTCATGTTCAAACATTTTGAGACGAATCTGTTTTTATATTGATTGATATTATTAATTTCGTTTTGTTCTTCAATGCAATTTAGTTTGCTCTCAGTATTGTTCGCTGGGTTAACTCTCTCTCTCACTCTCCAAACCTCTCTCTCGTTTTGATGCTCGAGATGGGTCGCTGCTGTTGTTGTTGTTGTTGGTCAACCAAATTGTTTTGTTGTTGGAATTTTGCTAATTATTATATTCAAGCGGACATACATGGACACCGTACCGTTAGAGTGTATAACAGAGTGTGTGTGTGTGTGTGTTGGGTGGGAGGTGGTGTAGGAGAGGCACGCACAAATTTAGCCGTACATTGGCATTAAAGTGAAATTGTGAAAAATTTGCCGCCCGCTCGCTCACACTCAAACAATACAAAAATCATTTTTCACTTTTTTTTTCCACCCCGCAAAAGCCCGTTATAAATTCTGCCGCTGCTTCGACAGCATCACGCAATTGAGACCCGTTGCACGTTAGCTGACAATCTAGAGATGGCACAACCATAAAAGTTCAATATGTATGAACTAGTTCAAAACCGAGTCAAACTCGATTGATATATGGCACATATATGTTGATCTTGATTAACTAGTCGAAACATGTTTCGAGCAACTTTCTAAGCTTCAGTGTTTATCGATAACATGTGCTCATCTCTAGCGCCATTGCATTTTAATCAGCCTCAATTAGGCGAGCAATTAACAACTTTTTATTACTTTTGGAATTTAATATTAGTTTTGTATTAACATTTTCATGCCGGTATTTATGGCACCGCATTTTAATGTGTGGCCACGCATCGTAACGCCTTAATCGTTACCCCTTCCTCCCTTATTTCACGCACTCTGCACCCCTTCGCTACATTGTAATCATTCGACTTGAACAAAAATTCGACTTTAAAATCGTTTAGCTGAAGAAGAATGCATTTTCGAAAAGTTGCTATGTTGAAAATTTCTAAGAAAGTGCTTTAATAAAGTTGTTGAAATTTGCTTTTGCTTTGGATTCTCAACATTTTTGAAGTTTTTCCTTTGGAAAATCTTAAAATATATCCAAATTTGATTAAAGAAAGCTTTTTTGACCTAAAGTTTATGGAAATTTCGAAACAGTTTAATTAAAATCTATTTTTAGTTCCAGTAAAAATCTCAAAATGGGACTTTTTTTCAAATGAACTCAACTGGAAATGGCGCCTAGTTAGGCAATTATACAAAAACACTCTAATTAAGTAAACATTTAATGAGATTTTTTTTTTGTCGACGATTATCATGGTCAAGACTGGTTGTGCCTGAAATCCAAAAGTGTGTCCAAAAAAAGAGAAAAAAAAAAACAAAAAAAAACAAAGTTGTAGTGAAAATGTGCAACTTTTCAGTTTTCATACCAAAAGCAAGTGTCGATTGTTGGTTGAAGAGGGGGAGGGGGAGGGGGGAGAGATACATATGTATGTATGTACATAGTTGCATGTTAATACCAAATACGCATACGCGTATAAAATGCCAAATTAATTGCGAAAAATGTAAAAATTTTCTCATTCAATGACCTTGACAATGGCTTTGGCGTTGGCTTTGGCTTTGGCTTTGGCTACGAGTTTGACTCGTTAGCTTGAAGTCTTGGAGACTAAGCTCAGCAGCAGCAGAAGCAAAGTGTGCGCTCTTTGTGCTTACAATGTTCTCTCTGTATGTGTGTGTGTATGCGTGCCTAGTGCCGTTTTGGATGTTGTGGAACAAGTGGGTCTACGCTTGTAACTATGCCCGCTATTGTCTCCGTCGCCGTCTTTGTCAACATCTTTTTGCTTGCGTGTGTGTGTGTGTAGAAAACGTGACGAGCTACGAACTTTTTGGAGAAAGGTCGTTGATCATGGCTCTTGTTGTTGATTGTTGTTGTTGCTGTTGTCAACACACATAGCGGTTTCAAAGTCATCAGCGACGTACAATGCGACGTTTTTGGCCATTTCAATTATATCTAGTTTCGATCAAGATACAGATGTGTGTACACACACACACATACTACAAACATAGCTACGCATACACTTGTCTCCCTTGACTCCTCTCCACAAGGTCGTCGTAGCTCATTTGACTCTACATAACACATACACATACATACATACAAACATCTCTTTACTTTAATTACGGTTAAATCATTTTATTTGCATTCCAGCGTGACGAGAACTCAATACCCGAGAAAACAAATGGTTTTTATTTCAAATTGATTTTCACAACAGCATTGAAACGGTTCAATAGTTGTCTGATAAACAAATTCATTGAATTCCCCAGACACTAAAAAAAATCAAGCAAATAAAACTTTTCTAAGGTATTTACGCATGAAATTGAGATATTGTCATTCCATAGTCTGGATTTTGTATACAAAAAATCGTTGGAAGCGCTTCTATTAACAATTACCTATTCTGTTAAGCATTTATATTTATAAGCTATTGTGCAAAAATGTAAAAAAAAATGCATTCTGTTTATTTTCGCAATAAAAATTCTATAAAAAGCAGAAAAAAGCGGCTAATAACATAACATTATTGTGATTGTGTGTGTGTGTGCGTGAAGAGTTTATCTACGAATGCAGAACAAGAAGAAAAAGAAGAAGAGACAGTCAAAGAATGGAATGCGATAGCTGACGCTTGCAAATAACAGTTAACACCATGAGAATTACTTTAGTTTTTTGCTTGAAACTTAAGACAAACAACAAAAAAATGCGACTGAAAAAAAGCTCCCATTTCCAATTCAGCGTCTGCCTTGAACAATAATAATTCCACGAATGATAGCCAAACAATCAGCTGCTAGGCAGTCTGCATTCGATTTCTTCACAAAATACAAATGAATCAAGTAACTGCAAAAAACACACACAACACACACATATACTGGTATATATACAGTGTGTATACATAGACATGCATTGCGATCGAATAAAGTTTGGTGATGGGCATGGGAGCAACGTCATTTTGCCACTCCTTGTTGTTGTTGTTTTCTTCTTTTTTTCAGACCGTTCACAGTGAGAGAGCACGCCTGCGTAAGCCTCTCTCATGCTCGCTAGCGCTGTCTCTTTTTTCTTTTTGGTTTGCTTTGATGCTCGGCATGACTGTGTTTGTGTGTATTTATGTTTCTTATGCTTGTGTATGTACAAACATGCATACATACATACATTCATTGCGTGCGGTTGCTTTTTCAAATGTTGTTGGCTATTTGTGCGTCATTTTTAATCAAAATAGGCAATTATTTGAACAATGATTAGTCAACCGGCAATAGTAAAAATCACGATTGTCGATGGAATGCGTTCGTTGGCCATTTATGTATGTATGTATGTGCAGTTGCCGTTACAGAAACACAACGATACACACACACACACAGACAGTCCCATGCATATTGCCTGTGCTGCGCAGCCAGTGTGCAACTTTCCCCTCTCTGGAGTCTGACTGACAACTGCGCTCGCACTGCACTCTTTCACTTTTACACAGCTGTAAGAGAGACAGAGAGAGCGACTTAGCAATGTCTGTTTTGTTGCTATCTTTTAAACAAGAACAAAATAGTTGCAAATGTATAACGATTAAGCTGCGACAAATGTTTTTAAACTAAATATGCATGTCTGTTTTTTAAGAATCGCACAAACAAAAAAAACAAACCCCCTGCGCCTATGAACTAAATTGAGTCAGCATTTCGCTGAGCGCAGCAAGTGAATGAGCATTGTATTGTGTGCGCTCGCATTTTGGTTGTGTGTGTGTGTGTATGTGTGTGATTGAGTGTGTCTCTATCTCTTTTGCGCAAACGCGTGGTTAAGGCATCAACTGGCAGCTGTTTTAGGCTGGCGCCGTTATTGCTACAAACCGAGCTTTAAAGTTCAAAATCATATTGACTAATGTATACTCTGCACTTTAACTCTTATGCATTTTCTTACTGCAATATATGTTTGTTTGATGATTATGTTTTCTTTATTCTTTAAAACCTAAATGTCCTTTGCTTGAAATTAGTTAGAGATAACTGGAAGCATATTATTTTTTATTTCGTTCATACAAACTTAAAAAAAATCCCCTATTGCCTTTAGCACAAAACATTCTGAGAGGGGAATTCCAAGAGAAAAAAATGTTGCCAAACTGATTCTGATTCGAATTGAAAAACCACTTGATGAAATTTTGTTCCAAAATCCAGCTAAACGTTTCTAATAGTGACGCAACCAATTGAAGTCAAGTCATACCCGTACGTAATAGGGGATTATGCTGCGATATACTCTTTGCGAGCAGCATATGTACACACACACATACATGCATATATACAAACTCGCACATGTACACACAGATACGGCGCAGTCACTCTCACAAACACACACACACACAGACGCGGTGGGCAAAAACGGGGTAAAAATTGAATTCATACCATATATGGTAAAACGCTTGGCAGCGCCTGGAGAAGTGTGTAAGTGGCCGCTGATAAGGCGCTAAAATACGGTTTTGCCGGCTGACGAACGGACTGACACCGGCTTTATAAAACGGCAAACGGCGACCAGTTTTCATGTCATTACAGTTTGAGTTCTTGTGCTGTGTGGATACTCCTCCCGACACAACAACCGTTAAAAAGCAGCCAGCTTAAGTCGTCTAAACAAAAGACACAAACCGAAAGACTTAATTTATATTTATTTAATTACTTTTAATAAAAACAGACCAAATGTAAGTATCTTCTTCTACCAGCAAAAACCAAATCAAAAGAACAACCAAACAAATTATCAAAAAGAAAAAAAAAAACACTCAAAAAATGCAATCGAATCGTGAATAGCGATATATATTTTTTTAAACAATTTTTTTTATACAAGTGCTTGTGGAATATATGTATGTATATATATATTTGTGATAATGTCGATTAATGGCATTCTTGATAAAAAAAAAAATACCAAAACCCTAATCAATCAACAACAACAAAAAAAAGTCACGCGCTGACTCTAGTGAAAAAAAAAAAAACCTTCGCAACAATTATTGTTATCACCAAAATTTGTGAATCGATAAGATATCGAGAATATTGTTTCATAAGCGATTACAGACGACATACACATACACAAATATACATATATGAATTATGTATGTGTGTGTGTTTGTGTGTCGATCTATCGGTGGGGCGTGCCCAAACTAAGACAAGACCAACAAAAAAAAAAGAAAGAAAAGAAATGCAAAGAGAAGAAAAGAAGAAACCGCAGCGAAAAGAAAGAACTGGTGACAGTTTTTTTTTGTTTTTGTTTTTCAAGCCATTTTGCAAATTCAATTCGCAAAACACTTTCTATTTTTCCCACGCTTCAATTAACTTTCATGGCGAGCTCCATTTGAAAAGTAACTGACGAATTCATGCATACACATTTACACATACAAATGCACTAATTGTGCGTTTTGCATGTGTGTGTGTGTGTGTGCAAGCAGCCCACGGTGCAAGTGACGTACACCAAGCAAGTTGGTCAGAAATAGTCAAAGAATCACGTCATTAGAGTTATTCGGTGTTTCTTCAATGCAAAAATGCCGGTTTTTTATTTTTTTTTTTAATGAGCCGCGCAAAAATGGAGAAAACCTTCAACATTGTCAACCGTTGCCGTCGCCGCAACACACACACACACACACACACACTGAGACACACACTCACACAGAGCTCAGCATGGCGTGAGAGAGCGAAAGCGGCGACGATTTTCAACTCTCAATCGTCGTCTATCTCTCACGACGAATTTGCTTCCAAACATGACCATATATGGTCACAAAAGTTGGCAACCCAAGCGAGCTAATCGTGCGCTCTCTGTCGCACGCATGCGCCACCATTCGTTGGGTGCGAGCGAGTAAGCCGACATCGGCAACGACTTCGCTCGGTATAGATACCACAACGATGACGACGTCGCCGACTGAAAAGCAGCGCTTGAAATAGCTGTTAACTGGCATTAGCTCGTCTGTTCATTCCTCTTTCGGCAGTCAAACGGTGCGGTTGCATTTCAGTCACTCTATCGCCTCGTCGCCTCTTACCAACAACCAAGTGTGGTTTCAAATTATTCAACTTGAATTGCAAAAGTTACAATTCAGTTCTTTTTTTAAAACAATTCTCGTCGTTTGTTGTTAAATAAAACACAAAGGTAATAATAATGCAAACCAAACAGAAAAAAAAAATTACAAATCCAATTGCATATAGAAAAGTTCTCGAAAGGTGCCGGCATAAGTGTACTTTTTTTTCCCCTGCTTTTTTTTTCTTCGGCGGCGGCCATTTTAAGCGCCTGTGTATACACACACACTTACACAAGGGCAATTTGGTTGGTTCTTCTTTGCACCGGCATGCCTTAAGCCGTTTTTTTTTTTTTCGCTGTGAAATTGTTGATTTTTGTGCCGGCTGTTGCCCCTCTGTTCGACGAAATAAAAGAAAAGAGCGAAGCTAATTAAAGTTGGCCATATTTTCAGTAAAGAAGAAGAAGAAAGAAGTTTTGTTCATTTAGTATTTGAGAGTCATTCGATAACAGTAATTTTGAGCGTTTTGACGATTTGTGATAAATTTGTAAAAAAGAAAAATTTTCGAGAATATTATTTTGTTCGCTTTCGACAAACATATAAATTAATTCGTCTGGTTTTTTCTCTCCTCCATTCTCTCTCTCTTTTTTGCGCGATTGTAGCTTACAAAATGTGTGACGAAGAAGTTGCTGCATTGGTTGTCGACAATGGCTCCGGCATGTGCAAGGCTGGCTTTGCTGGCGATGATGCGCCTCGCGCCGTCTTCCCATCGATTGTGGGCCGTCCACGTCATCAGGGCGTGATGGTCGGCATGGGCCAAAAGGACTCGTACGTCGGTGATGAGGCACAGAGCAAACGTGGTATCCTCACCTTGAAGTATCCCATTGAGCACGGCATCGTTACCAACTGGGATGATATGGAGAAGATCTGGCATCACACCTTCTACAATGAGCTGCGTGTGGCACCCGAGGAGCACCCAGTGCTGCTCACCGAGGCCCCATTGAACCCCAAGGCCAATCGCGAGAAGATGACACAGATCATGTTCGAGACCTTCAACACACCCGCCATGTATGTGGCCATTCAGGCTGTGCTCTCGCTGTACGCATCCGGTCGTACCACTGGTATCGTTCTCGATTCCGGTGATGGTGTCTCCCACACTGTGCCCATCTATGAGGGTTATGCACTGCCCCATGCCATTCTGCGTCTGGATTTGGCCGGTCGCGATTTGACCGACTATCTGATGAAGATCCTCACCGAGCGTGGCTATTCGTTCACCACCACCGCTGAGCGTGAAATTGTTCGTGACATCAAGGAGAAGCTGTGCTATGTTGCTCTCGATTTTGAGCAGGAGATGGCCACAGCTGCATCGAGCTCCTCGTTGGAGAAATCGTATGAGCTGCCCGACGGACAGGTGATCACCATTGGCAATGAGCGTTTCCGTTGCCCCGAGGCCCTGTTCCAGCCCTCGTTCCTGGGCATGGAGGCGTGCGGCATCCATGAGACCACCTACAATTCGATCATGAAGTGCGATGTCGATATCCGTAAGGATCTGTATGCCAACACAGTGCTGTCCGGCGGCACCACCATGTATCCAGGCATCGCTGATCGCATGCAGAAGGAGATCACCGCCTTGGCCCCATCGACCATGAAGATCAAGATCATTGCACCACCAGAGCGCAAATACTCTGTATGGATCGGTGGCTCCATTCTTGCATCTCTCTCCACCTTCCAGCAGATGTGGATCTCCAAGCAGGAGTACGATGAGTCTGGCCCATCCATTGTTCACCGCAAGTGCTTCTAAACAGCAAACAACAGCAAAGAGTGGAGTGGCAACAACAACAACAATCAATCAATCAAAATCAACAACAACAACACCAAGAAGAAGAAAAAGATGCAGACGGATCACAAGAAGAAGAAGAAGAAAAAATGCAGAGCTGCGCAAATGTTATCCACACAATCATCATTCAACGTCGTCATTGTCGTCATATGTTGTGTTCTAGCATTAATTTAATTTATTTCACATGGAGATATATATGATTATAAAACATGCATAATTAATTAATTACTTATTTTTTTTTTTTGTTTTTTTTTATATACCCCCTAATATAACAAGCAAAACGATTTGAGAACAACAACAATCAAGATCTATATATTATATATATATATATATATATTCTCTTTCTGCCATTCCACTTTATCTTAATCTATTACACACACATACCAACAACAAAAACATCAACAACACACACGCATGCGATGAAAAATATCCACAAAAAAAAAAATCAGCAAGCAAAAAGACAACACAAAATATGCAAAACGCCAAAAACAACAACAATTGCGCGAGTTTTGTACAATTTCAAACGCAACCTTATGTATTATTTTTTAATTATGATGTAATTATAAACAAAAGTGAAACAAAAATATGATGAAAAAAAAAACAACTTAAGCAACTCTGTTTTCTGTTACCCTCTGCCCCTCACATTTTTCAACTACACCCCACACTCGCTTAACTGTGCTCTATTTCTCTCCACTCTCTCTTTGTGACTGCCAAACTTTTCGCTCATTTTTCTTGCTCTAACATTTTTGCCGGCCGGCAAATGCAATAACACACACACATACATACATACACACACGCACATGCACATGTACACGTGAGTGTAAAGCCAGAGAGGGGAGTAAATGTGAGAGACGTTAAGCAAAAGCAACAACTGCGCAGCATCAGCCGTCGTCGTCGTCGTCGCCGTCGCCTAACTGCAAAACCCCAATTGAAATTATAAATTTTAAGTTGAAAATTTTTGTATTTCGTATTAATATTTTGTATTTGTACACACACTTTTCTAATTGCATGCGTATTGAATTTGACGATAAGTTTACGCCTGAAAATGTTAATTAAAATGTGAAATGCAAACAATTTGAAAGTATTTTGTATTTCTATTGCGTGAAAAAAAGTACCGTTTTCAAGCGGCGGCGGCGGCGGCTGCTGCTGCTGCTAATGGTTTTCGTGAGGAGGTCAGCGAACTTTTTGAGCACAAAGCCAACGTTGACACACACAGCTTGCTCTAAAATCTCTCTTCTCTCTCTCTGTCTCTGTCGCACGCTGTGAAGTGCAGCGGCAGGCAAATACATATGGACATGCTAATGACCTTAAACTTACAATGTGGACCATTCTATCATTCATAAAACTAAATGAGCAGAATGAGAGAGAGAGAGAAAGAGTGATGGCAGATTCATCTCTGCGATTAAAGTGCCGTTTATTCTAACGTTATCCACAAATTGTTTGAAAGAGCATTGGCTTTTTAAATGCTTTATAAATTAACATTGTGCCACATTCGCTTAACTACTACAACAACTATTTTTCGAGCATACGAAATGAGCTCTTTTCTATTCTCAAGCAAATTTTTTATTTTTTTAATCGCTGCATCTCAAATACGTTCTTTAAATATTTACATATTTATATGAATGTATATTTTTTTTTACCGTTTTCTTAAAAACTGGTTTGTAGCGTTAGTTAAGTTTGAGCAGGTGTTTTTTTTTTTAAATTGTGTTTATGGTAACTGTTAATGTTGATCAACATTTTTGTATATTAATAAAGTCCTGTGTTTCGGTATGCCCTGGTTTCTTATTCACAGCGCACTTTTGCATACAAGCGTACAAACGTTGGCAGAGCGCAGCAGCAGCAGCAGCGAAGTCGGTAAGCTAGTTGTATTTTTGCATTTGTTTTACATGTGCGTTTTGCATATGTGTGCAAAGAGAGCGAAATCAAGCAGCAATAGTGTGTGTGTGTGTGAACCTACTTTGTTGTTGTTGTTAAAGTCCATGAACGGTATGCAAAGCAAACTGGGAAGAAGTGAAGCTAGAAGAAGAAGACATTGAGACATTTTCTCAGCAACATTGTCGCATTTGTAGCGAATTGTCTTGCGTTTGGTTCATTTTCATTGCATATTCATTGAACTGACCCTCCTCCGCGAGGCTAATCAAAACGCAATTAACATAATGTACCGTACTTCGGACACTTCCACATGGAAAAATGTGCGCAAGCTGGTTAGATCGCATTAAGTTGGCGATTCGTGCGTAACAAATATGTCAATTGCTGCAGCATTCAAGGATCAGGAAATTTTCGTGACGGGCGCCACAGGTATGTACATACATATGTATATCGCCACGAGGATGTGTATATAAACTAAATTCAATTTAAAGGTTTCGTTGGCAAGGCTCTCATTGAGAAGCTACTCCGCTCGTGCCCAACCTTGGGCACAATCTATATACTTGTGCGGCCCAAGAAGGGTGTTGCCATCGAGCAGCGTTGCGAGTCGCTGCTCAACTGCAAGCTCTACGAACGACTCAGACGCGAGCAGCCCCAGAGCCTGGCGAAGGTGGTGCCGATAGCTGGTGATGTTACTCAACTTGGTCTGGGCATAAGTGAGGTGGATTTGAAACGTTTGCGCAATGTGACCGTTGTCTATCACTCGGCGGCCTCTGTGCGGTAGGTGGCGCTATAGACTCGCCTAAACTTATCTCAAGCAAATTTCTTTCGCTCTAGTTTCGATGATCCGCTGCAGGTTGCAATTTTAATGAACACCCGTGGCACCCATGAGCTTATCAAGCTTGCCTTGGGCTGGAAGAAGCTAAAGGCCTTCGTACACGTCTCCACCACCTACTCGCATCCCACAGAGCTGGAGGTCGAGGAGCGTATTTATCCAGCGTATGCCGATTGGCGCACTACCATTAAGCTGGCCGAGACCTACGATGAGGAGACACTCGATGTTTTCAATTTGAAGTGCGTTCGAAACCAAATTTATTCCGATTCCGATTTTGTTGAACTCTCAAATGTTTTGCTTAATATTTTCTTTTAGGTACGGCGGCTTTCAGGCAAACACTTACACCTTTACCAAGAGCCTCGCGGAGCATGTGGCCAATGATTATAAGGATCAGTTGCCCATTCTAATAATTCGACCATCAATCGGTAAGTTGGGTACTTTCCCTGGTATTTCCTCACATGCTTTAGCTGTTTATTAACCGGTACTACCCGATACTAACCGGTACTACTCGGTACTGCTCGCTAATACTCGGTACTTCTCAGTACTACCCGGTACTACTACTAGGTACTACACGGTACTACTCAGCACTACCAGATACTAGCCGGTACTGCCAGATACTATCCGGTAATACCCGATACTACTACTCGGTACTACCTAATACTACTCGGTACTACTCGGTACTACGCGGTACTACCCAATACTACCCAGTACTACTCGGTACTACTCGGTACTACGCGGTACTACCCAATACTACCCAGTACTACTCGGTACTATCCGATACTACCCGGTACTACTTGGTACTGCTCGGTAATACTCGGTACTACCCGGTACTAGTCGGTACTGCTCGGTACTACCCGATACTACCCGGTACTACCTGGTACTACCCTATACTACCCGGTACTATCCGCACCTATCGCTACTACCCGGTACTCTCTGTACTACCCTGCACTACCCGGTACTACTCGGTACTACCCGGTACTACTCTGTATTTCCCGGTACTACTCGGTACTATTTGGTACTACTCGGTATTACCCGGTACTACTCTGTATTTCCCGGTACTACTCGGTACTACCCGGTACTACTCGGTACTACTCGGTACTATTTGGTACTACTCGGTACTACCCGGTACTACTCTGTATTTCCCGGTACTACCCGGTACTACTCGTTACTACTCGGTAAAATTTGGTACTACTCGGTACTACCCGGTACTACTCGGTACTATTTGATACTACTCGGTACTACCCGGTACTACTCGGTACTATCAGGTACTACCCGGTAATACCTGATACTACTACTCGGTACTACCCTGTACTACTCGGTAATACCAGGTACTACCCGGGAATACTACTCGGTACTACCCTGTACTACTCTGTACTACCCGATACCACCCGGTACTACACGCTACTACCCGATACTACCCAATACTACCCAGTACTACCCGGTACTACACGATACTGTCGGTTTGAATAGGTCGTAAACTTAATCCAACCCACTAGAAACAACGTAAAACTAACTAATAATAACTAAAACCTATCAATTCAATTATTTTTATAGTAATCTCAACGATCGAGGACCCTGTACCGGGCTGGGCAGATAATTTCAATGGACCAACCGGCATGCTGGTTGCCTGTGGCGTTGGCATCTTGCGTTCCCAAAACTGCAATCCCAATATCATAGTCGACTTTGTGCCCGTCGACATTGTGGCACGTTGCCTGATCATAGCTACCTACACGTACTTGCAACAGGCACCCGCCAAGGGTAAACCCATCGATGTGTTCAACTGTTCGAGCAAATCGATGGCTGCCATTAGCCTGGGCGAAGTTATTGACATTGGCAAGACGTACATAAGGAAAAATCCCTTCGAGAAGACCTTGTGGCTGCCGGGTGGCAGCATTACCCAATGCCCTGTGCTCCATTTTGTTAGGGTGAGTTAGAGGGTGTTCCATACTCAACAAACTCATAACCTTCTCTTATCTTTCTTAGTTCATAACGATGCACATAATGATGGCCATTGTGGTGGACTCCTTGCTGCGTTTGACCAAGGAGAAGCCATTGTAAGTGGTACACAGAACATGGTACGGTACGGTACGGCGACCTTTGAACTTATCAAGTTTGTGTTTATTTCCCACAGCCTTTTGAAGCTACAACGTCGCATTTTTGCCGCTTTTCAAGCTGTTCAAGTTTTCACGGTCACCGAATGGCATTTTCGGAATGACAACTTTAGGGCGCTCCATGCCGCAGTACCGGAGAACGAAGTGTAAGCGAACCACAAAATGTTTAACTCCAGAACTAAATTTTGTTTTTTTTTAGGAATACTTTTGGTTTTCTGCAGTACACGGGCCTCAGTTATGTGGCATTCTTCCAGAATGCCATACGTGGCGCCAAGGAGTACCTGCTGAAGGAGAGTCCCGTTAGCAGCAGTGGGGCAAGGTTACGCATTAAGATTTTCTATGTTTTGGATTATTTGTTCCGTGCTATTGTTTATGGATTTTTATTGCGTCTTGTCTACAAGATGGCTGTACGCATGTTCTTGTCATAATTAATATATTGTTTGTGTGTACGATTTTTTATTTTTTTTTTTTTTTGTAATTATATGGCTGGTCAAATAAATTAAATTGAAGTTGGAAATACGATTTTTAATTTATACGCTAAGCGGGCGCCATCTAGCGTGCGATAGCAGCAGACCGCATTTAACAGCAGCTGTCGATGTTGGGTTTTTAACAGTGACTGCTATCGATAGCAAAACGATAGCATGCCCATTTTGAGTATAACATAATGCTACAATAACATTCGCTGGGCCAAAAAGCCACTAATTTTGCCGTGAAAAATGAGAAAGAAAAAAATGAAGAAAAATGAATACCTACAAAATCGAAATAAATAAATAAATAAATAAATATGCATCAATTAATGTGCAAAAAGCATAATAACTGTGCGTGTGTGTGCTGTGTTGAAAACAAAGTGCAATATGTGTATGTATGCGCATAATTGAAGGATTTGCGGATTTGTGTTTTTGTTTTTTTTTTCGCTGCTAACGAAAACTACACTGTGAACAAAACAAAACAAAAGTGCACAACAGAACACAAACAAATCCAAACTATTGCTAAATGCGACAACCAAAAGGCATTACTCCTAATTGAATATCTCAGTTGCAAGGCTTTTCGCCAACTGGTCGACATAAAAACAGCAACAACAACAGCGCGCGGGTGGCGCTGCCAAAAACACACACACAAAAAAAAAACAACAACAACAAAAACTCAACCCAAGAAAAACTGCAAAAAAAAAACACTGTTAATTGGATTAGGCTACAGCGCCAAACGAGGCGAGCACACAGCGAGTGTGTGTGTGTGTGTGAAAGAGACAGAGAGAGAATATAACAGTGGGCGAGGTGAGTAGGAACGTCGGCTTAAGCAATGGCCACAACACAGCAATATTCGTTGCGTTGGAACAACTATTTACGGCATTTGACCTACTCACTGGACAATCACAGGCTAAACGATGAGTTTGTCGATGTTAGCCTGTGCGTGGACGGGCGTAAGATCAAGGCACACAAAGTAGTGTTATCGTCGTGCTCGACGTACTTTAAGGATATATTCAAAGAGAATCCACATCCGCATCCCGTTATCATATTTAAGTTCATCAAATTCGAAGATCTCAACTCCATTGTGGAGTTTATGTACCAGGTAAAACTTATTCACCTTTTTCCCCACTATATTTTAAAACGTTTTTGTTGTTGTTGTTGCAGGGCGAGGTGAATGTGCAACAGGAGGCGCTGCAATCGTTTCTGCAAACCGCTGAGCTGTTGGCCGTCCAAGGCCTGACCGCCGAGGAGAAGGAGAAGCCCCAGCTGCCAGTGTTGCCACTAATCAGCGAGCACAAGCTCATCAAAACGATACCCAGCACAATACGTGCTGTCAACGAACAGCTGCAACAGCAGCAGCAACAGCAGCAGCATGTGGCAATAGCGAGTGTTGCACAAGCGCAGAACAACAACCAGCAACAACAGACCATCGAAATACCAACGGCAACGTTGTTGCAGGCAACGGCGACGCAAGTACAAACGCAAGTTGCTGCTGTCGCTGTCGCTCAGTTGCAAGTGCAGCAAAACCAGCAACAGCAACAACAGCAGCAACAGCAGCAGCAGCAACAACAGCAGCAACAGCAACAGCAGCAACAGCAGCAACAACAGCAACAGCAGCAGCAGCAACAGCAGCAACATCAGCAACAGCAGCAACAGCAGCAACAACATCAGCAGCAACAACATCAGCAACATCATGTACAAAGCACTCAGATACAGCATATACAGGTGCAAGCAGCGCCGCAACAACAACAGCAGGTGCAACAACCACAACAACAACAACAACAACAACAACAGGGAGCAGCGCAGGCGCAGCACCTAACGGTCTCATTGCCAACAACGGTGCAGGTGAAGAAGCGCAAAATCACATTCTCCGATGATGATGACAACATCTATACCACCGAAACGGTCGACTATGCCGTCAAGGACGAGCAGACCATAGTGAAAAGTAAGCTAGCTACTTGCAACAACTACTTGCAACAACAGCAACTAATTAACACTGTTTCCCCTTAGCCGCTGAGATGACATTTTTGCGTGGCACCGTCAAAATGGATATACCCGATTATATAGTCAGCGAGGTGGATGATCGTTTGTCGGATGGTGCAACGCCGCAAACGTCGCAGGATGCAACAACGGCTGCGGCACAAAACGTTGCACAATACTCATCCGAATACGAGATCCTAACCGAATCCGAAATCGAGGAGAAATATCAAGCAGATCCCGAGAATGCCGAAATTGCCATCGAAATGAGTATGAGATCAATCTATATATATATATATATATTATATAGTACTATATAAACTAATTTGTTATTGTGTTTAGCTCGTTTGTTGGGCTCGGCGAGTGGTGCGACAACAACAACAACCACCCAAGCGGTGCTGGAGGATGCAAATATAGCGGTAACTGGTGGCACAACCACCGTGACCTTGACACCAGTCAAAGCCGACATCAAGTCCACTACAACAGTCGGTAAGTCTGGCTGAAACTTATATACCATATACATATAGTGTATACATATATATATCGTATATATATATAGTATAAATATATAGTATAAATATATATATAGTATGTTTAATATGTTTAAGCTGCTTGATTGCTGTGTGTGTTGCACGTAGGATGTGGCATCATCCATCACTCCATTGTACTCTCAACAGAACTTTCGTTCAGTTCTCCGAACATTCTCATCTCCACAAATCCAAAAGGATGTTGGTTTCCCACCAAAAAAGATCTCTTTTAAAAAAGTTATTCTCACTAGAAGAAGTATTGTTTGATTTATTTGCTGTATATAGTTAATGGATCAGCATTACTTAAGCATACTCTCAACAGAATCTTTCGTTCAGTTCACTCTCATCTCCACAAATCCAAAAAAATCTTGGTTTCCCACCAAAAAGGATCTCTTTAAGAAAAGTTATTCTCACTAAGAAGAAGAAGTATTGTTTGATTTATTTGCTTGCCTTTATAATAAGTATATAGTTAATGGATCAGCATTACTTAAGCATTGCATATAGCATAACATTCTATACAGCAGCGGTCGGGGAACAGGGGTACCCCTTGAAATTGAAATTTCGGGGAGTAAAAGTGAAACTTCAAATGGAGGAGATTTATTTTATTTTATTTTTATTTTTTTATATTTTTTAATATTTTTTTTTATTATTTTATATTTTTTTTTATTTTTTTATATTTTTATTTTTATTTTTATTTTTTGCTCTTTGCCACCATAAATGGAAGAGAAGACCTTTTAATTTTATTTTTTTTTTTGTTGCTTCTTTACCATTGGGTGGGTAATGTCAGTTCCACAAAAATATTTTGGGGTAATGATTAAAAAAGTTCCCCGGTCGCTGCTATACATAAACCTATCAATGTTTAGAGCGAGCTTTTCTTTACTTTTTTTTGGATTTTGGTCAGAGATCATTTAACTTATATTATATTTAGTATTTCGAATGTTGGCATTATGATTATTGTAGCCAGAACCCATTGAAAATGGATAATGTATGGGTATGTAACAGGCCGAAGGAAGCATCTCCGAAGCCAGAAAGTATATATATTCTTGATCAGCATCAACAACCTAGACGATCTCAGAGACTATAAGAGCTAGAGCCTACAGATTTGTTACAAAAGCTCGCCTCATTCCTAGGTTGTTTCAAATTTTCGATAACTCTTACCGTTTCCGATATACACATGTTATCGATAACAACAAAATCTTGATTTTGAAAAACACCAGATTTGGAACATAATGCCAATACCTAGCCAGTTCAAGTTTGTTTCAAATTTTCGATAACTCTTACCGTTTCCGATATACACATGTTATCGATAACAACAACATCTTGAATTTGGAAAACTCTGAGATGCAGTTTGAAACATTTAACGAAATAAGAAGAATATTGGAAAATTTTATTGAAATCTGTTGAGAAACACGTGAGATATGGAACATTGAAGTTTAGCCAAGTATACACACACACATACTTGAATATATATATATATAGTAAAGGATAACTGTATGACAAGCACTTTGATGTTTCAAGTAGATTCATATGCAAAAATAATATTGTACACTTAAAAAAAAATATTTTACAAATTATATTCATAATTTTTTGGTTTAATTTTGTTTTCTTATGTTTTATTAAGCTGTACATGTTAAAAAATGTATATAGATATATATGTATATATAGTTTGTATGAATTTTCGATATTTATTTATTTTTTTTTGGTTTATTATCTTTTTAACTATTGTGTTGTTGTTTGGTGTCGAATATGTCTCCAAAAAAGTGTTTGTTAGTGCTCGTTGTATGTGTATTAAATATATATAGTATTTGGATTGTAAAACAAAACAAAAAACGAAACAGAAAAGGAAGTAAACAAAAAAAAAAAGAAAGAAAAATGTTTAAAAAAATGTTATTGCCTATAATTTGTTGTCCTATTTTTCTGTATATTTTTAGAGTTACCCAATAATAAATGGACAGAATGTCAGTTTTGCAAAATGGTGATAACAACCGTTAACCTTTGGAGACATATTCGCACACAACATACGCCCCAACCGCCGCGCAAATGCGAGCTCTGCAATAAGAATTTCAAGAACAAGTACAGTCTACGCGAACACATACGCATCTCACACGAACAGAAGGTCGCCATCAAAACGGAGAACTGATGGACAATTATTCAGGTGCAGCAGCAGCAGCCGGCGTCGCAGCAGCAGCCGCCGTCGCAGCAGCAGCAGCAGTAAAACGGAATGGAATAGAACAGCAGCACCAAAGACAGGCAGCGACGAGCGCGCGAGAGTGAGGGAGAGAGAGAGCATTACGTCCAATACAAATACTACACACACGAAGAAGAAGAAGCAGCAGTAGTAGAAGAAGAAGAGTATAGTAAACCAAGGATGATATATAAAGATAAACACAATTTCCAGTCATTAGCACTTACTTTGCCAGCATCCAGCATTAAAATGAAAACAAAAAACAAAAGAAAAAAAAGAAAAATAAAAAATATAAATATATATATATATATATATATTTAAAACTGTACAACTTTTGAAAAACTTCTCACCTATTATGTGTATAAAAAAAATATCAAGAAAAAAAAATAGAAAAAAAACTACATTGTTTAAGCTTAAAAAGAGATTTGTAAGATCTATATATATACATACATACATACATATATACATGTAGAACAGTTATTTTGTAGTCAAGTTAGTGGAGCTGGTATATCCCATATTGACCAAGCCATGTCATATATAGATATACACATACTTATATATATATATATATTCCACATAAATTGGAATGCAAAAAAAAAATATTACAAGAAAAAATAATCGAAAAATTTGTAATTTATGTATTTTAGTTAATTAGTTAGTTCAAGTGCGTTGCGTACATCACGAAATTGTACATATACTATATACATTAAACCCAAATATATATATATATATATATGCAAGATTAATATATTTAATATACATCTATGTATTATCATTTATTAAGAGCTAAAGCCAAAGCCAGAACCAGGCTGAAAGTCAACTTTTCCAACCAATTTTCCTTATCTATATATATATATATATATATATATATCACTCTCTAGACACAATTTGTACAAATATTCAATTTTCAGCTTTATTTTCTTTTTCTTAAAGCAAATTTGTTTTTTTTTGTATATTTTAATTTAGTTTTTGAATTAACACCTCGAAAGTCCAATTCTAATTAGTTAGCAAACAGCTTTAAAGTTTAAACTATATATATATATATAACGTATTTAATTTATCTATTTCTTAAGTAAATATGTCATACTCTAGTGAGATAAACAAAAACAAAAACAAAAAGCAAAATACATTACACACACACACACACATATATTTATAAAATGTAAAACCAAAACTGTAAACACATACATACATATAGTGAATATTATATATATATACACACAAATACAAATACATAGTTAATTGAAAGGCTAAGTGTTTATTGAACTACTCATACGTATTAAAGAGAACTCACACACACACACACACATATATATAAATGTTTACGCAGAAACAGAGAAAAAAAAAACATACATAAAGTCTGTTTACCCTTGCAGTCCCGCGCGAACACAATGAAGATGTTGCCAGCCATATGCTAAATAAATAAATAAATATCAATAATGTCTGTACTTAACGGTAAACAAGTGTGTTGTTGCTTGTTTTCTATATATGTATATGTATATGTGTTAAATGCTGTCAACAATCCTGCCATAACAGTAAATTGCAAACGAAACGGAACGAAATGAAACGAGTTGAAACGAGTTGAAGCTGCATAGGCAGCCGGAACGCTTGAACATGAAACGCTCGACTGGCTATTTGGCTGAAGTTGAGTTACAAACCGAAATTGAAACATGCGAAAAAAAACAAAAACAAAAACAATGAGAAAACTTTAACAAACCCAAAATGGAAGTTTCTGGAACAGTCCACAATATATACATACTATATATTTGATGTTAGTGCATGAAACTCATAAAACCTGCAACATCTGCAAGGGTGAAAAAAAAACTAAAAAAAAAAAAATTGCAATTTAAAATTTTTGTGTCTCGTGTATATGTAATAAAATAATAAAAAAAAATAAAAAAAAAAAAAAAAAATTAAATTGTGAAGTAAACCAAATATGCATGTACATAAATATTATAAAAAAAATAATAATAAAAAAAATTTAAATTAAATTTTATGTTATTTTTGATTACGCCCAAACTATTTATATTTCCAACTTTAAAAACATTTACAAAAAATGTATTATATATTATTATAAACTGATTCTCAAAACTTTTGCTTTGCAGGTGCAGCAGCCGTCTCTGGAGCCGTTGCGACCGTTGAGGAAACGGGCTCTGCCGGCGTCGCGCTCGTATGCAGCTTTTGTAAGCGACGTCTGCAGTCGATGAATTCGCTGCGGCGACACATTGCCTCCGGCACTCGGAGATCCAGAGCAAAGAGCACGAGTGCTTCATCTGCATGAAGAGCTTCAAGACAAAATGGTCGCTCTCGACGCACAATTCACGTTTTCATCGCGACGCGCGCCAGAGCAAGGAGTTGACCAAAATCGAATTTACCGAACAGCCAATGCACTAACACACACATGCGAATAAGCGAGACAGAGAGAGAGACAGAGAAACTGACACACATACATACATGAACTTGAATATGTTAAGCTGTGTATAGTAGTATATGTTTGTATAAGCGAAGTTAGTCAAAACAGTTCATTTGAACAATTTCACTTAACTAAACGGAACCAAAAAACGGAACTTGTTTGCTAATTAGAGTTCATCTAGTTTCGTTTTTGTCGTTTGTAAATGAACCAACTGAATCACGTATTCATGATACATGATATGAACATGATACGATACGATATTGAACTGTTTTACGATTTACCAATCGCAGATACGATCAAATGTTAAGCAATATTTAAAAGCAATCAGAATGTCAAAAAAAAACATAACGAATGGTATCAGAATACATATAGAAATACGAATATACATCAATTAGGTTATTTTTTTTAATATATATACAAAAAAGATCTCTGTCAAATTTACGATATAAAAATTTTTGTCCTTGCTTAATTCTTAAAACTTGTCCAAAAGTATGTAAATGTAATAAAATTTGAATTTCTTAGAGATATATGTTTAGACTTAAGCCAATTTCGTCTTTGTATGTCAAGCTGTCAACTTTATGATCCGTAAAAATATTTTTTGTATTTTTTTTTTGTCAATGTTTAGATTTGTAAACTGTACCCTGAAGTATTAGAAAAGATCAGGTTTAGGAATTAAGTTATAAACGAATGCAAAAACAAGTTAAAATGTATTTAAAGTTAGTGTGATTGGTTTATTAAGTATTTTTTTAGTTTAATTCTAGTTGTAGTTACTTCTGTACCTATACAAATATAATAAAAAACAAGTCGAGAAATCGCGACTAGACTATACGCCGGACCCTATACTTTAACTGTACAGTTATTGCTTGCGAGTATGTGTACGTGTATAATGCATACTTGACTTAACTTCAATCTTCGATAACTCCGATGTTTCTTAATCGATTTTAATAAAAATTGTACAGATTCTCATTATTTCGTCTTATGTTTCAAACTCTATCTCAAAGTTTTCAAAATTCAAGTTTTTTTTGTTTTCGATAACATGTGTATATCGAAAACGGGAAAAGTTATCGAAAATTTCGAAATAAACTTGCACTGTGTTAGGTGAGCTTACGTTCCAAATATGGAGTTTTTCAAATTCAAGATTTTGTTGCTATCGATAACACGTGTATATCGGAAATGGGAAAAGTTATCGAAAATTTCGAAATAAACTTGTACTGTCTAGGGATTATACGAGCTTTTCAAATTCAAGATTTTGTTGTTATCGATAACACGTGTATATCGGAAATGGGAAAAGTTATCGAAAATTTGAATCAAACATGAACTGCCTAGGGATTAGGCGAGCTTATGTTCCAAATTCAAGATTTTGTTGTTATCGATAACATGTGTATATCGGAAACGGGAAAAGTTATCGAAAATTTGAAATAAACTTGTACCGCTTCGGGACTAGGCGAGCTTATGTTCCCAATCTGAATGCTCTAGTTCTTATAGTCTCTGAGATCGACTCCACTGTTGATGCTGATCAAGAATATATATACTTTATGGGTTCCTTACGCAAAAACAAATGCAAATCGTTTATAATGTTAAAGTTTTGGGTTTTTTTTTATTAACTTAACTAAAGTTGAAACATGATTTTGAAAGAATATTTGCGAAAAACCACAAAAAAAAAAAGATATTTAAATGAATGTTGCTCTTGTTTTCGTTTTTGTTTTTTACAGTGTATCGTGGCCGGGCAGGGCGAAAGTGGTGCTGAAGGCAATGACATGCTTGCGCAGATCCTGCAACTGCTGCTTGACGCTGCTGTTCTCGGCCAGAGTCTTGGTGAAGTCGAGGAGCTTGGGACTGCCGGTAGCCTTGGCGGCCTGGACGCCGATCTTGAGCGCCGAATCGATGAAGGCCACCACCTGTTCCATGTCCTTCTCGAGCAGGCCGCGCGTGGTCAAGGCCGGCGTGCCCAGGCGTATGCCCGACGGATTCATGGCGGACTTGTCGCCGGGCACCGTATTCTTGTTGCAGGCAATGCCAATCTCTTCGAGTATGAGTTCCGCCCGGGCGCCGCTGAGACCCGTTTTGCGCAGATCGACGAGCACGAGATGGACATCGGTGCCGCCGGTGGCCACGTCATAGCCCAAATCGATGAGGCCCTTGCACAGGGTCCGCGCATTCTTGATGATCTGCGCCTGATAGTTCTTGAACTCCGGCGATTTGGCCTGCTTGAAGGCGGTCGCAATGCCAGCGATCGCATTATTATGTGGTCCGCCCTGCAAGGCCGGAAAGACGGCGCCATTGATGCGATCCTCCAGATCGTACAGCACCTTCTCCCCGTTGGCCTTCGTGCTGCGCACGCCCTTCCGGTAAAAGATGACGCCGGCACGGGGTCCGCGTAGCGTCTTGTGGGTCGTCGTTGTGACGATGTCCGCATATTGGAACGGTGAGGGTATCTGCTCGGCGGCCACGAGTCCGGCCACGTGCGCCATATCGGCCATCAGGTAGGCGCCAACGTCATCGCATATCTGACGGAAACGTCCGTAGTCCAACAACCGCGAATAGCACGAGATGCCCGCAATGATGATTTGGGGACGGAAAGTGCGTGCGGCTTCCGCTAGCTTATCGTAGTCAATGATGCCCGTATCCGGATTGACCTTGTACGGCATGCTCTCGAAGAATATCGATGTGGCGGAGATTTTCTTGTTCATCGTAAAGAAACCGTGCGTCAAATGTCCGCCATCGGGCAAATCCAAGCCCATAATACGATCATGGGGCTTCAGTACGCCCGTATACGCGGCCAAGTTGGCCGGAGAGCCCGAATACGGCTGCACATTGACGCCCCACTCGCTCTTATCCAGATTGAACAGATGCAGTCCGCGTGCCTGGGCCATCAGCTCGATCTGATCGATGAACTCATTGCCGCCATAGTAGCTATTGAGTAGAGAAGAATCTTCGTTAAGTTCATATTTTCCAAAGCTTTTACTCAAAAAACTCAAAAGCTTTTACTTAAAACGTTTCCTGGAAAGTTTAATAGTAGCTTTCTCTTTTAAAGAGCAAATCAGAGCTTTAATAAGCTTTAAAGCTGCTTCAACAATTCCAAAAAAAGCTTTGAACTAAATCACATGAGAGCTTTAAGATTTCAAACACTTTCTACAAACAAGCTCCTTCAAAATCGATCATAATTCAAATAGGTTGTATAAGATGAGAGCTTAAAAAAGCTTTTATTGGGAATATTTATGTTCGTGAGACAACAAAATTCTTTTGAAAGCTTCATTTATGAACTTTTTAGAAGATGAAAGCTTCAAAAGAAGGTTTTATTATGTTCGTAAGACAACAAAATTCCATTGAAAGCTTCTTATAATGAGTTTTTACGTTGTAAATGAACTTTTCAGAAGATGAAAGCTTTTATTGGAATAATCAATCTCCAAAAAATTCCTTTGAAAGCTTCTAATAAAGTTTCATATTGATTAATCTAATGAGCTTTCACGCTTCAAATAAACTTTTCAGATGAAAGCTTCAAAAGTAGCTTTTATTGGGAATATTCATGTTCGTGAGACAACAAAATTGCTTTGGAAAGCTTCTTAAAATGAGCTTTCAGACTTTAAATGAACTTTTCAGAAGATGAAAGCTTCAAAAAGTTTTATTGGAATAATCAATCTCCAAAAAATTCCTTTGAAAGCTTCTAATAAAGTTTCACATTGATTAATCTAATGAGCTTTCACGCTTTAAATAAACTTTTCAGATGAAAGCTTGAAAAGTAGCTTTTATTGGGAATATTCATGTTCGTGAGACAACAAAATTCGTTTGAAAGCTTCCTATAATGAGCTTTCAGACTTTAAATTAACTTTTCACAAGATGAAAGGTTCAAAAAGATTTTATTGGAATAATCAGTATCCAAAAAAATCCTTTGAAAGCTTCTAATAAAGTTTCACATTGATTAATCTAATGAGCTTTCACGCTTCAAATAAACTTTTCAGATGAAAGCTTCAAAAGAAGCTTTTATTGGGAATATTCATATTCTTGATAATCTAAAACTTCTTGAAAAAGCTTTTTTTAAAAAAAAAGTATTGAATTTTTCCACTTTCTCTAACTTTTAAGAAACTTAAAAGCTTTCCAAACATCACTTTAAGGCATATCATTGATGTGTTGAGCTTGCTTACCGCTTGCCGGGATAACCCTCGGAGTATTTGTTGGTCAAACAGGAGCCCAAACTCTCCAGTACGGCCACCGAGGTGAAGTTCTCGCTGGCAATCATCTCGAGACCCTCACGCTGACGTTCCTTCTCCTTCATGATGATCGCGGCGAGCTCCGGATCGCTCTCCTTCAACGTGGCTTGCAACATCCTTTGGTCCTCCATTTTCTGCATTGTGGATTTAGTAATACTCGAATTATTATTTTGATTGGGATTATACAAATCTTATAGTTGCGATCGAGCCAACGATCGTTGTTGCAATGAATTGCAATCGTTGCGATTCTGAGCTGTTAGGAAAATATTTTTTATTTTTATATTTTTGCATAGCCCGATAAGAGTTCATTGGGTTCAATATGAAAAAAACATTGGAAAATTTTTTGTTTTTCCTTTTCAACTGATAAGAAATAAACAAGTTGGAAGGCTCTAGTCGAGAAATGCCGACTAGACGATACCCTGAAGACTATGCTTTACGTAAGTGTGTGTTTTTGTACTTGACTTAACTTTAATGTTCTATATCTCCGATGTTTCCTAACCGATTTCAATAAAAGTTTCACATATTCGCATTATTTTGTCTATAGTTTCAAACTGCGTCTCTAAGTTTTTCAAATTCAAGATTTTGTTGTTATCGATAACATGTGTATATCGGAAACGGGAAAAGTTATCGAAAATGTGAAACAAACTAGTACTGCCTAGGGATTGGGCGAGCTTATGTTCCAAATTCAACATTTTGTTGTTATCGATAACATGTGTCTATCGAAATCGGGAAAAGTTATCGAAAATGTGAAACAAACTAGTACTGCCTAGGGATTGGGCGAGCTTATGTTCCAAATTCAAGATTTTGTTGTTATCGATAACATGTGTATATCGGAAACGGGAAATTCTCAATATTTTGTTAATGTTTCAAATGTCGTCTCAAAGTTTTTCAAATTCAAGATTTTGTTGTTATCGATAGCATGTGTATATCGGAAACGGGAAAAGTTATCGAAAATGTGAAACAAACTAGTACTGCCTAGGGATTGGGCGAGCTTATGTTCCAAATTCAACATTTTGTTGTTATCGATAACATGTGTCTATCGAAATCGGGAAAAGTTATCGAAAATGTGAAACAAACTAGTACTGCCTAGGGATTGGGCGAGCTTATGTTCCAAATTCAAGATTTTGTTGTTATCGATAACATGTGTATATCGAAATCGGGAAAATTTATCGATAATTTCGAAACAAACTTGAACTGCCTAGGAATGAGCTTATGTTCCAAATTCAAGATTTTGTTGTTATCGATAACATGTGTATATCGAAATCGGGAAAAGTTATCGAAAATTTGAAACAACCTAAGGATTAGACGAGCTTATGTTCCAAATCTGGAGTCTCTAGCTCTTATAGTCTCTGAGATCGAGGCTATATCTCCTCGGATCAAGAATATGTATACTTTATAGGTTCGGAGCTGCTTCCTTCTGCCTGTTACATACTTATGCACTAAATCATTATACCCATTTTTAAAAAGGTTCGTCCTACGTGTGTTTATTGAACCGATTCCTGTTTTCCGATAACGATAAGATTACTTGTTTGTTTTTTTTCGCGTGTGCATTTTAATGGGGCAGACAGATACGTTGCTAACAGAGATGAGCAGCATACCATTTTTGAGGGATTGTGGACCCCCCTCGTGTGTGAACTGCAGCTATTTATGCTTATCGCGGCCGTCAAGGGTCAAAAGTTCAAAGATAAGACCGTTGCCTGGAGCTTTGGGGAACCAAAATAGTAAAAATCTCAACGGGTCAACAAAAAAGTCAAAACCTTATCAAGATCTGAAGCTTGAAACCCCAAAAAACAGCAAGATTTTGAATGAGAAAAGATAGAAGAAGAAGAAAGAAAATGAACGGAACAAAAAAAAATAAATCGTCTACGTGCAAAATGGATTAAAATCGAATTTAATGATCATTGCCACGTCTGCCTGCCACGCCCACTTCTCCAACAACGCACAATGGTTGCCAAGTGCAAAAAAAAATATGGCGAATTTGATACTTGCAATACAACAACAACAGCAGAACAAAGAATACACATATGCCGTTAGCTTTTTATTCTTTGTCTTGCACAGGGCGATTCAAGTAACTCTTTCAAGGTCAGCTTGAGACCACGCGTTTGTTAAACTTCCAAAGCGTAACAAGAACAACAAGAACAGGCGACAGGCAAACAACGTGTTTTGTCACGCTCACACACAGGCGATCACACACTCACATCCACGCATGCATTGAGCGAAAGATAAAGATCGCTTAATTGCAATATTTGAGCACATAAAATATAATTATTTGTATTGACACCTTTTTACTTTAATTTATGCATATATAAACGATAAATATATATATATATTTGTATATACCTTTAAATGATCTGCACTTTCGTACTGTTTCGCACTTACTGCCGACAGGCCTGAACAGTTTCTGATCGTGACGGCCGCTTTTGCCGGCGAATTAACTGCCGTTGCGGCGAAATTGGCGGGCCGAAGATGTTGACGACGCTGACAGCTGTTAAATGTGCGAGCTGGTGCAATGACTGGAGAACCGATCTGTGCGTGCAGACGACGGGCGGCCGATCGAAAATTCAGCATTATGATGTGATGATCACTTTCTGCGCAGTGTCCGGCAGCCAAATCTAAACTAGCTGACAATTGTGACGAACCACACTGCCGCTTCTACGTTTGCGGCTGATAAACTTTGATCTGCATTTTCATGTATTTTTAAATGTTTTTTTGTTATTCATGTTACATCTGATAAGCGCGACACACACACGACGACATCTTGTTTACGTGCTCATTGCCAGACCAGCATTGCTGTGGGACCCAATCAGATGTTTCTTATCGATATTTAAAATACATGTTCATTTTTTTTACTCTTTTATGTTCAACAAAAAATGAGTAAAAAAAAAACAACAAAAATATTTAAATATATGATAGAGTCGTTTTAATAATTGCAACGTTTATTAACTTTAATTCAGAAATGCAAAACATTATGCAATCGATTAAACACATGCAATCGATTATTACTCACTCACGAGCACGAGCACGAGCAGCAGCAGCAGCAGCACAGCGAGGGCTGCAAATGCTGTCGCTGTTGCTGCCAACACTGTTCAGTTGATTTGAAACTGTTAAGCCGGTCGGTTGGTGGGTCGGCTAATCAGAATAAACGCCACACACATTACACACAATACAAGCGCCATTAACCGTTAGCTATTCGCTTGCAAGCAAAAAGCGCGCGCTGCATTTTTTTTCTCCGCAGTTACAATTAAACATTTATTTTCTAAATTTTTTTTTTGTTTTTGTTGTTGCCACAATATGAATGAATGAATTTTTGGCCAAAGAAGTGCGTGTTCGGTGTTTTTATTATAGTGCAAGTTAAAACAACAAACAATTTGAAGATCGCCAAACTCATAAAGAAAGGTGAGAAACACACATAATAATAATGATTATTTGACATAACAACAACAAAAGCCGGAAAGTGCAAATCTTATTTAAAGCTAACAAAATAAAAGTTTTTTTTTGCGGTTGCGTTTTTTGTTGTTGTTTAAATATTTGTTGCTTGCTCTTTGCTCAATTGCATTGCATCAAAAATAAAAGTATTACGGTAAATATTCCGTTGTTCTCTCTACATTGAAACCGTTTCTTTCCGGGTTTGTTGACTTTGCCCGCTGTTGTTGTTGTTTCTATTCGACATCAATAATAATTCCAAAAAAAAATATGAATTCCAATATTTTTCAAAAGAATTTTTGCTCCGGAAATTGCAAAACATTTTTTTCCAATTTTGCACAACAGCAAAAAAAAAAATGGAGAAAAAAAACACACAAAATAAATTCGTTAACGAAAAAACAGAACAAAAGGAGGCCGATTATAAAATGTACGTTTTTTTTTTTGCTCTTCGTTCAGTTGGTAATTAATTTTTTTTTGCTAGGCTTTTGGAGTTATCTTTTTTTTGTTTTGCTTTGTTTTTTTGCGGCTTTTGTCAATTATAAAAGAGGCAAAACATAAGCAATTTCCGCCTTTCCCGCGCCTCGCAAAGCAATTTTTGTTTTTGTTTTTGCTCATTTAGTTTTTTTTTTTTGTTGTTGTATTTTTACAACTTTAATTGTGCAAATATAGAAAATATATATATATAAAAAAAAAAGGCAACACGCGAAATGAAAATTTGCAAATTGCTGCTGCTTGTCAGTCGGCCGTTTTGTTTTTGTCCGCTGCTTTATTAGTTTTTTTTGTTTTCATAACGACATTCGTATGCGCGCTGTTCCACTGTCCGCTTTTGACGTAGCGGCAAAACGCAACTGTGAGTGCAAGCTTATGCATGTATGTGTGAGTGTGGGAGAGTTTTTGTGTGGGAGAGTTTGTGTTTGTATTGTTGAGTATGGCCGTTTAACATGCGACTGCGACGCGTGTATGTGTGTGTGTGTGTGTGGGAGAGTTTGTATTTGTATTGTTGAGTATGGCCGTTTAACATGCGACTGCGACTGCGACGCGTGTTCCACTCACACACTTACACACATTTCAATTACCTCGCCGCTCTCCAAAAAAAATTTCAAGTTCATCCAAATCACACAACAACAACAGTAACGGTGAGTGAGCGAGCGAGAGAGAGTGAGTTTGTGTTGAGTTGTGCTAGGCAGGCGCGCAATAACAACAACAACAACAACAGGAGCCCATGACCATGAAATAGAGTTTCTTCTTGTTGTTGTTGTCGATACATTTTTGGCAATAATAAAAACTAGACAAATTTTTGCTTGAGAAAAAAAAAATAACAAAATATATATATAATAATTGAATTGTGAGCTAAACACAGAGAAAACAAATATAACGGCACTTTGTTTTGTATATACTTAACAGAGGGGCGAAGCAGAAACAAAAGGAACAAGCACAAAAAATCACACAAATTCCACTGAAAAAATGTTCTGTTTTGTTGTTGTTTTTTTTATTGCGCACATTTGAAGAAAAGTTTTGAGGTTTATGTAAATATTATTTGTTTATATTTGTTTGTTTTTGCGTATATATGACTGAAGTTTCATACAAATATACACACACATATATACAGGGACACATATATATATATATATATTTTTTTTTTTTTTTGCTGCGTCACATACTTTACGATCGAAAGCAAAAGTTGAAACAACAAATATTTTTTTCGAACTTGATTCTTCGAATTTTGTGATTTTTGTACTTTTTTCTTCTTCTTCTTGCTTCTTTATCAATTTTTGGGTTTTTTTTCAAATAACTATTTATATATCTTATCTTTTGCTATATCAAGACAAAACAAAAAAAGTTAACGAAACATTTTTTTTTTTATAGTGTGAGAATTCTCGGAAATGAAAAAACAATATTCAAAAAAAACCCCCGTTAGGCAAATATTGTAGATAACTTGAAGCAAAAAAAAAAAAGAAGTAGTATAACGACTAGCTAATACCCTGTAACAAGTATGCAGATATATGTGGAAATATTCAACTTTCGATGGTAGGGTATATAATAAAAGATTAAAGAAAATAAGTGAAAAGCAAATCGCAATGAAAGAAATAGAAAGAAAGGAAAGAGCAAAAAAAAATGTCTCTTTTTGTGTGTGTGTATATATATGTGCATGTGTGTGTGTGTGTGTAAATGTGTGTGTGTGTGTTTGTGTATATGTGTGTGTGTGTGTGTGTGTATATATATATATATATATATATGTGTACGTGTGTGTGTATATATATGTGTGTGTATATGTATGTTTGTGTGTACGTGTATATGTGTGTGTGTGTGTTTGTATGTATGTGTGCATAGATAAAAACTATTTCCGTTGAACGAAAGCGCACCAAACAATAGGAATCAAATAAAGAAAGAGATAGAAAGAGAAAATAAAAGCAAAGAGAGCAAAAAAAAAAAAATAATACTTTTCAGACATTTCTCTTCTTCTTCTCTTCAGGAGTTTAAAGATCGCACTCCAGGATGTTTCCTACACATTCAAAACTCTATGAATATATAGATATAAATATATATATAGTATATATATATATATATGTATATTTGTTGTATCGAAAACTCAAAAGAAGTGAAGAAAAATAAATAAAAAAAAACCGAAATTTATGAATCATGATAAACGTTTTGTGGTCGCTTACTGTTTATATACCCTGTGCCCCACACAAAAGAGAAAGGGTATATAGCAAAGGCACATACAATATGATATGATCTACAGTCGTACAGTCGATACAGTCGAACTTCGCTATAGCAAATCTCAAGGGAAAAAAAAAAAACACAAAAAATTTATTAAAAAGAAAAATTTGTAATATGTTGAATTTTCTCGCTAGGAAACTATATATATAAACTATATATATATATATATATATATATGTACATATTTACTTTCAATATTCTTCACATTTTATATGGCACATTTTCAACTCGAGCATTTTCCCAGCTAAGCTAAGCACCAACAATTGTTTTTAATGCCTTTACTCAAATATATTTCCATTTTCATATTTGCATTTTCGTTTTTTATGCCCTGAGCCCATTGAAAAGGGTATAATGGCTATGTGCATAGGTATGTAACAAGCAGCAGGAAGCATCTCCGAACATAGAAAGTATATATATTCTTGATCAGCATCAACCGCAGAGTCGATCTCAGAGACTATAAGAGCTAAAGGGAGATTTGGAACATAAGCTCGCTTAATTCCTAGGTTGTTTCACATTTTCGATAACTTTTCTCGTTTTCGATATATACATGTTATCGATAACAACAAAATTCGGCATTTGAAAACCTCCAGATTTGGAACATAAACTCGCCTAATCCCTAGGCAGTACAATTTTGTTTCGAAATTTTCGATAACTTTTCCCGTTATCGATATACACATGTTATCGATAACAACGAAATCTTGAATTTGGAACATGAGCTCTCCTAATTCGTAGGCAGTAAAATTTGTTTTGAAATTATCGATAACTTTTCCCGATTTCGATATACACATGTTATCGATAACAATAAAAACTTGAATTTGGAAAACTTTGAGAAGACGTTTGAAACTATAGACGAAATAATGAGAATTTCCCGTTTCCGATATACACATGTTATCGATAACAAAATTCTGCATTTGAAAAACTCCCGATTTGGAACATAAACTCGCCTAATCCCTAGGCAGTACAATTTCGTTTCGAAATTTTCGATAACTTTTCCCGTTATCGATATACACATGTTATCGATAACAACAAAATCTTGAATTTGGAAAACTTTGAGACGCAGTTTGAAACATTTAACAAAATAATGATAAAATGTGAAACTTTTATTGCAGTATACACACACACACACACATACGTAAAGAGTAGTGTTCAGGGTATCGTCTAGTCGACTGTAGCTTTTTACTTGATTTTTTTTTGTCGTTTGTAATTTATCCGCGATGTTGCATCGAAACGCAATGTTTAAATCCCCCCTCCCTCCCTCCCCCCGCCCCACCCATCAATTCGTATTCGTAGCCCTTCGATGTTGATTGTGATTTGTGTGCGACTTTTTTGTTCCCGTATACTAAATGTGTAAGTTGCATTATTTGATTTATTACTCATTCAACTTGTGTTCGTATTATTTTTTGGAGCAATTCCATTTGTTTGTATTACTTCTTCTTCTTCTCTTTTTGGTGAATCGATACATGTACATATACATATATATATATATGAGAACGATCGGGGAAGCGCAGTTGTTGAAGTTCTCGGTTTCATTTGGTTCTTGAAGCAGATATTTTTGATTTGAAATATGAAACTAGCCGAAATGAAAATCAATAAAGCGTCAAATAAAAAAGCAAAAACACTTTTGAGCGATTTCAAATCGCTTCAAAAAGGCTTTCGAGCGTTTCAAATCGCTAGAAAAACACTTTCAAGTAGTTTCAAATCGCTGGAAATCACTTTTGAGCGTTTAAAATAGCTAGAAAAACACTTTCGAGCGTTTCAAAACGCTTCATAAACACTTTTAAGCGGCTTAGAATCGCTTCAAAAACACTTTCAAGTAGTTACAAATCGCTAGAAAAACACTTTTTGAGCGTTTAAAATAGCTAGATAAAACGATCAAGCGGTTTCAAAGCGCTAGAAAAACGCTTTCGAGCGTTTGAAATCGCTAGAAAAAACGATCAAGCGGTTTCAAATCGCTGGAAAAACACTTTCGTGCGGTTTTAAATCGCTTCTAAAGCACTTTCGAGCGTTTCAAAACACTTTCGATAGAAATAAACCGGAAACTTGATTCCGATATATATTTCTCAGCTAGTATATAAAAATCGCATAAAGATATAGACAAGCTATATACAGATGTATATAAATCAGGACAAACTGGCAATATATACATATATACTTATACATATATACTATATAGAAAGCAGGTAAAGAAAATGTTATAACGAGGCAAAAACATTGCCAGCAGAAAATAAAGTCGAGCAAAAAGCATTTAATTTATTTACCCCGCCCACTAAAAAAGCAGAAATCCGATAGTTAACCCCCTCCACCCCCCACCCCCTACATATATATATATATTCCCTATTACTTACACACACCCCCTTGCCCACCCCCAACCTTATCCTAGCAAGCATTGTCGTCGCATCAACGGTAAAAAAAAGTACACATAAAAATACAGGGGGAAAAAAAAAAATCCCGTTTTTACTGTTGCTCGGGTTTTTTGCCTTTTTGGCGCGGCCAGAAAAAACTATGAGCACAAAAAACCATCCACAAAACAAAAACAAAAAAAAACAAAAAAAAACAAAAAAAAAACGCAAAACAAAAAAGTGGAAATAACAAAAAACTGAAACTGAAACTGAACTTTACATCCAAGGCATGCAATGGGGAAAGACGCAAAAAAAAACAACAACAAAAAATAACGGGGCAAAAAAAAAAAAAACTTCATTTATACTTTGCACACTGAACGAAATAACAAGTGGCCAAGCAGAGCCCAAGCACCAGAATTGAGCTGAGCTCTACTCACCCCCTCCCCTCTCCCGCTGCTCACACCCACTATGCCTGTCTTCTTCTTGCCTGTCTTGTTATCTCCATAGCCTCTCCATACATACACATATACACCACATCAGTGGGGTATACACATGTAAAGAGACGCTTTGTTGAGGTGTATCTTGGGAGATATTTTTTTGGCATTTTAGTTTTCTTAAGGAAACGCAAAGATATATAAATATATAATATCAGGTAAAGTGTTCGATTTAGCATGAATTTGTTTACAATAAACCAGGTTTTTTTTTTTAAATATATTTTTTTATTTTTTTTTTGGAAAGTTTTCCAGTGAAATTATTTTTTGGCATTTTAGTTTTCTTAAGGAAATGCAAAGATATGGCAATATATATATAAAGTGTATACATGTATATATATATGTAATTATATATATATGTAAAGTGTTCGATTGATTTATCATGAATTTATTTTGAATAAACCAGATTTTTCTTTAACCATTTTTTTTTACATATTTTTTTTTGTAAAGTTTCCCAGTGAAATTATTTTTTGGCATTTTAGTTTTCTTGAGGAAACGCAAAAGATATGGCAATATAATGTCAGGTAAAGTGTTCGATATAGCATGAATTTGTTTAGAATAAACCAGTTTTTTTTTTTTTTTTTTGGAATTTTACTTTTCCTACGGAAACACAAATATATATAAATATATAATATCAGGTAAAGTGTTCGATTTAGCATGAATTGGTTTAGAATAAACCAGATTTTTTTTAAACCAGTTTTTTTTTATTATTTTTTTTTTGTAAAGTTTCCCAGTGAAATTATTGCATGTTTGACGTCACAAACGTTTTTATTTTCTTTGGGTTTTTTTTTTTGTTTCGCAAAAATTCCAAAATGTCAATTTGAATTTTCCACTTGCGGGTTGAAGGTGAAGAAAAAGTTGTTTTTAGCTTTTTTTAACCTCTAACTTGCTGCGCGGTTAGTTTAAAGGTCATACAGCAGTCGGTGTTTGCTTATGTTTTTTTTTCTTTTTTTAGTTTTTATGATTTTGTTGTTTTGTTTGTGTGTGTGAGTGCGTGAATCTTGTTCTTCTTCTTGCTTACATTTTATATAACTTTGAAGATAGTATGTAACACATAAGAAAGACAGAGAGGGGGGGAGAGGGCGAGATTGGGTGAGTGGGTGGATGGAGAGAGGGGGGAAGAGAGTAACATGCATGCATGCACATCAGAATTGCACATTATTAAAAGAAAAGAAAAGCAGAGAAGAGAGTAAATCACTTGAAATGTCAGACGAATCCTATGACAAGGAATATCAAACAAAAACAAAACACAACAAAAAAAAAAAAAATATATATAAAGAAGAAAAAATTGACAACAAAAAAAAATCATCATGTGAAAACACTACAAAAAA